>CM052653.1:1336254-1350305 GCA_028533165.1 Leontopithecus rosalia | reverse complement strand
AGGATGGTCTCGATCTCTTGACCTCATGACCCACCCGAGTTTGGAAGTTTCTCCTCCATTCTTCTCTCTCCTGCGGCCTTGTGAAGAGAGTGCTGGCTTCCACTTTGCCTTCTGTCATGACTGTACATTTCCTGAGGCTTCCCAGCCATGTGGAACTGTGAGTCAATTAAACGTCTTTCCTTTACAAATTATCCAATCTTGGGTATTTCTTTATAGGAGTATGAGAATGGACTCACACAGTAACAAAACCAGTAATGTCCTGGTAGCCACAATACTGCATACAAAGCACATGAGAAGAAGCTGACGCTGTAATTGGAAGAAAATTTACACCTCTTGATGCTCTAGTCATTAGAGAGAAATGAAATTCACTATTATGCATAAGAGGAGCCGCAAAACAAATGTTGAGGAAGTGGGAGAATCTGTGTCTATTCACCCAGATTTTCCATTTCTGCTGTTAACGTCCGCTGTATCATGACTGGTTACGAAGTCAAAAACAGGTGCCTTAAAAACAAACACAGTAAGATCTGAAAACTAAAAGAAGGTCAAGCTGACGCAGGAGAATTGCCTGAACCCAGGAGGCGCAGGTTGTGGTGAGCCGAGATGGCGCCGTTGCACTCCAGCCTGGGCAACAAGAGCAAAAAAAAAAAAAAGAAGAAGAAGGTCATGCATTCATGACCAGCCTGGGAAACAGAGTGAGACCGTTTATCAAACATAAACATAAAAGATGGAAGGAAGGAAGAAAGGGAGGGAGGGAGGAAGAAGGAAGAAGGGAAGGAAGGAAGGAAGGAAGGCATCCTGCATCAGGAGGGAACCTGCTACCTTGAAGGGAAGGACCCGGCCCTGGAGGTCACATCCAGCCCTGGCAGGATTCATCACCTCCTGACTAAAGAGCCCTTGGATCCTGAATAATCAGCCGTGGTAAGCAGGCAGTACTTGCCGTGGGCCTTATTGAGGCCCAGAGCTGTGCTTGTTCAGCTGTGGTAGCTCCAGGGCTGCAGGGAGAGGCCCTTTTGCTTGAGAAAAGGAGAAGGAAGAGTCAAGTGGATTTTGCCTTGAGCTCAGGTGCCAGCTTGGCCACAGCGGAGTAGAGCAGCAGGCAGTCTCCCAAGGTCCCTGATTCCAGGCCTTGGCTCCTGGATGGCATTTCTGGACCTACCCTGGGCCAGCAGGAAGCCAAATGCCCTGAAGGCTGAGTCCCAGGCCTGGTAGCATTCGCCACACACTGACTGAAGGGCCCTCGAGCCTTGAATGGACATTGGCAGGAGCCGGGCCATCCTCCCTGCAGGTCTGAGATTGGGATCTGCCCAGGGAGACTCCTCTGCTTGAGGAAAGTGGCGGAAAGAGTGGAAAGGACTATCTTGTGGCCTAAGAGCTAGCTCAGCTGCAACAGAATAGACCACCAAGTCGATTCCTAAGGTTCACAACTCCAGGCCCTGGCTCCCAGATGGCATCTCTGGACCAATCTGGGGCTGGGAGAAACCTGCCACCCTAAAGGGAGGGACGCAAGCCTGGCTGGATTCGCCACCTGCTGATTGAAGCCCTTGGGCCTTGAGCAAACATGGTGGCCAGGCAGGGGTCACTTCAGGCCTTGGGTGAGACCCAGTGCTTGCTGGCTTCGGGTCTGACACACACAGTCCCAGGTAGTGACCTCAGGAGTGTTTATGTCACCATCCTCCAGCTCCAGGCAGCTCAACAGAGAGAGAGAGAGAGAGAGAGAGAGAGAGAGAGAGAGAGAGAGAGAGAGAGAGAGAGAGAGAGACTTTGTTTGTTTGGAGGTAAGTAAGGGAAAATAACAAGAATCTCTTCTTGGTGATTGAGGGGATTCTCACAGATCTTACCCAAACCACCAAGGTGGTACTTCTATGAGTCTTCAAGAGCCACAGTGTTGCTGGACTTAGGAAGCCCCAAAAAGCAGATATGGCTGCAGTGACCAAAGACTTAGATTACAACACTCAAGTCCCTTTGAATACCTGGAAAGCCTTCCCAAGAAGGACGGGTACAAAGAAGCCCAGACCGACTGCAAACACTGCAATAAGTATCTCACTTCCATCCCAGACATGAACCAACATCTGCAAACGTCAAGACCATCCGGGAAAACGTGACCTCACCAAAAACCTAAATAAGGCACCATGGGTAATCCCGGAGAGACAGGGATCTGTGACCTCTCAGGCACATAATTCAAATTTGCTGTTTAAGGAAGCTCAACAAAATCTAAGATAACACAGAGGAGGAATTCAGAATCTTATCAGACAAATTCCACAGAGCTTGAAGTAATTTAAAAGAATCAGGGAGAAATTCTGGAGCTGAGAAACGCAACTGACATATTGAAGAATGCATCAGAGTATTTTAATAGCTGACATGATCAAGCAGAGGAAAGAATCTGTGAGTTTGATTGCTGCATAATATTCCATGGTGTATATGGTGATGACACATGGACACAGGGAGGGGAGCACCACACACTGAGGTCTATTGGGGGAAATAGGGGAGGGACAGCGGGAGGGAGAGCGGGGGAGGGATGGCATGGGGAGAAATGCCAAATATGGGTGAGGGGGCAGAAGGCAGCAAAACACACTGCCACGTGTGTACCTATGCAACTATCTTGCATGTTCTGCACATGTACCCCAAAACCTAAAATGCAATAAAAATTAAAAAATTAAAAAATTAAAAAAATAAGATAAATAAAAAATGCTTCCCACTTAATGTATGGGGAGCTTCAAATTCTTAAGCTGTACAACTGGTGCATAGTAAAATGATTCTTGATATGATCATGTTAAAATTGGTACATGGTAATAAATTTCTACCGATTTTGAAAAAAAAAAAAAGAATCTGTGAGTTTGAAGACAGGAAATTTGAAAATACTCAAAGGACAAAAGATAAAAGATAAAATAGAATGAGTCACACCTACGAGATCCAGAGAATAGCCTCAAAAGAGCACACCTAAAAGTTACTGGCCTGAAATAAATGTTAGAGAGAGAGAGAGATCATGGCAGAAAGTTCATTCAAAGGGATCATCATAGAGAACTTCCCAAATCTGGAGAAAGGTTTCAGTATTTACGTATAAAAACGTTACAGAATACCAAGCAGATTTAACCCCAATAATACTACTCCAAGACACTGAATAATCAAACTCCCAAAGGTCGAAGTTAAAGAAAGAATCCTAAGGCAGCAAAAGAAAATAAACAACTAACGTATAGTGATGCTCTAATACATCTGGCAGCAGACGTCTTTGTGGAAACCTTATAGGCCAGGAGAGTCACATGACATATTTAAAGTGATGAAGGGAAAAACCCTTTTATTCCAGAATAATACATCCAGTGAAAATATCCTTCAACCATGAAGAAATAAAAACTTTTCCAGACAAACAGAAGCTGAAGGATTTCATCAACACCAGACCTACCCTACAAGAAGTATTAAAAGGAGCTCTTCAACCTGAAAGAAGAGGGTGTTAATGAGTAATAAGAAAGCGTCGGAAGATGCTGAGCTCACTGGTAATTGTAAGAACAAAGAAAACACAGAATATTGCAACACTGTAATTGTTGTGTGTAAACTACATATATCTTGAGGATAAAGGCTAAAAGATGAACCTTCAAAAATAATAACAACAACTTTTCAAGAAGTAGACAATATAAGCTATAAATGGAAGCAGCAAAAAGTGAAAAGGCAGGGGGTTAAGTCAAAGTGCAGAGTTTCTACAGTTTTCTCCTGGCTTACTTGTTTGTTTTTGTAATCAGTATTAACTTTTCATCAGTTTAAAAATAATGGCTTATGCAATATTATTTCAGAGCCTTATGGTAACCTCAAATTTAAAAAATACAATAGATGCATTAAAAAATGAAAAGAAAGAAATTTAACATACCACCTAAGAAAATTAACTTCAGTATTAAGGAAGGCAGGAAGAAAGGAAAGAAGAAAGAGAAGACCACAAAACAACCAGAAAATGAATAACAAAATGGCAGGAGTAATTCCTTGCTTATCAATAACAACATTGAATGTAAATGGACAAAACCCTCCAAAGACATAGAGTGGCTGAACGGATTAAAAAAAAAAAAAACCCAATGATCTGTTGCCTACACGTCACTATAAAGACACACACAGACTGAAAATAAAGGGACTGTGAAAGATATTCCATGCAAATGGAAAACAAAAAAATGCAGGAGTAGCTATACTTCTATCAGACAAAATATATTTCAAGACAAAAACTATAAAAAGAGACAAAAAACATTATATAATGATAAGTGTGTTAATTCAGCAAGAGAAAATAATAACTGTAAATATATATGCACCAAACACTGGAGCATCCAGATATATAAAGCAAATATTATTAGAGCTTAAAAAGAGACAGACCCAATACAATAATAGCTAGAGACTTCAACACCCCACTTTCAGTATTGAATAGATCATCCAGACAGAAAATCAGCAAAGAAACATCACACTCAAACTGCACTATGAACCAAATGGACCTAATAAATACTTACAGAATGTTTCATCCAATAGCTGCAAAATGCACATTCTTCACCTCAGCACATGAATCATTCTCAATGACAGACCATATGTCAAGCCACAAAGCAAGTCTTAAAAAGCTGAAGTCATATCAAGTATCTGACCATGATGTAATAAAATTAGAAATCAATAATAAGAAGAGTTTGTATCAATGTGTAGGAATTTGCATGAAATCCCCCTTATTATTAATTATTTGAAAACTATACAAAAACATGGAAATTAAAGAATATACTCCTGAATGACCAGTGGGTCAATGAAGATATTAAGAAGGAAATTTAAATTTCCCTTTAAATAAATGAAAATAGAAACACAACACGCCCAAACCTATGAGCTACGTTGAAAGCAGTAGTAAGAGGAAGTTTATAGTAATAAGCACTAAATCAAAAAAGCAGAAAAAACTTCAAGCAAGGATGCAAGGATGGTTCAACATGTGCAAATCTAATGAAGCATCTTAAAGAACCAGAAAAGAAAAAAAGAAACCAAGTCTAAAATTAGTAGAAAAAAATAAGATCAGAGCAGAAATAAGTGAAATTGAAACAAAAAATACATAAGATCAATGCAACAAAAGTTGTTTAAAAAAATAGGCAAAATCAACAAGGCTTTAGCCCAGGTAACTAAGAAGACAGGGAAATGCTCCAAATAAATAAAATCAGAGAAAAAAAGGAGACATTACAACCAATTCTGCAGAAATTCAAAGGGTTTTAGAGGCTACTATGAGCAACTATATGCCAATAAATCAAAAAAAATCTAGAAAAAAATGGAAGAGATAGACCTATGGAACAGATAGAGGACCAGAAATAACTCGTACATCTATAGTAAACTCATTTTTAACAAAGGTGCCAAGCACATACACGGGAAAGGACAGTGTCTTCAACAAACAGTGCTGGGAAAACTGGATATCCATGTCCAGAAGAAAAAAGTCTAGACCTCTATCTCTCACTACATAAAAATAAATTCCTAGACAGGTACAACCTACCAAGATTGAACCATGAAGAAGTCCAGAACCTTAACAGAACAATAACTAATAGAAAGTCTCACAATAAAAGTAAAACCAAGGACCTGATGGCTTCACTGCTAAATTTCACCAAACATTTAAAGAAGAACCATGCCAATCGAACTTAAGCTATTCACAAAAATAGAGGAGGAAGGAACACTTCCGAACGCGTTCTACGAGGCCAGTATTGCCCTGATTCCGAAACCAGACCAAGTGAGGTCCAGGGATGCAAGGATGGTTCAACATATGCAAATCAATCAATGTGATATATCAAATCAACAGAATGAAGGACAAAAACCATATGATCATTTCAATCAGTACAGCTGGTTTCATGATGTGAAAAACTGAAAGACTTTCCCCTTAGATCTGGAATAAGACCAGGATGCCCACTTCCCCTGGGGTCATTCGATATAGAACTGGAAGTCCTAGCTGCAGCAATCAGACAAAGAAAAAATAAAGGGATCCAAATTGGAAAGAAAAAGATAATATGATCTTATGTTTAGAAAAACCTGAGAGCCCACCAAAAAAAGAGAAAATGGTTAGAGCTGATAAACAAATTCAGTAAAGTTGCAGGATACAAACGTTTTTAAAAGCCGGTAGCATTTCTGTGTGCCAACAGTGAACAATCTGAATAAGAAATCAAGAAGGTAATCCCGTTTACAGTAGCTACAAATAAAATAAAATACCCAGGGATAAACTTAACCAGAGTTGAACGATAACTTCAATGAAAACGATAAAGCATTGAAGCAAGAAACTGAAGATATTCCATGTTAATGGATCAGACGAATCAGTATTAAAGTGTTCATGCTACCCAAAGCAATCTGCAGCTTCAATTCAGTCTCCGTCAAAATAACACCGATGTTCTTCACACATACATAAAAATAACCCTAAAGTTTACATGGAACCACAAAAGACCCAAAATAGCCAAAGCTATCCTGAGCAAGAAGACTAAAGTGGAGGAACCCCATTTCCTGACTTTAAATGCTATGACAGAGATATAGTAACCCAAACAGCATGATACTGCCATGAAAACAGACACGCAGCCCTATAGAGTGAACTAGAGGAACGGAAATAAATCCATACATTTACAGTGAACTCAGTTTTTACCATGGTGCCAAGCACATACACTGGGGAAAGGACCGTGTCTTCAACAAACAGTGCCGGGAAAACTGGATGTCCATGTCCAGAAGAAAAAAATCTAGACCTCTATCTCTCACTACATAAAAAAAAATGAAAACAAAATTGATTAAAGACTTAAATCTAAGACCTAAAACTATGAAACTACTCATAGAAAACATTAGGGAAACGCTCCAGGACCTCGGACTGGGCAAAGATTTCTTGAGAAATACCCCAGAGCACAGGCAACAGCGCAGCAATGGACGAATGGGATCACATCAAGTTAAGAGGCTTCTGCACAACAGGGGAAACCAGGTGAAGAGACAACCCGCAGCGGGGAGCGAACACCCGCGAACCGCGCATCCAGCAAGGGGCTCACAGCCAGAACATGTA
The DNA here is from genome assembly GCA_028533165.1 of Leontopithecus rosalia. Classification (NCBI taxonomy): domain Eukaryota; kingdom Metazoa; phylum Chordata; class Mammalia; order Primates; family Cebidae; genus Leontopithecus; species Leontopithecus rosalia. Next base: position 1,343,302 of record CM052653.1, on the reverse strand, counting down.
AGGAGCTCAAACAGCTCACCAGGAAACAACCTAATAATGCAATTCAAAATGGGGAAAAGATCTGAGTACACATTTCTCAAAAGAAGGTGTACAAAGGCAAGCAGGGCTATGCAAATGTGCTCGATATCATTGATCAGAGAAATGCAACCCAAAGCTACAATGTGATAGCCCACCCCAGTTTAAGTGGCTTCTATTCAAAAGATAGGCAATCAGGAATGCTGCTGAGGACGTGGAGAAAAGGGAAGCCATGTGCACTCTTGGTGGGAACATAGATCAGTACAACCGTGATGGAGATTTCCCAAGAAACTAAAAATAATAGAGAGCCATACAGCTGTAAGACCCAGCAAGCCCACTGCTGGGCTACCCCCAAACAAACGAAATCAGTCTGCACTACCACACTGACTGCAGCGCTGCTCACGATGGCCAAAATTTGGAAGAAACCTGTGTCTATCAACAGATGAAGAGATAAAGAAAAGAGGGTGCATAGACACACCATGGGGTACCATTCAGCCATAAAAAAGAATGAGGTCCAGTGATCTGCTACAGCGTGACTGGAACTGAGATCATTCTGTTGACTGAATTAAGCCAGGCACAGAAAGACAAACTCCACATGTTCTCACTTCTTTGTGGGAGCCAAGAATGAACACAATTGAACAGATGTAGATAGAGTAGAATGATGGTTTCCATAGGCAGAGAAGGGTAAGGGCGTGGCGGGAGCAGTGGGGATGGCTCGTGGGTCCAAAAATACCATGAAATGGAACGAATAAGAGCTAGTGTTTGATAGCACAACGGAGTAACTGAAGTGAGCGGCAGAGTACATGAAGTGAAGTTGAATGGTTAAAAATAACAACAGGAATATAATTAGATTGTTTGCAGCACAGAGAAAGGGTACGTGCTCGAGGTGATGGACACCCCGTTTAGCCTGAGTGACTACCACACAAATATCTCCTGTGCCCTATAAACATATGCATTTATTATGTACCCATGAAAGCTTTTTAAACAATATCGCAAGAGGCTTTGGTGTATAATTTCTCAGAAAGTAATTTTACCATTTCCGAAAACTAATTTTCCAGGAAAATACAAATTACCAAAATGGCTCTTGAGAAATAAGAAACCTGTAAAGTTTGATAACATTACAAAATTGAGAGCTACTTTTAAAATTCCCCTTAAAAGACTCCTATCAAGTTATGAATAGGTCTACAGTTTTAAATCACATTGCATGGTGATATCAAACCAGGCCATACACAAAAAATCAAACTAAAGACAAACTTCCCTTAGGAGGAAATACACAAAGCCTAAGTTGAAATTCAGCAGTTTATTAAAATAATTATGCACTCTGAACAAGCTCTAATAGACCTGGAAATGTGATGACATCTGTTCCCGAAAGTCATCTTATAAAAGGATCATGGCAACCCTGTGAGCTGGCAATCCCAACCTCACCCTCCCTTTCTGCTTTCCCTCCTCCTCCTAAGAAGGGGCAGCCATTTGACAGGTCATGCAGATGAGACCTAAGCAGAAATCCTTCTAGTGGGGCATCCAGGGAAGTCTTTTATTTTTCTTGATAACAAGGAACAACACACTTCTTTTGCCCTTCACTCTCCTTCCTCTTCTGCCTTTGTGGAATGCAGAGATGATGCCTGGAGTTGCAGCAACCACATTGTAACAAAGAGGACAAATGTCTCACGCTGAATCTAGCATCACAAAATAAGACACAAGGATCCAAGATTCTTGAAGGCATTGTTGGTCAGCCAGGGAAGGCTTTTCTCCATTTTATTTCATATCTTTTTTGTGTATCTGTATTTAAATATTATATGAATAATCTATTGTTATATATCTAAAATATTTATATTTGTGTTATTTTCACAAGAGCAATATGCCACCTTTACTATAAGCCACTGTTCATCTTTCTGTCACTTACATTCTCAACTGTTCGTCTTTTATTCCACCAATACCTGTTGACTGTTGAATACTTACTGTGAACAGAGGGTTTACACTTCTGTGTCTTGAAAGAGCTACGAGAGCATTTAATGAAGTCAGTTTCCGGTTTCTAAACCCTCCATAGAAAACATCGATCTCCACTGATGAATTGAAAACAGCTTGGCTGTTCTGTAACCAGAGGAACAAAGTTTTCACTCTGTAAAGTTGAGGTGAAGGCAGCAGCAGCCTCCGTCACCACTGCTGTTGAAGCAGGTGTTAGAGCGGGTGACATGAGCAACCGAACCACGTGGTGAGGTCAGAGCTGCAGGTGTGGGAAGGGCCCCTGGCCGCAGGGCTGATCCCCAGGCAGCGACGTCTTCCAGCTACTCCAGAATCGGCCTGTGGAACGCACCTGCCCCACAGCCCTGCACCTCTGAATCCCTGGGAGGTTGGTTACAGTTGGGTCTGGCTGTTCTTGCCCAAGCCGGAATGTGCGTCCCGCCCTCCGTTCCCTGGGCACAATTGAGATTGGGCTGACTCTTACGACGTGTCCAAGAGAAAAAGGGACGCTGTGCACAGAAACCACAGAATCCTAAGGGCCTTCCTCCGGGCTCTGACCTCTGGGCTGGCTCCTTCCAGCCCCTCACCATCCACCTCTGGTGGTTTCCAAAGCATCCCGCCTGGGTCCCTGTCCCAGTCCCCAGGCATCTCTAAGGAGAGCTGGGCCCACAGACCGTGGAATTGTGGCATCCGGCCCAGTGAATGTTCGGGCGAGGTGTGACTGAGGGTGGCCGTCCGATAAGGAAGACATGGTGGGTGTCGTTGGTACCCAGGACTGAGGAGCAACTGCTGAGTCACAGCTCGGGTGGGAGGGTCCTGGGCTCCACACAGAACATGAGGACAGGACCAGGTGAGGCCCTGTGGCGAGAAGAATGGAAAACTGAGTGACCACAAAGTTGGCAATGACTGGGAAAGCCTCGGGTGGACCTGAAACTGAAGACGTGCCCTTGCACAGCCCCCATGGGGCCCCAGGAGTGGGCAGCTGCAGACCCCATGGCAGAGCCAGGCACCAGCTAACAGCAACCCCGGAGTGTAGAGGCCCTGCCCGGAGCTATCCCCCAATGCGCAGGCCCAAGCCTGGAGGTGCCTGAGCAGGTCCCCGCAGTGCCTGGCATGCCTGCCACACCTGGACACACCCTGGACGTTCCCCTGTCCCACCTGCAAAAGCCACATCTTCCTTGTGGGACGGCCACCCTCAGTCACACCTCGCTCGAACATCCGCTGGGCCAGATACTATGCTTTATGTCTCCTTCTAAATGTGTGATATATTTCACACAAATAACGTAAAAGGCTCACCAGCTATTTGAAAACAGCTGATTTTCGATACAACTAGGAAAGGCTCCCTGGAAGTCCCCTCCCCTGGGAAAAAAGAGTCAGCTCATCCTTTTGAGTCTGAAGCAGCAGAGCAGCAAACCGTACAGTTGTACCTGCAGAATGCATTTGTCTCGTGACCTGAACTCTGATCAAAATGCACAGGCAGAGCTGCGTGTGGCTCAGCAGAGGGCTAAGTCCCAGAGCATCACCGCCTCGCATCTCTGGGTGAGTCTGTGCCTGTGCCTAGGGGTGAAGGGACGAAGGAAATCGCCTGAATTAAGTGCCTGTGAGACTGGGAATACCAGCAAGATTGGGGACACAGCGGTAGCATTTGGCCTGTTCTCATCAGACTGAAGCACAGGGCTTCCAGCTTGTCTGTGGGCACCGTACCCTGCACCGCACTGAGGGGTCGGAGTGTGCCCTGGCAACAGCCCCTGCTCCTGCCCATCTCTGTGCCTCCTGGCAGCAGGGCAAGGCTCCTCGGCAAGCATCTGCTGGCCCACTGATGGCAGAGGATGGGCTGGCTGGCAATGCCACGGCTGGGAACCACAGTGAAACGGAGAGGACGTGGCCGAAGCCTGATGTTTGGAAGCCCTATGTCTAGTCTTTGTTGTTTTTTATTATTTCTATTCTTTTTTTTTTATTAAGAGATTTATTGCAAGGAATTGACTTGTACAGTTAGAATCTAATCTGAGCAAAAGAGACTTCAGATTGGAAGTGGGGAATTTGCTGGGCAGCCCCCGTGGGTCCCTGCCCCTCCAGCTCTGGGGGTTACCCACCTTTGTTACATTTCAGAGACATGCAACAAACAGAGCAACCACCTGGGGTTCCAGGATGGAGGCCTCGTGAGAGCCAAGAAGCCCAGGTGTTGACAGGGACATGTGACACAGTGGTGACCGTGTGCGCTGGGGAGGGTCAGAGGTGGCCGTGTGTGCTGGGGAGGGTCAGCGGTGACCCTGTGGGCTGGGGACAGTCAGAGGTGGCCATGTGCACTGGGAAGGGTCAGCGGTGGCCGTGTGTGCTGGGGACAGTCAGCGGTGACCCTGTGTGCTGGGGACAGTCAGCGGTGACCTTGTGTGCTGTGGGGGTCAGCAGCCACTGCTGGATCCCTCCCTCTTGGGGCTGGTAGGAGCAGCCATTCCCTGAGCAGCCCCGTCCTGCACACAGGCAGCCACCCGCAGCAGAGCACCCTGGCACCCGGGAGGGATGAATGCAGAGGAATAGCAAAATGCCACATGTGGTCAGACAAGCAAGTCTTCCTGGAGCTGACCAACACCTGGAAAGAAGGATGTGGGGTGTAGAAAGGGTATGAGTTGAGGAGCCCGTGGAAGGGGTGCCACACAGAAGCACCCTCTACCTGCCATCAGAGGCACTCTTTGGGCATCCCCACTGCAGCCAGCCTGGTCTGCCCCAACGGGCACCCAGCACCACCGCCAGCTCAGCAGCCTCAGGACAGGGGTGCTCAGCCCTGGCCGCACACTGGGGTCATCTGGGAAGCTTAGAACAGTCTGCTGACCCCGGAGCCCCAGCCCCAGCAGGCCTGGCTCAGCCCGTCTGGGTTTCAAGAGCTCCCAGGCAGATTGCAGGTCCAGGCAAGGCCAGAGCCGCTGCAAGGGAGCGGTAGGCACTTGGAACAGCACGGGCTTGATGTCCGAGGGACCCAGGGGCCAGCAGCTTGGAGGAAAACAGGCCCTGAGGCTGCATCAGCCACTGCCCCGACCTCCCTTCGTACAATGTGACAAGTGACCCACCACCTGCAGCTCCAGCCCCAGCATCTCCCTCGGCCCCCACCCAGCCTGCGTGGCCTCCCAGTGAACAGTTCAACTCCTCGGCAAGCTTCCCACGGTTGGCCACTCACAGTGTGGCCCTGGGGGTGGGGTTTGGTCCTCCCCATGCCAACAGCGTGGCTCAGTGCCACATCCAGGGCCTGCCTTGAGGCCCCCAACCAGCCAAGGTGATGAGGGCTGCAAAAGCCACCTGAGCCGGCGTGGGGGTGGGGGGTAGGAGATAAATGCTTTTCCAACCTCATGTGTTCTGAGGTGTGGGATGAGCCTGAGACACAGAAAAGCCACTGGGAGGCCGGCTGGTGTCCAGAGGGGCAGGTGAGCCACACAGAAGCCACTGAGAAGCTGGCTGGTATCTGGAGGGGCAGGCGAGCCACAGAAAAGCCTGCCCCAGAAAAGCCACTGGGAGGCCGGCTGGCATCCAGAGGGGTGGGAAAGCCACCAGGATGCCTACCCTGAGGTGGCAGAAACCAAAAGGCATGGACGGATGGGAACCCCTGGCACAGGGAGGAAGCTTTAAAATGTGTTTTCGGCGGGGCAGCAAGATTCCCTTCAGGCCCATAGGCAGCCCCAGGTAAGACTCTGCCTGGTACAACCTGCAGCTCTGTTGGCCTGGCCAGGCAGGGCTTCTTGGTTTTAAGGACTGAATCCAATAATCCAATGGAATCTAGTCAATCAAATGTTTTAATGAAACATGGTTGATTTTTATTTTAAGGCAACAAAAAAAAGTTTAGCAATTGCTTCAAAAGACTAGAAACTGGGCACAGTGGCTCACACCTGTAATCCCAGCACTTTGGGAGGCTGAGGTGGGCAGATCACCTGAGGTTAGGAGTTCAAAACCAGCCTGGACAACATAATGAAACCCCCTCTCTACCAAAAATAGAAATTAGCTGGGCGTGGGGGTGTGGTGGTGCCTGCCTATAACCCCAGCTACTTGGGAGGCTGAGGCAGGAGAATCACCTGAACAAGAGAGGCAGAGTCTGCAGTGAACTGGCATCACACTATTGCACTCTCGACTGGGCAACAGAGCGAGACTCTGTCTCAGAAAAAAAAAGACTAGAAAGTGAAAGACTGCATTCTGCCATCGTTTCTGTAGCTGGTTCCTAGAGAAGTTTCTCTGGTCCTGCAGAGCGCAGCAAACCGCAGGGAGCAGGCGCAGCGTTCCCTCCTGAGCAGGCACCCTGTCCCTGTGGCATCGCCCCAAGTGCCATTTGCCACTGATGACTGTTCTCTTCCTCCAAGAGAGCAAGAGGGGAGGATGAGGGCTGAGAAGTTCACCTTACTTGTTTTAAAAAAAAGCCTAGAAACTGAAAATATCATCACCCAGCTGCCTCTGCAGTCCTGATTCTGTGAACACACAGGAACATGGCTTGCTCTAGTTAAACTTGGGTACTTTCACTCTCTTGTTTCTTGCCAGAGAATAGCAGCTTCTTAATGAAGAGATGAGTCCCCTAGGCTCAGCTGTCAAGGTTTTTGCTTTTCAGCCAAGTTCATCACCAAGTGCTTTGGTGGCCCTGGAGGCAGGAGGCCAGAGGTCCACTCTGCACACAGGCAGAGCCCCGGCGTGGACGGGTGGGGTAAGCAGAGGTCCTTCCCTCCTGGAGTCCCAGAGGAAACACGAAGCCCTGCCCCAAGTGATGGGGGGGCCTTTACTGAGGTGCAGCTGGGTGTAGGGGGTCAGAAGGGGCCCCAGGAACTCAGGTTCCAAAGGGGTGGGGGCCTTGGTCCTCTCTGAACTGATGGGCAGGTGGAGGGGTTGCTGGTAGGCTGTGTGAGGAGGGCGCCTGCACAGTAACCAGGGAATGGCCGAAGACTGCCCAACCCCCCCACCCCCAACCCCCACCCCCACCCCCTCGCACCCCGCACATCCTTACCCCTCACCCCACCCCCACACCCCTGCCTCCCCACCCCCACCCCCTACACCCCACCCCCACATCCCCTACTCCCACACCCCCAACCCCATCCCCCACACC
>CM052653.1:1314618-1335754 GCA_028533165.1 Leontopithecus rosalia | reverse complement strand
GTAGCCCCCTTCAGCCCCCTCCAGCTCCTTCCAGCTCCCTCCAGCCCCCTCTAGCCCCCTCCAGCTCCCTCCAGCCCCCTCCAGCCCCTTCCAACCCCCTCCAATGCCCTCCAACGCCAGTGCCCACTACAGACCCTGCCACTTCCTCTATTCTCTCTCAGGCCTCAGCTCAGCTCCCGCCTGGTGCCATCCTCGGGCCGGGCCCTTGAGGAGTTTCAAAATGAGAGTCCTTTCTCCTCCACTTTCCATTAAATACCTGATGAAAGCTAGGAGTTCACAGGGCCCACACCCTGCTAGCCGCTCAGGCTGCTGTGGATGCCATTCCTGGATCTTCCCCAGCCCAGAGCCACCACGGGTTCTTCTCTAGAGACTGCTTTATGAGGTGCTGTGAGGCCATGAAGGTCTCTAAGTGGTCACTTCTTGTGTCATCTGCCAAACATATTTGTCATGAGGGGTCCCTGGGGGGACGGAATGTAGACCAGGCCCCTTCCCCTTGTCACAGCCCCACAGAAGCTGCCGTCCAGGCGTGTTCAGAGGCTGTGACCCAGTCGGCCAGCAATGGCCACAGTCCTCCAGGCCACGTGAAGAAGGCCTGGAGCGCGCTGGAGGCTGAGGGCATCAGTGTCCACCCCAGCCAGCCCTCAAAGACATCACGGGCTGAGAGGGGGTGTTCTGTCTCCATAAGCCAAGTGAGGAGGCCTCACAGAGACCGCAGCTGCCGGAGCAGCTTAGATTCGGCCCAGGGCCATGCTGGGAGTCACTCGCCCTGGTTCAAGGGTGTAGGACAGGGTCAATCCATAACAGTGAGAGAAACGCCTGAGTTAATCGAGTGACCCGGGCAGGGGAAGGCCTGGACCTCCGAGATCCAGGGGCCAGAGGAGAGGTCGGCACAGCCAGTTGTAAGAGAAATAATTCAGTGGGTTTTCAACTGGGAGATCCGAAGTGAAGGGGGAGCCCCAAGGCCATGGCCGTGTCCCAGAAGACGCTCTGCCACCTCTCCTCCTCCAGCCAGCGGGCCTGCCCCGCCCCCTGGAGTGCCCTCCTGCCAGCTCCCAGCCTGGGCCAACCCCTTGCTGGGGAGGAGAGTATGTGGGAGGTGACTGGGGCTTCATGATGAGCCCCCGGGGCTATTTTAAACATGGAAAGAAACCATTCCTGTGCCTGATAAGGACCTGAGGAGGGAGGGGTGGGACTTTACGGACTCCCCATCCAGAGCTGGAGAGCTGAGTCCAGAGAGGGAGGAGAGGGGCTGTGGGGAAGGGGCAGAGCCACCCCCGCTGCAGGCCACCCCGGATTCACAAGAGTCCCAGGTGGTCCACACCCCCATCACCTGCTCTGTTAGAGTTGTACAGAAGGAATAGCTCTGACGACTCTCAAACCAGCAAAGCCCCCACTAGGTAAAGCAAAACCATAAATGCACGCATACACACTTACACACGTGGCTCCACGCGGCTCTACGCACATTGCACGCGTGACTCCACAAGTCCTCTAAAACAGTGGGTCTCCAGGTGTGGGCCACAGAGCCCTGCGGCTTCCTGAGACTCTGTCAGGGGCTTCTCAAGGTCAGAACTGTTTTCAGGATAACACAAAGGCAAATGTCGCCTCCTCGGCCCCGGTGATACAAAAGCAGCTGTCACTCGGTCTGCTGGTGTCTCAGCAGGAATCAGGACAGCGGCACCCAGAGGCACAGCAGCCACGGTGGTGTTCACCGCCACATATTTGCAGGAAAGAAAATGCAAATTTTACTTAAAGTGTCCTTGATAAGACCATACAAATTATCAACTTTTTGAAAATCACAATTTTTTTGTCTGTTTCTTTTGAGAGGGAGTCTCGCTCTGTCACCCAGGCTGGAGTGCAGGGGTGTAATCTCAGCTCACTGCAGCCTCCGCCTCTGGGTTCAAGCAATTCTCCTGCTTTGGTCTCCCCAGTAGCTGGGATTATAGGTGCCCACCGTCGCACCTGGCTTTTGTATTTTTAGTAGAGATGGGGTTTCACCGTGTTGGTCAGGCTGCTCTCGAATGTGACCTTGTGATCCACCCGCCTCGGCCTCCCAAAGTACAGTGATTACAGGTGTGAGCCGCTGTACCTGGCCTAAAAGTCAAAATTCCTAAATAGACATCCCGTTAACATTCTGCATGGCAAAATGGGAATGCAGGTAAAGCCCTCTTGCCGTCTACCGACGCCCGCTGAGGAACAGCTCATGGCATCATTTCCGTTCCCAGCTGCACTGCCTGCCTTTCTCATGGAACACCATTTTAATCTGGAAAAAAAAAATGACTAATGGACAAACTGTGGCTATTTGGACTTGGGTATTTCACAGACATTATTTCTCAAGAATGAATGAAATGAATCTTTGGCCTCAAAAAAAGCAACTGATAATATCTGTTGCCAATGATAAAATTCAAGCTTGCAAGCAAAAACTAGAATTTTGGAAAATTTGCATCATGAGCTTGATAAAATCCCCACACTTAAAGACTTTTCTGCTGAGACTGGCGGTGCTTCCAGTGACTGTGGCTTTTGGTATAATGAGATGTGTCAATAATCCAGGAGAGCCGCGGACATCAGTGAACCAGGATTTTCTAAATGACCAGAGTGCTCTCTGTGAAACTGCTCATGGGTGAGGACAAATCCCATGTGCGAGATAACAGAACAAAGCAAAGCTCTTTCTTCGATATGGCTTCAGATCCACGTCACGAGCAACCAGCAAGAAACTACCGTTTGTCAAGTGTCGGTGTCAAGGAAGCAGACCCACGGCTGTCTACAAATGTGATTTCAGGACCCCTCTCTTTTGCAGCTGTCTGTCTGGATGAGGCCACATCCTCTTCATAACCTCAATGGAGACAGGATATAGGAGCAGACTGAATGCAGAAACAGACAGGAAAATCCCGCTGTCCTCTATCAAGCCGAACACTGAGGCCATTTAGCAAAACGTTAGGAAAAAAAGGGCACTTTTCTCCATTTCCGGGGGGTTCGGAAAATAGAATTATATTTTTTATGGAAAGTTAAGATGTGCTGACATGTAATGGGTTTATCACAGTTAATTTTTGGTGAATTAACAAATGAATATTTTAAACTGTTCTCTACTTTCTAATGTGAATTTGGTAGCTATAAGGTCCTTTGCTAATCTGGAGATCAGCTGAGAAGTTTTGGAGAGCTGCTGATCTAAAACGTGATCCCTGCTTCCAGGTGGCAGGCAGGGCTGTGTCAAACATGCTGGCTTGCTCGGCCGCCGGGCGATCAGACACCCCGCCCCAGAGCACACCAGACCGCTGTCTCGGCGTGTAACTGCGGAGCCTGTGGCTTGACGTTTCAGGGTTCCTCCCGTTCTGCATCTAGACCCTTCAGAAGCAAAGGGGTATCTTTTTCCTTTGCAAAGAAACACATCATCACTACAGGAAATTCAGAAAATGAGGAAAGCTAGTAGAAGAAATCTACCACCCAGAGACAACCATTTCCACGTCTTCCTTCCACCCTGTACTCGGGTGGTTTCAGTTTGCGGCCGGGCCGTTCTACCTGATGCAAGCCCCTTGGGGGTGAACTCAACGCCTAGCTTGGGGTGCCTGGTGACTCAGGACGCACAGCCCACGCCCCATGCCGTCTCCTCTTCCACCGTTTACCTTTCTCTCTGGAGGTTCCTGAGCTGGGCTAACCTGCAGAAGGCCTCGGGAGAGCGTGGCGGAGGTGCTCCTGGATCTGCTCCGGCCCGCACCGCCGAGGCCTCGCATCCTCTCCGCCTCTCCCTTGCTCCACGGGAGGAGCCACGGCCTCCCGGCCACACCAAACCCTGGGAGCTGGAGCCCACCCTCCCCATGCTTGCCTCAGGGGCTCTCGGTGACCTCCGGGGGCACACAGGGTGCAGCTGTTGCTGAGGGCTGCTCTGCCAGCCTGCCACCATCCCGGAGGCGAAGGGGAGCAGAGATTTATTCTTGCACAGTCTCGGAGTCTGAGATCTGGGTTGCCAGGCCTGCGTCCTCCTGGTACTCTGAGGGGAGCCTGCTCCGTGCCTCCCTCCCATTTCCGGTGGCTGTGGCAGCCTGTGGCGATCCGTGGCCATACACGTCACTCTACTCTCAGCCTTCCCCGCACAGGGCCTTCTCCTCCGCATGTCTCCAAGTGTGTCTGTGTGTGTCACTGTGGGTGTGGCTGTATGTATCTCTGCATCTCTGTGTGTGTCTGTGTGTGTCTTTGTGTATGTCTGTGTCTATATCTCTGTGTGTCTCTGTGTGTGTCTGTATGTGTCTCTGCATCTCTCTGTGTGTCTGTGTGTCTGTGGGTGTGGCTGTGTGTATGTGTCTCTGCATGTGTGTCTGCATGTGTATCTGTATGTGTGCGTGTGTGTCTGTATGTGTCTGCATCTCTGTGTGTGTCTGTGTGTCTCTCTGTGTGTCTCTGTGTATCTGTGTGTCTCTGTGTCTCCGTGTATGTCTGTGTCTGTGTGTGTCTCTGTGTGTCTCTGTATGTCTGTGTATCTCTGCATCTCTGTGTGTCTGTGTGTGTCTCTGTGTATGTCTGTGTCTCTGTGTGTGTGTCTGTATGTGTCTCTGCATCTCTGTGTGTGTCTGTGTGTCTTTATGTGTCTGTGTCTCTGCATCTCTGTGTGTGTCTCTATGTGTCTGTGTCTCTGCATTTCTGTGTGTCTGTGTGTGTCTTTGTGTATGTCTGTGTCTGTATCTCTCTGTGTCTATAATGTGTATCTGTGTGTCTCTGTGTGTGTGTGTGTGTCTGTGTCTCTGTATGTGTGTCTGTGTGTGTCTCTGTGTGTGTGTATGATGTGTCTGTGTGTCTCTGTGTGTGTGTGTATGATGTGTGTCTGTGTGTGTCTGTGTCTCTCTTTTCTTTTTTATAAGGACACACTCACTGGATTCAGGCCCTCCAAGTCCGATATGACCTCATCTTAACTAATGACATCTGCCAAGAGGCTGTTTCCAAATCAAGTCCCATTCTGAGGTTCTGAGTAGCCACAAATCTGGGGGGAAACGTATTCCACCTACTACAAGAAAGGATGTTTTCTTGTCCTCCCAAGCTGCCTGCTTTGTTTCCAAGCCTCAGGTCTGCTGGCAGTATCAGGTGTGAGCCTCTGTCTCCCCACTTTCCCTCCCCCCAAGGTACCTTCTGTCCCCAGGTACAGAGCGGGGACTTCCCTGCTGGGTGGCCCTGGGAGTCCTGGAGCCCAGGCTGGCATGGGGGACTTCTCATTGGACTTGCTGTCCAGGGTCAGGGCCCAGAGCCTCGGGCCTCAGGAAGGGTGTCCAGGGTCAGGACTCTGGGTTCCAGGTCTCAGACCTCTCTGTGGGTGGCCATGAAGCAGGCCTGGACCCTCTGAATCTCTCGCTGGATGAAGGTCAGCCCTCTAGACCCACTCATGCCCACAGGTTGGCTTCCATTTTGCCAGTAGAGGTGGGAGGGGAGAGGAAGGAACCGCGGCCTGACTGTGCCACGTTCCCCCAGTGGGCAGTCAGAGGTTGGGTACTGTGGTCTCTGTTGACTTGGGATGCCCAGTTGTCCCTTGGCCGCCACCCCTGCGAGGAGAGGGTGAGATCTGTGCTTTGGAAGCCCAGCTGCCGGGATCTCATCCACCTCCTTTAGACGATGGGATAGTTCTAGGTTTGGTGTTACTCTTTGCCTGAAAGTGGAGAACTCAGCACTGTCGGGCAGCCTGGGGCCCTTAATACACCTGCGGTGGCCCATGTGCCGCTCTCCTGGGAACCGGAATTATCTGCTGGCTTCTCGCCCAGCCCACACAGAAGCTCTCTCCTCGTCCCTGCTCAGGCTGCACCCACAGTTTTGGGGTCCACATGGCCATGGACAGCAGAAAGGCCCTTCCAAAGCCTCCTTCTCAATATGGTGGGGACCCCGGACTTCAAGGGTCCCCGACACCTGCTCAGGCCATGGGGTCTATGTCATTCCCAAAGCCACTTGCAAATGTCTTTCTAATTCAGAGCACTATGGGTGGGTCAAAGTCATGTTTTCTTCTTTATCCTGACGTCTGCCCCTGGCTTGTCAAAGCCACCCCCCAGACGCCCGCACGGGGCCACTGCCCCTTTCCTCGGGTTTCTTTGAGGGGCGGCTCGTCCCCGTCTCAGATTTTAGGTGGGTGCAGGTGCTGAGTGGTACCTTCTGAGGAGACATGTGACTGGCAAGAGTGACACGGAGTCTATAAATTCTCATGTCACAAAAGCCAGAAAAAAAAAACCTTTAATCCAGAGAGGAATGTGTATGGGAATCAACATTTTCAAAACAAAGGAAATTCGCAGAAGCCGACAGGAGTGGCAGTCAAGGGGGACTGAGCCCCATCTCCCCTCAGCTCCTCACACGCTGGGGCCACTGCAGGCCCCTCCCCAACACCTACGAGAAATCCACTTTAGATGGATTAATGGCAAATATGGAAGGAAAGGCTGTAAGTATCTTAGAAAGCAATGTAGGGGGAAACCTTAGGGGGAAAAAGACGGAGCCATGCAATTAGATTAAAAGTCAGGGCCAGGCGCGATGGCTCACACCTGTAATCCCCGCACTCTGGGAGGCGGAGGCGGGCGGATCACCAGGTCAGGAGATTGATACCATCCCGGCCAACGTGGTGAAACCCGGTCTCTACTAAAAATAGGACACAAGAACAGAAAAGGAAACACCGTATATACTCACTCACAGGCGGGTGATGAATAATGAGAACACATGGACATAGGGAAGGGAGCACCACACACTGAGGTCTATTGGGGGAAATAGGGGAGGGACAGCGGGGGGGGGGAGCGGGGGAGGGATGGCATGGGGAGAATTGCCAAATATGGGTGAAGGGGCAGAAGGCAGCAAAACACACTGCCACGTGTGTACCTATGCAACTATCTTGCATGTTCTGCACATGTAAGCTAAAATGCAATAAAAATTAAAAAAAAAAACAAAAACAGTTACCCAGGCACAGTGGTGCGCACCTGTAGTCCCAGCTACTCAGGAGACTGAGGCAGGAGAATCGCTTGAACCTGGGAGGCAGAGGTTGCGGTGAGCCGAGATCACACCACTGCACTCCAACCTGGGTAACAGAGCGAGACTCCGTCTCAAAAATAAATAAACAAATATAAATAAAGACCGATTCTCCATTTTCTTTCTTCTTTTCTTTTCTTTTTTTAGTAGACGAATGATTCTGGAAATCTGGAGCCTAGACAGAAAATTAATTGTGTGAAGGTGCTGGGGACAGCTGTCTGACAACAAGGACTCACAGACAGACCCCAGAGAACAGGGCGTTGGAAAGGGGGTTCTGCGTTCTCCTCAAGACACAGAGGCCGAGTCTGAGGGTCCAAGCAGAGTTTCTAGCCGTCTTACAGGACTCACGGGACAGAAACAGCTGTTCATGTGCCTCAGGAGGACTGGGACAGCGGATTCAGTGGGCAATCTGGCAGTTCAGGTGGGGCCTCTGGAAGTGTGAATACCCCAGAAAGCACTGGATCAGCCCATTCAGAGGCTAAGCTCACCTTCAATCAGCGCAATCCCAGACTGGATTAAGATGATCTTTCGGAAGCAAACCCTCATGCCTACCTAAGCAAAAGTCAACCCTAGCCATAAGACATTAGAGCCACCCAGTAATTTTTACCTTTACCTTTATTTTTTAAGTTTTCTGTCTCCATAGGGTTTAGGGAACTGGTGGTATTTGTTCTTCAGTGGTAATTGGCGAGACTTTGGTGCACCCGCCACCCGAGAAGTACACGCTGACCCCAGTTTGCAGTCTTTTCTCCCTCACCCCCTCCCACCCTTTCCCCTCAGTCCCCAAAGTCCATTGTATCATTCTTATTTATTTGTTTACTTTTGAGATGGAGTCTCGCTCTGCCACCCAGGCTGGGGTGACGTGGCGCAATCTCGGCTCACTGCAACCTCCTTCTCCAGGGTTCAAGTGATTCTTCTGCCTCAGCCTCCCCAGTAGCTGGGATTACAGGCCCCCAGCACCATGCCCTGCTCATTTTTGTCTTTTTTGTAGAGATAGGGTTTCACCACCTTGGCCAAGCTGATCGCAAACTCCTGACCTCAGGTGATCCGCCCACCTCGACCTCCCAAAGTGCTGGGCTTGCATGCGTGAGCCACCTCACCTGGCCCCTTGTATCCCACTCATGCCTTCATATCCTCACAGCTCAGCTCCCACCGATGAGCGAGAACAGACAATGCCTGGTTCTTCATTCCTGAGTCACTTCACTGAGAACAATAGTCTTCAGTTCCATCCGCGCTGCTGCAAATGCCGTTAATGCATTCCCTTTTACTCCATCACATACACGTGGCACAGTTTCCTTCTCCACTTGTTGGCTGATGGGCATTGGGGCTGGCTCCATCTTTTGCAGTTGCGAATTGTGCTGCCATAAGCATGTGTGTGCAGGTATCTTTTTCATAGTGACTTCCTTCCTCTGCGTAGATGCCCGGCAGAGGGACGGCTGGAGCAAACGGTAGCTCTGCTTTCAGTCCTCTGAGGACTCTGCACTGTTTTCTGTGGTGGTTACACTAATTTACATTCCTACCAGCCGTGTGGAAGCGTTCCCTTTTCACCACATCCACACCAACGTCTACTATTTTCTGATTTTTCAAGTATGATTATTCTTGCAGGAGTGAGGTGGTATCACATTGTGGTTTTGATTTGCCTTTCCCTGATCATTAGTGATGTTGAGCATTTTTTCATATGTTTGTTGGCCATTTGTATATCTTCTTTTGAGAATTGTCTATGTCTTTAGTCTAGTTTTTGATGGGATTGCCTTTTACTTGCTAATTTGAACTTAACCCAGTAATTTTTAAAACATAGCCATGGACAACTAAAAATTCCCGGTCATATCAGAAGGTAAGATCACTAGACAGTAAACCAATGGAAATGTAAACATTCCCACAGAACCAAAGATAGTCTAGATATGAGATTTATCAGATACAAATTTAAAATAACTATGATTAATATAATCAAGAACAGAAATAACAAGATGGAGAACTTCATCAGAAAACTGGAGTATGTTTTTTAAGTCAAATAGGAATTCTACAACTGAGATAGTAAGTAAAATTAAGAAATCAATGGCTGTATTTAACAGCAGATTAGACGTAGCAGAAGAGAAGATTCCTGAGCTGGAAGACAGGGCAAAATTTAAAAAATCTGTTTCAAGTGAGAAAATTTTTTAAAGGTGCAAAGTACATTTTAAAAGTATGAGAGAAGTATTGGGCATGGGCACAAGGGAAGGGTCTCATCCATGTGAATGGATAACACCTGCGGGCGTGGAGGGAGAGCAGGGAGCCTGGTGTTTGGGAGGAATGGCCAAGAATTTTCCAAAACGAGGAAACAATTTAAATGACACAAACACAATGCCCTCCAAAGCCAGGGCATGAATAAGACAAAGGAAATCAGAGCTAGGCACACCACAGCAAAATGCTGTAAAGAAAATGCAAAGATGAAGTCCTAAAATCTGCCAGGAAATATACAGCAAACTCACGAAGGAGCAGGGCTGATGGGCGGCTCCTCAGGGTAACCAGTGGAAGCCAGAAGGCAATGACACGCTTTCCTCCGTGCATCAGAGACCAGACAAAAACGGCTCACCCAGAATCCAGAGCAGAAACACGCTTCGGAAATGAAATTGAAAAAAGACATTTCGCACAAACAAAAACTGATGGATTTCAACACTTACAGACAAATCAAAGGAATTTCTAAAGAGTACTTTTCAGGCAGAAAGGAAATGATCACAGAGAAGGCTGAGAATGCACAAAGGAATAATGCAACGGGAAGGGAAAATAACAAGTAAGTTTAAATGAATATCACCTGTAGAAACAAAAATAATAACGTCGCGTGATGTGTATAAAGATGT
Organism: Leontopithecus rosalia; assembly: GCA_028533165.1. Taxonomy (NCBI): domain Eukaryota; kingdom Metazoa; phylum Chordata; class Mammalia; order Primates; family Cebidae; genus Leontopithecus; species Leontopithecus rosalia. The sequence goes on along the minus strand of CM052653.1, from coordinate 1,325,948 downwards.
GTAGACATCAAAACAAAAGCAAATAAGCTAAGATGTGAATAAGCTGAGTCAAACTTTAAAGGCAAAGAAGGAAAAGCACTAATTTGTATTATATTTTTATATCAAGAATTAACTTTTTCATTTGAAAGGTAACCGTTGGGGAGAAACGGTAAAAGGAAGAAGTATAACTAATAAATTAAAAGAGGAAAAATAAGGATAAGTAGTTAATCCAAGAGATAACAAGAAAGAAAAAGGAATTCAAATTTGTGTACCTCTAATAAAATTGTCTAAAAGACATACTTATATGTCTATATAAATTTATACACATATTCATATATGCATACATATATAAAAATAAATATGTATACATATGTGTACAAATACGTGTATATACACATTGCATATTGCATTAACACATTATACATACATTTGTGTGTTTACAAATTAACAAAAGAAAAATCATATGATTATCTTAATAAATGAAAAAAAAGCATTTGTCACAATTCAGTATCTATCCATTTCAGCAGTATAGAAATGAAAATAAATAACTTTATCAAGGTTGCAGAATATACCATTAACATAAAAACTCATTTGGACCCAACTAATGAACAATCCAAAATGAATTAACAAACAGTGTCACTTGTAATAGTATCAAAAATAATAAAATATTTTGGAATAAAATCAACCAAAGAAATACAACATGTATACACTGAAAACTACAAAACATTATTGTGAGAAATTAAAGAATATCTAAATAAAAAATGGAAAGACTTCCCATGTTCATGGATTGGAGCATTTGTTGTTAAAATGGCAATACTCCTCAAATTGATGTACAGATTCAACTCAATCCTTATAAAAATCATAGCAAGATTTTTTTTGCAAAAATTAACAAGCTGATCCTACAATTCATATAGACATGCAAGGAACCAATAATAGCTAAAACTATTTTGAAAAAGAACAAAGTTAGAGGACTCACACTTCTCAATTTCAATATATAGCTGTAGTGAGTTATATAGCTACAGTATTTCAAAGCTATACTAGTGAAAGCATAATGATAGATGTATAGATCAATGAGATGTAACTGAAAGTTCAGAAATAAACCCTTAAATTTGTGGTCAGGTGATTTTTGACAAGGATACCAAGACAATTTAATTGGGAAATAACTGTCTTCTCAACAAATTGGTGTAGGACAACTGTACACCCACATGCAAAAGAATAAAGTTGGACCCCTACCTCACACTATATACAAAAGTTAAGTCAAAATGGAACACAGACCTAAATGTAAGAGCCAAAACTATAAAAACCCTAAACGAAGGCATAGGGATACATTTTCATGACATTAGATTAGAAAATGGATTATTAGATATAACCTGAAAATTATAGACCACAAAGGAAAAAATAGGTACATTGGATCTTCATCAAAACAGAAACTCTGTGTGAGACAGAGGATATCATCAAAAAACTGAAGACACCCAGAGTCAGAGAAAATACTTGCAAATTTTATATATATATACACACTCTGGATACAGATGTGTGTGTATATGTGTGTATATATATATATATATATATATATATACACACTCTGGATACAGATGTGTGTGTATATGTGTATATATATATATATATATATATATATACAAACTCTGGATACAGATGTGTGTGTATATGTGTATATATATATATATACACACTCTGGATACAGATGTGTGTGTATGTGTATATATATATGATGAAAAAATATATATCTGATGAAGGACTTGTATCGAGAGTGTATAAAGAACTCTTACGATTAAACAATTCAAAGACAAAATATCCAATTAAAAACATGAGTAAATAATTTGAGTAGATGTCCATCTAAAGAAGACCCACACATGGCCAACAAGCATAACTGAAAAGAAACTCAGCATCATTAGTCATCAGGTAAATCTCACTGAGACGCCACCTCACACCTGCCCTGATTCTCCCCAACCAGATCATGAGCTCGAGAGCAACGGCTAGATCTGGGTCATCTCCATGTCCCCAGCACAGAGCCACAGACATCATAGGCACTCAACGAACATTTGCTGAATCAAGCAAGCCAACGTCCGTCATCCCAGATCCTTGCACAGTTAGTGTCCGAGGGCTGCCTGTCAAAGGCGTTGACGTGGGTCCTGTCCCCTGAGGTCATCTGGAAACCAGGAGCTCTGTTCTGGATGCCTTTCCTGGCTGCTCACCTCATCTGAATCTCCTTATAACATTTCCAGCAGCATGGCCCAACCCTGGACTGTCCGTGGGTTTGTGCTGACGTTTTAACAACGAATTGAGGAGTGAGTGGTGGCCCAGGGAGGGGAAGCCAGAAGCTGTGCACTAGGTTTCTGGAACATTCAGCTGGCTCAGAGGGGCCTGGAACAAATTGCAGGATGCTGGTAAATCTGCTTGCTCCAGGCAGCCCCAGCACACGTGCCCCCACCACGGGGTGTGCACCGTCTGACAACGCTCTCACTCCTCACTGCAGAACTCCTGAACCAGCTCAGGGAACTCTCTAACGTGGCCTGGAGGCCGTCTCCCTACAGGCCTGAGCCAGGCCCAGACTCGGTCCTGGGAGAGCCTCGCCTCTGCCTCCTCCCAGCGTCCACAGCACCTGGTGTCTCAGCTGTGGGGAGGGGAAGGCCAGGACTGGCTTGGTGGCTTCACTGCAGCAGGGGTCTGTGGGCTGAAGAGACAGACCTGGGACATGGGGGTGTATGTGCCACCCAGGCTGCCCTTGTCATCTAGCTGAGTCAGCATCCCAGGGCCCCAGTGTGTGGGGGGGGGTCAGGAAACGTTCTCATGGGTGGCAGCTGTGGGAAAGTTCTCCATGGGGGGAGTAAGCAGGAGTGTGCTGGAGAGGACGTGGGTGGGAGCAGCAGGAATTGAGACAAGGCAGGAAAGCAGTGGTGGCCACAGGGTTCTGCTGGGTCATCCTAGAGCTGAACCCACCTTCCGGGAAGCCTTTCTGACTCAGAGTGAGGGCATTAGTGGGCCCTTTCTCTAGCTCAACGAAGCCCCTGCTGACTTGCAAAGGCACGGTTCCTTTTCCACAAAGAGTTTTCGTTGCCTCTGGACTGTCTGGACTCTGAAGACATACACACCCCTCCCTCCCTCACTGCTGTCACATAGTCAGGTGCCCCTTCTGAGCCAGCAGCCCAGCCTCCAGTGGGGCTGCAGCCCCTGGCTGCTCAGCCTCAGCTCTGCAAAGCACTCTCCCATCTGGTGCATCATGGAAGTCCTCCGTCCGAGACCCCTGTCTGAGACTAGGCGCAGAATTCCAAGGAGAACCTGCTGGTGCCTGCCCCCGACCCCAGCACTGCCATCCCCAGAGGGCCTGCAGCCCCGTGACGCAGAAGACCCCACAGTGCTCCACACGGCGGGATCCTTTCTGTGGGGACAGTCTGCCTTGTCCTATGTTGGTCCATGGAGCATGGAAGAATGACCGCTCTGCACTGTGAGAAGCCACCCAACGGGTGGGTGCTGCCAGGAAGCACTCCGCTGGCTTCCCAATGAGATCTTTCACTTGGCAAATTGAGTGTTCTGAATCAGTGTTCGTGCAGGGAATGAGGGGTGGGAAGGAGGTTGCCAGTTTATCCCAGAAATTCCACATCTAACAATATTTCCAGCAGACAGGCTCCCATATGGTGAAGGAAGCGTGTCCAAAAATGTTTATCACAGAGTTGTCAGTCATGGCGAGAAAATAGAAACAGCCCAAATGCCCATCAAGAAGGAATGGTTACACGGAAAAGCTCCAGACATATTGCTAAATGAACAAAGCAAGTCGTCAGCCAGTTCACCAGGTGATTCTGTTTATAAAAAATGCCACCAAGGCCAGGCACGGTGGCTCATGCCTATAATCCCAGCACTTTGGGAGGCAGAGGTGGGTGGATCACAAGGTCAGGAGTTCAAGGCCAGCCTGGCCAAGATGGCAAAACCCTGTCACTAACTAAAAACACAAAAATTAGCCAGGTGTGGTAGGAGGCGCCTGTAATCTCAGCTACTCAGGAGGTTAAGGCAGGGAATTGCGTGAACCTGGGAGGCCGAGGTTTCAGTGAGCCCAGATTATGCCACTGCACTCCAGCCTCAGCGGCAGAGAGAGGCTCCATCTCAAAAAAAAAAAAAAAAGAGATGTCACCAAATGTATACATCTGCTTGTCTAGTGACACACACACCTGTGTGGGTCATGGCCAGGAGGACACCCCTGGTGGTGACAGCAGTTACCTCTGAGAGGTGGGCGAGATGCACCAGAGGAGGTGGAGGAAGCCTGCCACTGCAACAGCAGGCTTTTCTCCACTTAAGTCTTTGTCAGAAAGAGGATGTACATGTGCCGACTTGTATATATATTATATATATTTAGAGAGAGAGAGAGAGAGAGCGCAGAGAGAAAAGGAGGCATAGGCAGATGCAGAGCGAGGTCACCTCTGACCCACACCAGCAGTCACGAGCCAGAGACCAGCTGCTCCATTCCTATCACCACCATGAAGCGGGCGTGCTTCCTCCTTGCTTCTTTACAGTCAGTTAAGTATCAGGGTCAGGAATGCATCGGGTGCAGCAAACGCTGGTCCAGGATCACCGGGGCTGTGGGTGTGCAGGTCTGTAACGACTGGAGCATCAGACAGCAGCAGAGACAGCCCCCTGGGTCAAGAGCCTTCTATGGAGGCTGCAGTAACTCACTGCCCGTGAGGCCTGCATCTGTGGGTTCCAGACACCCAGCAGTTTGAAAGCTCAGTCTTAAGGCCTGGGCGGCACCAGTCTCAATAGAGGGGCAGACGGACCCCAGCCTGGACTCCTGCCTGTGACAAGTGAGAGGGAGCATCCAGGACACTGTGGTTTTGAAGCATCCTTGAAAACCTCTTAGGCGGTGGGTCCTCCTTCAGAGTTCCCGGGGTGCTGTCCTCAGCCAGGACCTTGGGAAGTCCTGATGTTCAACTGTTTGTTCATCAAATGGCCACGCAGTACAGGTCCTTGCCGGAGACTCAGACTGAGTGTGCGCTTTGCAGGCTCTCCTGAGCAGCAGTGACGTCCAGCTAACGACAGGGCAATGAGTGTTTGCACGTGGTTGCCCTCCATCTTGGCCACAGCTGAGAGGAGCTTGGAAGGGTTTTTCTTAACACAGACTTACGCAGCCACCGGAGGAGGGGCGAGACCTTCACAGATGCGTGATCTCAGCCAGGTGTGGAAGGAGGAGCCCAGCCCTTGATGGCTCAGCAGAAACGTGGTGGCAAAGGTCATTCCCCCTGGCAGGACGCTGGAGGAACTCAGACATGGCAAAGTGGCCAGGCAGGCTGGAGGAGGCAGAAGGGGGCGGAGTGCCCGGAGCACAGGGATGGAGGGACAGACAGCCCAGCTCCCCCGCATCAGCCGCCGACACCCCCACCAAGATCCTCTTGCTCAGGCTGAAGAAAGAGAAGCTACAGTCTCAACTTCCAGACTGAGCCAGCTGCCCATCAGGGACAGGGGAAATAAAGGCATGCCTTCCAAAACCTTACATAAGAACTTGCTGCGGTGACATAGGGGACACCGTGAGAGGAAATGACGGGGGATTCAAGAAGCCCCGAGTGACCCCAGCCCTTCCCCCAGGGCAGTGGAGGCCCCGCCGGGATGTTCCTCTGCAGGCTGAACACCCCGAGGAAGGGCTTGGTCTGGAAGGGGGCTGCTGAGAACATGTGGCTGCTGGGGAGGCTGGAGGAGCAGGGGAGGTTGGAGGAGCAGGGGAGGCTGGAGGAGCAGGAGAGGCTGGAGGAGCAGGGGAGGCTGGAGGAACAGGAGAGGCTGGAGGAGCAGTGGAGGCTGGGGGAGCAGGAGAGGCTGGAGGAGCAGGGGAGGCTGGAGGAGCAGGAGAGGCTGGAGGAGCAGAGGAGGCTGGAGGAGCAGGAGAGGCTGGAGGAGCAGGGGAGGCTGGAGGAGCAGGGGAGGCTGGAGGAACAGGGGAGGCTGGAGGAGCAGGGGAGGCTGGAGGAGCAGGGGAGGCTGGGGGAGCAGGGGAGGCTGGAGGAGCAGGGGAGGCTGGGGGAGCAGGGGAGGCTGGAGGAGCAGGGGAGGCTGGGGGAGCTCTGCAGCCGGGAGGGAGAACACTGTGCCCAGCACGAGGGGAGACACACGGCGTGGACGTTCCAGCAAAGAAGACAGCTGTGCACTTGCTGCTGCTCCTGCGACTCAGAAGGGCTGAATCACCAGAAATAAGCATTTAATTTATTTCCAGATGGAGGAATACAGAAACATACTAATTCAAAGGTCTTGGCCACAGAACAGGACGTAACAGTTTTCTACCTTGAAGAGGTGAGAGTTAATCACAAAAGGAATGCGGAGGTGGAGGAAGAGGAGTCCGGGGGCCACAGTCAGCAAGAGCGCATGTCACTGTCCGAAGAGGACGCAGTGGGAATAAATGCAGACGGGCAGGGGCCGCATTCGTGGAGATCTTTGCTCATTTTTTAGAGTTTCGGTGAAACCTGGGATGAAGAAAGATACCAAGCTGCAAAGGCTAAAAGGGAAAGCTTGGTGTGGTCACACTGCAAGGAGGGGAAGGGCCGGGCCAGGACCACACCGGCTGAGCCCTCGCCACAGGCCAGCACCGCACCACCCACCACAGCCCCACACCCTCAAAGCGGTGTGGGCCTGGGGGCCGGCAGCTCCTCCACGCCCTGGCCGGTCTCTTTTCCTGGGAAATGCACAGCGGGGCGCTCAGTGGGACCCACTGCAGATTCCACTCCCGATCCCTCTGCCCTTGGACAGCGCCTCTGTGAGAAAGGTGGCTCTCGGGGACGGCGGCGGAGGGTGTCCAGGCACAAGCCCACCTTGGACCTGGCCGATTTGCCAGCCCAGACCACATGGTCCCTGTGAAGCCCGGGGATGCCCCGTGTGAAGTCGGGGGGTGCCCTGCCACTGTCCTGCCTCTCTGGCTCCACAGACAGCAGTCTCAGCACTTCATAAAGTAGTTCAGGCGTCCACACCTCCAGAGGCAGCTGATTTCCCATGGAAATCTTTACCCATTTTTAGAACGTTTTGGTAAAACCCAGGGTGAAGAAAGACGCCAACAGGGCCTGCATGAACAGCTATGTGACCTCCCCAGGGTCCTCTGTCATTCTGAACACAGAGCTCCTGGCTCCAGGTCAGGAAATGGAGCCCCTTCAGGTCCACTGATGGGAGCTGAGAGGCCATTGTAGCCACAGTGAGGACGTGCAGAAGAGAATCGGCTTCTCGGGGGACTCTGGGGCAAGGGGAGCCTGTCGCAGCCTCACATCTTTCCTTTTTGATGTCTCTTTTAAAACTATGACATTTCTGCTTTCAGTGCATAAGATGAAAGCAAAGGTTTGGGCATAAATAAAACCCTTTTACAGCCGGCAACATGACTGAGACGGGGAAGGGGGCAGGGAGACACCATTAGCCAGGAGCCCAGCTGAAGGGGAAGGAAACACTAATTGGCTTCCTGGGAGCCTGTCCCTCTCAGCCCCTGTGCCCTGGACATTTCCATCCATGTGACAGAGTCAAGGCAGAGAAAACCAAGCTGGGAGCATTTTTCAATTTTGCTTTGTGCACGCAGGCAGGTGACCCAGCGGAACTCTGCCTCCATGTGCTCCCCGGGCAAAGTAATTGCAGCCTGGGCAACATGATGAGACCTCATCACTAGGAACTTTCTTTTAATTTTCAAAAAAGTAGCCAGGACTGGTGGTGTGCCTCTGGAGTGCCAGATGCTCAGGAGGCTGAGGCTGGAGGATCACTTGAGCCCGGGAGGAAGAGGCTACAGTGAGCTGTGATGGTGCCACTGCACTCCAGCCTGGGTGACAGAGCAAGACCCTGTCTCTAAATAAATAAACAAATATGTACGTATATAAAAGCAATGGTTCTTGCCTTTTTCTCATTTGAAAAGATCTCATATTCCTTCTCAAAGAAAATCAGAAAATTTAAATAAGCCAAAAGGACAATATATTTGCCCTCTGCCAAATCTACTTGTCCATGAACTGTCACTGTCAGCCCTGTGCCCCGGGATCGCGGATAAGAACGTCTGAAAGGGGATCAGCCCCAGCTCAGGTGCTGCCAGGCCGGCCTGCGGTGGAGCCGCTGTGGAAGGGACCGGGCGTGTGTTATAACCACTCCCCTCAGCACTGGCAAGGTTCTTCAGCAGGGCTGACACCAAACTACGCAATCCTGACGTCGACGATCACTTTCCTCATTTTAACTCTTTCTCGCTATTTTTACATTTTCCCATTCTTCAGAGAAGTGCTGACATTTTACTCCAGGTGCATTGGTTTCCAAGGTCTGCCATAACAAATCGCTATGAACCACGCGGCTCCCGCCACGTTGTAAAGGTGGGAGGTTCAAGATCAAGGCACCGGCAGGACGGTGCTCCCTCCAAAGGCTCAAGAGAAGACTCTTCCCTTTCGTCTTCCAGCTTCTGGTGGCTCCAGAATCACGCCCATTTCTGGGCGTGACTCGTGGCTGTGCTGTGGTGTGAATGTTGCTGTCCCCCCCGCCCCCGCATTCCTACGCTGTAACCTGATCGCCACTGTGTTGATGTGAAGACGTGGGGCCCCTGGGAGGAGATTGGTCCCACCCTCCTCCTCCACCACGCAAGGACTCTGCAAGTCGGTGACCCTGCGGAGGAATGGGCCCTCCACAGACCGCAGATCTGCTGGCATTTTGATCTTGGCTTCTAGTCTCCAGAGCCATGAGCAATACAGTCCTGCAGTTTATAAATTTCCAGGTCTGAGGTGTTACAGCAGCTCAGAGGGACTGGGGGCCGGCCACGTCGCTGCTCTGCCCCTGCGTGTGTCTTCACACTCCAAATTGCCCTGCCCTTACGAGGACCCCAGGGACTGTGATGACAGGGTCCCATCTGGAGTGACCACTGCCGTGATGCCAGCCGCAGTGGGGGAGGCACAGCCAGGCGGCAAGCCTCATGAAGCCCACATGAGCCAGGAGCCAGCAGGAGCCCCACCCTCCAGGCTCGAGCTGCCACCGCAGACACAGGCATCCCTGCACTCTCAGGGGCCGTGAAGGGCCTTGTGCTACACAGGCTCCACAGTCTGTGCAAAGCTGCTTTGACAGGGGAATCCTGTTAAAGGCCTCATTCCCTCTTGCAGTCCCTTGTCCTGGGGTAGCTGAACCTCTGCTCACGAAACGTTGTTTTGGCTAATTAGGTTTTCTGGTTATACAGTAGTAATCAGCAGACACAATGAAGCCTTCAGGGCGTGACGTAAAAGGGACAGGAACCGGGGTTGGAAGAAGGCTCCCGCCTCTTTGTCGGTGGTTACTCTGCCTGAAGCGGTTACTTTTGGCAGACTTGGTGCTGGGGACCGGCCTTGTAGGGGAAAGGGTCCAGCTCCCTCCTCGTCCCCCTTGGAATCACTGAGCCAAATGCACTGAGCTGCTTCTGTCTTGCAACCCCAGAGAGTCTGCTGGTGGCCCACGAATTCCTTTTCATTCCTGAACACCCATCTCCTCCCTATCCGCAGAGCGGACCTTCCTGACTTCCCCGAGCCCCACTTCCTCTGGTAACTTGTGTGGCATAAAACTAGCAGAGAACACAGGCTCCTGGGCCTCAGGCCTGCATCCGTGACCGCGCCAGACGACCCCACCTGTGGAGCTGCTCCGGGGGTCGTCCCCGCAGCCCCGAGCCGAGGAGGTGCCGGTTCCCCGCCTTCGCCGTACAGGCACTGAGGGTTCACTGGTGTCAGCCACACCCACTCTCAACAATCCCCTCACTTTTTAGGGAACACAAGATCCGTGCTCACTGCTCATTTTTGCCACAGGCTCCAACACGGCTCAGATGATGCTCTTCCTAAGCCTGTCGTCCTCTCCAATGTTGATATTTGGCCATCAGACACTTTATTTAGCATTTGAGCTTTTGAACTACTGCATGAAGATACTGTTTATCGTGAATCTCTAGTTTTTTGATGCCCCTTCAACTTTGTGCCCAAGCCCCTCACTCTAGGTATTATCTTAAACCGTAAACTTTTTTTTTTGAGACAGAGTCTCACGAAGTCACGCAGGCTGGTGTGCGGTGGTGTGATCTCAGCCCACTGCAACCTCCACCTCCCGGGTTCAAGCAGTTCCCTGCCTCAGCCTCTCAAGCAGCTGGGATTACGGGGGTCTGCCACCAGGGCCGGCTAATTTTTTGTATTTATAGTAGAAACAGGTTTTCACCGTGTTTAGCCAGGATGGTCTCCATCTCCTGACCTTGTGATGTGCCCACCTCAGCCTCCCAAAGTGCTGGGATTACAGGCATGAGCCACGGTGCCCGGCCCAAAACATAAATTTTTTATGGCTTAAAAAACAATGTCCAGGACAGCAAGGACCAATCCCACTCTGGGGTGTGTTTCTGTTTAGCACTGGGGAGGAGGAGGCTGGTTTGGGGATGACCATTTATTATTGCTTGATGTGCTTAGTGAGCCCTCAGTCTCCGGCCGGACCCTGGGGACACGGAGATAAGGCATAGTCTCTGCCCCAAAGGGGCTGGAGCAGGCGAGGGCAGATGCAAAGATGAGGGGCAGCTGGAGAAGTCTGCAGCAGAGGCAGCCAGGCCGGGAGAGGACAGAGGGGCCTGTCTGCGGGATGGAGAGGCCCCTAGGGCACGGGGCTTCCCAGGGCAGAGGCCGCAGAGGGTGGAGGAGGGGCTGGCAGCTGGGGCAGCAGCCCCTGCCACTGGAGCCGATGAACGCAGGCCTCTTCCCAACCCTGTGTTCAGCGACCTCCCAGGAGATTAGAGTGGGGATGGGAGGAGAGACCCTGGAGACTGGAGAACACTAAAATCAGGGCTCCTGCCGCTACCGCTGCTGCTGTTTCAGAGACCTGGTTTACAGCATGGCACAGGCAGCAGGCCCAGCCTCGGGCATGGGTGGTACCCTGGGGCAAGGACCAATATGGGCTGTAAAGAAGGCAGGGATTCTTGAGGAGGACTTAGCGACGGGTCTGCCAGACCAGGGCCAGGGAGGCCAGGTGGGGTCAGCATCCAGAGCCCAGCAAAGTCATGGGAGGGTGATCCCAGGCAAGGTAACTCCAACGGTGGCCAAGGCCAGGCGGCACCTGCCGAGTAGCCCCCAACACGGCCCCGTATCTGCCTTCACAGCAACCCAGAAGGAGCATGTCATCCTCGCCTGCATCTCACAGGTAAGGAGGGTCAGCATATGGCGCAGGTGGTCACAAGCCGTCGGGGGAAAGCTTCTAAAGACTCTCGGAGAGGACACACAGGCCACTCCACAGGAACAAGAACCAGATTGGAGTCAAACTGCTCAGCAGCAACCCTGGACCCAAGGCACTGGAATAACACCTGTCAGGCATGAGTGATTTTCCTGCAGAAATTCATTTTGAACCTGGAATTCTAACCCAGCCAAACATCTCACGTG
>CM052653.1:1285929-1306783 GCA_028533165.1 Leontopithecus rosalia | reverse complement strand
CTCCTGCCTCTGCCCCCCCATCTCTGACCCCCTTACCTCTGCCCCCTCCTCGCCTGGTTGGGAGTCCCACCCTGAAGGGAAACTGTATCCCTCCCTGCCTGCTCCTGCTCTGTGTATCCTCCACAGCATCCTGGGGTGGGCCTGGCAGACCCCTCCTCAGCTCCCAGACACTACACAGAGATATCTGGGCTGGGTGGGAGCTCTAGGGTGACTCTGAGGAAGGCCCCGGGACAGCAGCATCTCTGAGCACAGAGTGACGCTATGGCTGTAAGCCAGTGCCCAGGCTGGCCCGAACATAAAGGAGGCACTCTGGGCTGTGTGCTGGCTGCCCCACCCTGTGGCTTGGACGCCTGGAGACACAGCCTTGGGGCCGCTGGCTCCTACCTCAGCACTGAGCCTCGGAGGGTGGGTGTGGGGGTGAAGGAGCCCTCCCTGGCTGTGGCCAAGCGTGGGCGAGGTGGCCCTTTCCCGTGGGCACCCACCCCTCTCCTGAGCCAGGTCTCTTGCGTGTTATTTGGAAACGGAGCCTGCTTTGGTCTCCTACAGGCTGGTCTGCTCTAAACACACACAGGAACTTGGGGAGCGTCTCCTATCATCCGAGACATCACCTCCTTGAGGCCCAGCAGCGCTGGCCACAGACCCGAGGACACCTGGTCACCTCTAACCATAACTGTCTTAGAGCCCAGGCACTCGCACCAGGAGGTGGCCCCCAGCCAGAGAGCCGATCCCACAGGGGTTCTTTCATGCTCCCTGTCCCCCAGGACCTAGAGACCCTCCCAACCTCAGCCCACCACCCTCGCCAGACCCTGGGCCCCCACCACAGGCTGACAAGGAGGTACCAAACAGCAGCCAGGGCCAAGGATGACCAACCCGCCCTCCCCATCACTGCCCTCCCCAGCACTGCCCTCCCCAGCACTGCCCTCCCCAGCACTGCCCTCCCCAGCCTGCCCTCCCCATCACTGCCCTCCCCAGCACTGCCCTCCCCAGCACTGCCCTCCCCAGCCTGCCCTCCCCAGGCTGCCCTCCCCAGCACTGCCCTCCCCAGGCTGCCCTCCCCAGGCTGCCCTCCCCAGCACTGCCCTCCCCAGCCTGCCCTCCCCAGCCTGCCCTCCCCAGCACTGCCCTGCCCGGGCAGGCAGCACGTGCCCAGCGAGCTGAGCCATGTGGTCCTGGCAGCATGACCAGGGGGCCTGTCTTCTTCCTGAACTCAGAGGCAGGCCCACAGCAGGAAGCAGAGGCTCCAGAAACCTGACCTTCCAGTGACAGCTAGGATCACCAGGGCGGGATGGCTCCCCCACCCAGGCTCGTCCTGGGGGAGACCGCGAAGTTCCAGCCAGCAGCTTCGGCCCTGTGGGGACGGGCCATCTGTGGTAAGAGATTTTCCTCATCTCTCTGTAGACAGCTTCTTCATCTTCCCCAAGGTCAAGGTGGGTGCTGGGGCTCCCTGGGCTCAGCCAGCACAGACTGCAAAGCTAAACGTCCTGGGCTTGGGGCGCTGAGGATTAAGTGCTGGCCTCAATGTCGGGAAGGAAAAGGCCCTGGAGAGCCTGGGCTGGCCTTGAGGGACACCCCAGCCGGAGGCCGCAGGGAGCATCTGGAAGGGGAGCTAACACTAGATGGTGACGGGAGCCCCGGAAGGCCTAAAGGAGGCCTTGACAGCAGAGGGGCCTGGGGAGAGTGAAGACCACCACCCGTTTCCACACACAGCTGCCCAGAGGGGCTGAGCCTTGAAGACGGGGGAGCGGGGTGTTTTGAGGCCAGAAACCACTCCAGCACGCACGTACATGCACAGGCAAGGCACATATGAATGCATGCACAAATACACTCCCACATGCACACACACACGCACACGCAACACATATGGACGCATGCACAAATACACTCCCACATGCACACACACATGCACACGCACATACACATAAGGAAGCATGCACAAATACACTCCCACATGCACACACACATACACATATGGAGGCATGCACAAATACACTCCCACCTGCACACACACATGCACACGCACATACACATATGGACGCATGCACAAATACACTCCCACATGCACACACACATACACATATGGATGCATGCACAAATACACACACATGCACACACACATACACATATGGATGCATGCACAAATACACTCACACATGCACACACAAATGCACTCATGAATGCATGCACGATGCACATGCACACACAAATGCATACATATGCATGCACACATGCACACACAAATGTGCACACACATGCATACGCACATGCACACACAAATGTGTACACATGTGAATGTACATGTGAATGCACACACAAGTGCGCACACACAAATATGCACACACATGCACACTCACATGCACACACACAAATGCACACAGGCAAGCACGTGCCCCAGCAGTGAGGATGCTGTTCTCCCTGTGCCTCGAGGAGGGACTCATGGGCGTGGGCAGGACTGAAAGTGAAGCATTAACGTTGGCTGGAAGCAGGGGCGAAGGGAGGGCTTGGGGGCACATTTAGCCCCAGCCCTGAGTTAGGGCTTCTCCGTGAACCCAGAGAGTCCACACAGGAGGATGAAGACTCTGCGTGTCTCAGACAGAGCCTTCTCCAGGTTTCTCTGCCTGGCCTGGCCATCCGTTTGGTCACAGCCCCTGACATCTGCTTTGAGGCATCATCAACCCCCATGGGGGGCTCAGGGCTTCCCCTCCTGAGGGTGTTGGGTGATACAGCCCAGCAGAGAACCCGTGGAAGGTTCCCACTGCTTTCCACGGTGGCTTGTCTCCTCCCTCTACACGGGTGTCCGGCCTGGCTCCCGTGGATGCCTCTTCCTTTCCAGGGAGTGGAGTCCTTGCTGTTCCTGTAGCCGGAGGATGCTGCCGGGCACGGAGTCTGCACCACGCTCTTTGCCATAGCCGAGCGCTGCCGCTGGTCCCTCATGCCTCCCTAGAAACACGGGTACAGCTGCACCTCCAGGCCCCACGGGAAGGGGCCCAGCTGGGCACAGCCCTACAAGCTGCTTGGGGGTCTGGTGGGACTGAGACTCTGTGGACCTCCGGCCACCAACTCCAAGGCTAGCCCTGGGCTGGACCTCCGGCTGTCCCAGAGGTGTGATGGTCTCAGTCAGGAAGGGCCACTCTTTTGGCTTCCCTGGGCCACGCTGGAAGAATCGCCTTGGGCCACACATAAAATCGTAAGATACGCTAACACTAGTGATAGCTGATGAACTTAAAAAAAAAAAAAATCACAAAAAAACTCAATGTTTTAAGAAAGTTTGCAAACTCGTGTTGGGTCAACTTCAAAGGCGTCCGGGCCACATTCGGTCCACAGGCCTCGGGTTGGACAAGCTCGGTCAAATGTGTGTCCCCGCAAAATGCACACGTTGACACACCCTCCAGTGCAACAGTGTTCAGAGGTGAGGCTTTCGGAGGTGATTAGGTCATGAGAGTGGAGGCCAGGGATAGGACTGGGGCCCAGTCAGAAGTCCCCACCTGTGGAAGACACAACCTTCCAGCACTTCATCCTGGACTTCACAACTTCCAAACTTGAGAAATACGTTTCTGTTGTTTCTGCAACAGCAGGTATATGACAATTGTGTTAGACCAGGACAAACAGCCAAGACGGGCAGAGCCTGGGGGTGCGAGCTCCAGGGTGCCCGGGACAGAGCCTGGGGGGGTGGCAAGCTCAGGGGCACCCCGGGGCAGAGCCTGGGGGGTGTCAAGCTCAGGGGCACCCCGGGGCAGAGCCTGGGGGGGTGGCAAGCTCAGGGGTGCCTGGGGCAGAGCCTGGGGGTGTGACAGGACAGGCCCATGTCCCCTGCAGCAAACATTCTCTGTCCCCACCACACTGCATGAGAGGCTGGGCCCAGCTCACCCTGGCTGCTCCCTGGCTCCCTGCCTGGCAAACCGATTGCCTTGTGCCAGGGTCAGGCCACTCCACTGCAGAGTCTGAGCTGCTCTCAGCATTGTCTTGGGGCCAATTCCCGGAGCCAGGTATCACCTGGACCTAGGCTAGAACAGGCGTCTGCCCAGGTGTCTCTGACAGGTAGGGTCTGGGCACAGGTGGCCCGTGGTTGATTGACCATATGGGGGTTACATGTGTCCCTAACAAGTCCTCCCATACCTCCTTTCCAGCAGCTGCTCAATGCCCTCAGGCTGCCTTATCTGCACAAATTAAACTCCCCTGACCTTTGTCTGCACAACCAAACTTGTTGAAGGTAACTTCTGTCTCATGCCTGCTTAGAACACAGCAGGTCCCACTGCCATGATGCTAAGAGCTGTTGGACCTATCCCCACCTGCCCCTCTTAGCTCACCTGCCCCACCTACGCTTGCATCCCCCATTCGCCTGGTCCTGAAGATGAGAACCCACCTCCCCACACTCAGCCTAGCAAAAAACAGCCATCTCCAAGCCCTGAGTGACGATGGCTTGCCCCTGCCTACATCTGGTTCTACGGAGAGCTGCATGCCTCCAGGTCCAAGCCAACTGCCCCAAGGTCAGGGGCACGCAGGCCAAGGTCGGGGGTTACACGCCTCAAGGTCAGGGCCACCCAGTCCAAGGCCAGGGCCACCTGCTTCAAGGTCAGGGGTCACATGCCTCAAGGTCAGGGCCACCTGCTCCAAGATCGGGCCACCCAGTTCATGGTCAGGGCACATGCTGCAAGTCAGAGCCGCCTGCTCCGAGGTCGGGGCTGCCTGTTCTAAGTTGGGACCTGATTTACCAACACTGTGCCCGGTCAGGGCCGGGACACAGCGAGTGTAGAGATCTGTCTGAGGAATGAGGCAGGAGTAGATGAAGCCTTCTCCCTCTTTCAGCAGCCCTGCACGTGCACCTAGCAGGGTGAGGGACACAGGGCTCGCTTCTCTGAGCAGCCAGGCCTGGAGTCTCCGACCAGTTCCCTCAGGGACTGGCCTCAGGGGATGGGAGGACCTGAGGGAAGAGGACCCTGGGAAAACCTTCCAGAGCCCTCTCTTCCAGAGAGGGGTGTGCCTTACCCAAGATCACATGTCCCAGAGGGACACCAGCTGACCCAGACACCAGACACCACGCAGGACAACCCTGGCAGCCTCTCGCCTCCAGGACTCCCTCAGTCTCCAGCTTTGCCTGATCCCAGGGTCCCCGCCCAAGGCCGGCCTCCTCTCGGCCAGGCAGCCCACCCCAGCCCAGCCAGGACCAGCTGTGTCTGGGGAGGAGGGCGGCCCTGGGGGGCTGTGGGGAAGGGGTAGACGTATGACAAGAAGGGCATTGTCCACACTCCTCACCAGACTTCTAGGAGCTCCGGGGGCGGGATCAGCAAGGCCGGGCTCTGAGCTTCAGGATCCAAAAATAGCCTGGGGTGAGGCCGGTGGCCAGGGATGGGCAGCTGACTTCAGGCCACAAGCATCCCGGGAAGGCCCAGCGGTCTGTGGCCGCACCTGCTGGGCCTCTACCCGGAGAGCCCTCAACGGGGTGGGCCCATAATGGGCCCCTAGGCCACCCACACGCAGAAAGCCCAGCTCCTCCTGAGGCCCCGGAAGGACCCTCGGATGCTTGGAGGCCTCTGTGCTGCTCGCCTTGGCTTGTCCATGAATCCTGGGCCAGCCACGCCCCTCACCAGGCCTGGGCCACTTTGCAAGCTGCAGGGGGTGCTGTCTCCCCATTGAGAGTCCCCGGAGATTTGTCCCACGGGTGGGGGGATGACAGTGTGACCCTATCTCCCCAAGGGAGAGAACCTTGCTTTTCCACACTGTTGTCCCTGTGGGCACTGACACTGGGCCCGGGAGAGATTCACTACACCCAACTTTAAAATGACGTGGGTAGGCTGGGCGCAATGGCTCAGCGTGTAATCTCAGCACTTTGGAGGCCAAGGCAGGTGGATCACTTGAGGTCAGGAGTTCGAGACCAGCCTGGCCAACATGGGGAAACCCTGTCTCCCCTAAAAATACAAAAATTAGCCGGGTGTGGTGGTGCACGCCTGTAATCTGAACTACTCAGGAGGCTGAGACAGGAGAATCAGTGGAACCCAGGAGGCCGAGGTTTCAGTGAGCCGAGATTGAGCCACTGCGCTCCAGCCTGGGCAACAGAGTGAGAGCCTGTCTCAAAAGAAGAAAAGTGGAGTAGGCGACGAAGTTTCATTTCATCCCTGATGCAATTCACATTTCCTCCACAAAGGCTTCAGAGCCACGTGGACCATCCACAGGACCCCAGATATCCCCTGCAGCCCCCAAGCCCCGCCATGGCTGACAGAGGGTGAGGGGCTTGCCCTGGAAGGGTTGGGCTGAGCAAGGGTGATGATCAGGGCTGTGCTAAGTTCCAGTAAATTCCTGCAGCCCAGTTGAATGCAGTTGGCGGGGCTTGACCAGAGAAAGGCGGGTCCAGACCGGGAGGACCTCTGGGAGGCCATGGCCTTGCAGGGACCTGAAGCAGGCAAGGAAGCCCTGTGTGCCAGGGAGACTTCCCGACATGCGAGCAGCATGGGGAAAGCCCAGGGCAGCAGCGGTCAGCTCGGGGTTCGAGGACAGCCAGGAGATTGGTGTGGCCGCTGCTGAGGGAAAGACAGAGAGGACGGCCACACGAGGACCCCGAATCTTGTTCCGAAGTTAAGCCTGTGGGGCTGTGAGCAGAGACAGGCGCTCCTGCCCTTGCTTGGGATCCAGCCTTCCCAGAAGGGGCCTCGTGGGCTGCCGAGGGGCAGGGAGGAGGCAGAGGCGGGCACAGAGGCATGGCACTGCTGGCCTTGAGTGGCGGGTGCCCTGGGGCTCTGGGAGCCATCCTGTCGGGGACATGATGAGGCCAGAGCAGGCCGATAAGCTGAATGACAGGAGGCAGGAAAGCGGGGAGGGTGAGGTGGGCTCTGGTGTGGCAGGCCCTGGACGGCCGGCCACTGTTTCTGAGACTTTGGAAGGTGGCGAAGAGCCTGGCATTTGATCCTAATGATGCCAGCTGTGTCTGAGGCTGGCCTCTCTGCCAGTCCGAGCTGGGTTACAGGCTGAGTTGGTGGCTGCCTCTCTGGGTCTTCTGAGACTTCACCAGGTGGTCTCTGCAGAAGCTTCTGGAACTTGCTACAGCCATGACCGCCCCAGGAATAAGAGGGGTGCCCCTTCTCTGTCCTTCACCCAGCCTTGAACACTGGCCTAGCGCCAGCCTGAGAGTATCCTGGGCAGGGCCAAGCTTGCTGGGCCCCGGCGGAGCCTGGAACTGGTCCGGGGGGGGCAGTGCTGGGGCATGGGGGTCCCCTGGGCTGCCACCAGAGGGTTTCTTCCAGACCGCTGTGTGCCTGGGCTGAGAACAAGGAGGCCCTGTGCTCCGGGCCTGGGCAGGAGGCACTTTGGGGGCCTCCTTGGGTCTTTGAAGTCCCAGGCGCACCCACCATGGGGCCTGGGCAGGGCAGATGCCTGGTGAAGCCCACAGAGGGTTCTCAAGGAGGAAATTTCATGTCTCTGGGACGGGCAAGTGGGAGTGGGGTGTGGGAGGGGCGGAAAGAGGGGGCAATGCAAGCAGGCTGTGGTGGGGGAGGGCCGTGGCAGGGAGAAGGGGCATGGAGGGGAGGAGGGGCGGGGCAGAGGGGCAGGGGCATGGAGGGGGCAGGGCTGTAGTCAGGGAAAGCGACTTGGAGGAGGACCGGGCTGTAGTTGGGGAGCAGGGGGTGGAAGAGGCAGGGCTGTGGTGGGGGAGGGGTGTGGCAGGGGGGCAGCAGCATGGAGGGGCGGGGCATGGCAGGGGCAGGGCTGTGGTGTGGGCAGTGACGTGGTGGAAGGGCAGGGACATGGAGGGGGCAGGGCTGTAGTCAGGGAAAGGGACGTGGAGGAGGACAGAGCTGTGGTGGGGGCAGGGCATGGAGGAGGGCAGGGCATGGAGGGTGAGATGTGGAAGGGCCAGGCCGTGGCGGGAGCCCTGTGTGGAGGGCGGGCCTGTGGTAGGGTGAAGGGCTGAGATGGGGGAAGGGATGTGGGGAAGGACGGGGCAGGGAGGGCGGGCTGTGGAGGCCCCCAGGCCGCTCCTGCTGGGGCTGCTGTAAGGAAACCCTGTGAACTGCAAACATCGGGAATTCATTTCTCACAGCCCAGGGCTGGAGGCCAGAGATCAAGGTGCCAGCCTGGTCGGGGGCTGGGAGGGCTGGCCTCAGAGCAGTGGATTTCCGGCTCCTCAGTCTGTCCTTAAGCAGCAGAACCAGCCCTCTGGCCTCTTCTTACAAGGGGTCGGGTCCCATTCATGACAGCTGCGCCCTTGTGAATCACCACCCACAGGCCCCACCTCCCAATGCCATCATATTGGGGTTAGATTTCAGCATAAGAATTCAGGAGCTGGGCATGGTGGCTCTTGCCTGTGATCCCAGAGCTTTGAGAGCCTGAGATGGGAGGATCGCTGGGGCCCAGGAGTTTGAGGCTGCAGTGAGCCATGATCACACCATTGTACCCAAGCCAGGGGGCAGAGGGAGACCTGTCTAAATAATTTTGGGGTGACACAAACATTCAGGTCATAATGCTCCCCAGAGACTGGCCTCTCTTCTCCCCAAAGCTTGGGTCTTCTAGGCCAATGCAGACCCCAGCCCATCAGCCTTAGTGGACCGAGTCTCGGGACCCGCAAGGGTCTGCACCTGCTTCCCAGCCCCTTTACCGCCAGCTACTCTGCCCAGGCCTCCAGATCTGTGGGCTTTCCAGGCTCTTCAGACCGAAGCCTGCTAGCCCCAGCCCAGCTTCTCTCCAGGCGCTGTGGGGAGCAGGACACAGATGCTGGGGTGTGTGGCCTCTGTGATCATCCCAGACTCAGGACACAGATGCTGGGGTGTGTGGCCTCTGTGATCATCCCGGACTCAGGACACAGGTGCTGGGTGTGTGGCCTCTGTGAGAATCCGGGACACGGGACACAGGTGCTGGGTGTGTGGCCTCTGTGGTAACCCGGGACACGGCACTCAGTCAGAGCCCGCACCGTTTCTTGCGGGCATGGGAGGCAGCTCCGTGGACGGACAGTGCTCACTCTCAGACTCTGGCTGGGCCCCTGCAGTGCTGGGACCAACACGGAGAATGGAAAATGGGGGTCTGGGAAGCAGCCCGGGCTGGGGCTCCCAGAAGGAAGGGTGGGAAGTACCCAGTACTGGGCGAGCGGGATGTATTGGCCCCTCCTGGCCTCCCCCAGGCGTCGACCCCTGTGGACCTAATCACCGGGCGAGCTGGGTGTGCTGACCCCTCCTGGCCTCCCCCCACCCTTGGCCCCTGGTGGACTGGGCTACTGGGGCGAGCTGGGTGTGCTGACCCTGCCTGGCCTTTCTGGTCTCAACTGTGACTCAGGCCTGGGGGTTCCCGAGGCTCCTGGCTTGGAGGCAGACGTGCCTGTGAGGCCTCGGCTCTTACCCACCCAGCAGGGATGAGTTCAGGGACAGCCAGGCCCCACTGATGTCACCAAGCTGAGCTTCTGAGCTTCCGGCACCTGTGTGGGAGCTGCAGCCCTCAGGAAGAAGCATCCTCCCATCCTCAAGAGACCAGAGAAGGAGGTCGGAGAGGAGGCCCGGCCTGAGGTCCTCTGACGCTAGCCTGGGGCCAGCATGCACTCTGAGGAGAATTCCTGGGCAATGATGCAGCTGCCTCGCTATCACGGGCTGTCATTTGAGGGAGAGCCGCCCTCGGAATGCCTCTCAGCCCCAAACGCAGGAATCCATCTGGCAAGTCTGCCCACAGACACTCAGAGGACCCTGCTCCAGGATCCCTGGGCCTCAGGGTGGAGCCAGGGTCTCAGGAGAGGCAGTGTCCAGATTCCTAGACACCAGCCCGGAGGAGGGTCTGGTGGCAGCCACCTCAGTCAGGGCGAGGAGAGAGCATGCACCATGCGGGCTTCGTGGCCTCAGGACACCCCAGCTATGTCCCTCCTGTCCAAGGCCCAGCCATCCCAGGGACACCCCAAGAGCCATCCACCATCTGGGTTTGGACTTCCCCTCCCCAGTGACCCCAGCTCTGCCCTGGAGAGCAAAGGGAAAATGTCAGGGTGGACTGCAATCGTGCTCATCACACTGAAACATACGCAACATAGAGGCAGGTGTTTGCAAACAAAATGCAAACAGTCACGGAGCCAGAAAAGCTAACCTTCCCGGCGCTCACTGAATGAGGCTGTTCGCTGGAACTCCGCGTCACCAGGCTCGCAGCTGCCACGGAGTGATGACTCAGCTTCCCCACGGCTCTTCAGATTCAAGCTGCTGCAAAGCCCTCCCCACTGTGGGTGTTGAGAGGGTGCTTGCCCCAGTCACGTGGCACGCCCGGGCAGTGGGGCGGGCAGACAGCGCGGGCATGGTTTATGAATGGATCAGCGAGCCCTCTTCCCTCGATCCCTATGCAACGCACTTCCCGTCCCCCCGACACCGCATGGGCTGTTTCTGACTTCCAGCTACAAGGAGCTCGGCTGCCATGGCCTCCGTGTGTGCACACCGTGGTGCAGTCACACGTGCTCCCATTTCCGAAGCTGCGCACGTCCAGGGTGAAGCCGCTGGGTCAGGTTGACCAAGTGTTGTTCAACCAGTTCCCAAAGTGACTTTAGTGACTTCCATTCGGGGTATG
Organism: Leontopithecus rosalia; assembly: GCA_028533165.1. Lineage (NCBI taxonomy): Eukaryota > Metazoa > Chordata > Mammalia > Primates > Cebidae > Leontopithecus > Leontopithecus rosalia. The sequence goes on along the minus strand of CM052653.1, from coordinate 1,296,271 downwards.
AAAGGCCCCATTTCTCTCCAGCCTCATCCACACAGTATTGTCAGCATTTAACCCCCGCCAATCCATGCAGTGCAGTGTAGACCCCCTGCAGTCCTGATGTGCATCTCCCTGGTTGCCACGAGGCTGGGCCCTATGCACGCATCAAACAGCCGTTTGAGTCTCCTCTCTGCCAAGCACCTGTCCCACTGCCCTGACTGCTTTCCTATGCAGTTGCCTGCTGTTTTTGTCATTGATTTGCCAGCACTCTTTACATATTTTAGATTCCAAGCCCCATCAGTTACATATAATGAAATATTGTTTTTCATTTTGTGACTTGTCTTTTCAAGGTCTAGGGACTTTGCCTTCCCTGAAGCATTTAAGGACCAGACATGCTGGCCCCATCCTGGGTGTGGAGAGAACAGGGTGTCCCACTCCACCGAGTGGGACAGAGCAGACCCTGCATGCAGCAGGAGGGTTGCTGGGGATGTCACTGAGGGGTCACACCTGGGAGCTGGTGCAGGAGGAAGCCTGCTGGGGAGTCACTGAGAGTCACATCTCTGAGCTGGTGCTGGAGGAGGGCTGCCAGCAATGTCACCGAGGGGCCACATCTTAGAACAGGAGCGCAGTGGGAGGACAGGCTGGAGAGGTTTTGCTGGAGAGCTGTGCCCACAGAGGCGTCTCAGGGCCATCCTGGCCTGTGTGAAGCAACATGATGCCCCATCTCTCCTTAGAACGGGCTGTGCCAGCAGCTCCCACTTGGCCTCAGCTCCCAGGAGTGTGAACAGATGATTCTTTTCTGCTCCCCTTGAGAGCCTCCTGGGCAGAGGGACCCTTGGGAGGAAGGGGCATGTGTCCAGGGCTCCAGAGCGCAAGGTCAGTTTAGGAAGTGCTGACTGCAGCCAGGTCCTCACCAGCCCTCCCACAAGGGAGCTGACTTGGTGGTGCCAAGAAAGGGTCAAGAAATTCAGGGCCAGGGACCGGGGCAGCAGCAGCCCGGGGAGCCCAGTTCCATCCTCAGCCCAGGAAGGGAGGGGAAGGTGGCCCACCTGGGACCCCCTCCAAGGTGTGCAGTGAGCGGCCTGCCTGAGTGGTCAGCCTGCTCAGAGAGCTTCAGGTCAAAACGCTGCCCTCCCCGCAGCCCAGCCACCCCTTCCAGTCCCGTCCTCGGACACCCATGAAGACAAGAACACAGACACTTCCTATCTGCAGATGAAGATGGGCAGACGGGAGCCGGAGGACTGATACTAATTACAAGACGACAGAACCAGAGCAACACCTAAGCACACCTGGGAGCTGGGAGCTCAGGGAAAACCGCTTCCCAGAAGCCCACCACTGCCCTCTGCCCTGGCCCGACTGGCACACCTGACCAGCCACAGGGCATGCCTCGCCACACCTTCTCTCTGCCAGCTGCTGCTCCCGGGCAGGCTGGGTGCTGGATGGTGGGTGGGCACCCGAGGGGCTGTCCCCAGAGCCTAGGAGGGGCCAGCAGGGGCAGCGTCCTCTCCAGGGGCCACCCAGAACCCCTACATGACAGGGGTGAGTCAGGGACACCGAGTCCCTGAAGGCAGAGCTGCAGGCGTGAGCAGGAAGCCGGGCTTTGAAAAACACCAGAAAATGCGTAAACTCCCCCAATGACTTCGCACCAGCAATTACACGAAGAAACTGTTTAAAAAGGCGGGAAAGCCAGGCATGGTGGCTCACACCTACAGTTCCTGCACTTTGGGTGTCCGGTGGGAAGATCACTAGAGCCCAGGAGTTGAGACCAGCATAGGCAACATAGTGAGACTCCGTCTCTACAAAACATTGAAGAATTAGCTGGGCATGCTGGTACGTGCCTGTGGTCCCAGGTATTTGGGAAGCTGGGACGGGGGATGCTTGAGCCGGGGAGGTCGAGGCTGCAGTGAGCCATGCCTGTGCCACTGCACTCCAGCCTGGGTGACGGAGTGAGACCCCGTCTCAAAAAGAAGCAGGGGTGAGGAGGAGTGATTAATCATGGAGAAACAGGTTAACAGTGGGGAAAGTTAACACAGGCTTCTTCTCTGGAAGATCAGAAAGACCAAAACTCAGCCGATGGGAATCACCAAGTCAGGGAAAATAGGCTGCGTGATGTGAGCCGCTTCCACCCGTTGATTCCCCAGCAGAGTCCAGCCCTGGCTCTTAAGGCCCTGGGAGCTGAGAAGCAGGGGTCCCACTGCAAGGGCTGAGAGCGGGACCCTCTTAGGGGGATGCAGGCCCAAGCACCAGCCCTGGGGAGGGGTCAGGCTTCCAGTGGGCCTAGGAGACAGGAGGAGCTGTAGCCCCCATCCCTTCCAGAAGCCCCAGGGAGGTGGGGCATTCACAGGCAGATGTCCCCGCCTCTCCTGGGGAACATGAAGATTCCCAGCTGAGCCACCGTTCACACCTGCCACATGGATGGAAAACATCACAGGTGTTCTGGGCAGCAAGAGACCCTCAGGGCTTCAAGTGAGCAGACAGGCTGGAGACGGTGCCCAGGGTGGCCGCGAGGCGTGCTTCCACACCCGGCAGCTACGCTTGATTCAGGTAAAACACAGCGGACTCCTTGCTCCTGAGTCTGTCCAGTCAAACGCATTCAGTTACACAGAGATAGAGATGACTTCATTAAATTTTTAATTTTATCCTCACAAAATTTAAAATATGCATACAAGCTTGTAAAATTTCATGATGTCATACATGCATTTCACCTGTACAACATACTTTGTGCTCAGCAAGCAGTGGCTACACCATCTTTTCCAACACCAATATGCTTTCAAAAAAATCAACCATTGGCCAGGCATGGTGGCTCACACCTGTCATCCCACCACTTTGGGAGGCCGAGGCAGGAGGATTGCTTAAGCTCTGGAGTTTGAGGCTACAGTGAGCTGTGATTGTGCCACTGCACTCCAGCCTGCATGACAGGACAAGACCCTGTCTCTAAAAGAGAAATGAACCATGTAGTATTTCACACCAAGCTCTCAGTAAATTCTAAAAAAACCACTTTATATAAATGAAATCGTATTGAAAAAGTTATTTTGTTTCTTCCTCCTTTGCTAATCATTATAATTTTATCACACAAGTTAGGATGTGCGTCCCTCTGGGACTGGGAAGGGTTGGGGTGCCTTGGAGTACACCATCAAAACTGTGAGTCTGGACCAAGCGGTGGCCGCGCAGGAGTCCAGCGGACGATTTTCCGCTAAGCTGAACGTTTTTCATTGAGGCATTTTTATCTTACATTATAGCTCTCAGTTTTTAAAACATGCTTCAAAATAATCCCCCCAAATTTCAAGTTGTAAAACTACCTTCGCAGTGACAAAGTTAAAATTTTTAAAAGAAGAAAGGTGATCTCTTAGGTCTTTACTCAAAAGAAATGTAGATAATTTCTAGGTCATTTGACTCCCCAATTTCTGTATTACTCCAATTGCGATTTCTTGGCAAATGCTCCTGGCTCCACCCCTGAAAGATTTCCAGAATTGCAACAGGTCCGCCTCCCTCGCTGCTCCCTCACAGCCGGAGTCACCACCGCCTTCCCTCACACAGCCCCCAAGTTCCGCCACAACACAGAAGCCAAGAGGGTCTTGGTAAACTTGAAGTCACATCGTGCCGTCTTCCATTTGCGCTCCGCAGACGCCAGTCCCTCTTACAGTAGGAGTCAGAGCATCCACCCGCAGGCCCCACGTGATCCGACCTCAGCGTTCAGGCCCTTTCCCTGCTCCTCACACTCCAGGTGCTCGGGCCAGCCCTCTGCCTCCTCCCGCCCTCGTGTGAGTGGTCCCTCTGCTAACATGCACTCCTGCTTCAGCCCACGTGGTGACCAAAACTGGCACTGGCCGGGCCAAGGAGCCGGTTCCAACACATTCAAAGGACCGCAGTCACTCAGGCTGTGTTCTCAGCCTGTGGTAGAGTCAGTCCGGAAACAACGCTGATCAAAGCAGCTAGAAAGTCTGCTGAGTGCTTAGAAATTAAGCAATATACCTCTGCATAACCCGTGGGTCACAGACGAACTACAAGCAGAATTAGAAAATCTTTAAAATGAATGATAATAAAAATGTAACCTATCAAACTTGGAGGATCCAGTTAAAACTGTGGTTAGAACAACAATCTTAGTGTAGCTTTGTAAGGACATTAGAAAAAAAGGAGCAGGTTCACCCCTACGAAAATAGAAAGAGGAACCTAATATGGATAATAGCAGAACACAATTAATAAAACAAATGTCCACAGAAAGTTGGGTTTTTGCATGGATTAATAATATTCACTGCTCAGGACTAACAAAAAATAGCACAATATCAGACCAGTCACAGTGACTCACACCTGTAATCCCAGCACTTTATGAGGCTCAGGTGGGTAGATCACCTGAGGTCAGAAGTTCGAGACCAGCCTAGACAACATGGCAAAACCTCATCTCTACTAAAACTACAAAAATTAGCCAGGCATGGTGGCAGGCACCTGTAATCTCAGCTACTTGGGAGGTTGAGGCAGGAGAATCACTTGAACCCAGGAAGCAGAGGTTTCAGTGAGCTGAGATTGCACCACTGTACTCCAACCTAGGTGACAACAGCAAAACTCCATCTCAAAAAATAATAATAATAATATGGCACACATTGGCAATACTAGAGATCAAGAAGGGGTCACTACTGAAGATCCTGCAGACGTTACAAGTATTATGAAGTGTTACAACTTTCTGCCAAACAAATCAGTAAGTCCAATGAAATGAACATGTTCTTAGAAAAACAAATTTGACAAAAGAGACACAAGAAGAAATAGAATATGTAAATAGTCCTATGTATAATAAATCATTTAATTGAATCGTTAATTTAAAATCTTTCCACAAAAAAATCTCTAGGCTCAGAACACTTAAATAATTTCAAATATTTAAATATGAACTAACACAAGTCTTATACAATTCCTAGAGAAAACAGGAAAAACAAAATACCCCCGCTATGGTTTGGCTTTGTGTCTCCACCCAAATCTCATCTTAAGTTGTAATCCCCAGGTGCTGAGGGGGGAACCCGGCTTTCCCTCATGCTGTTCTCATGATAGTGAGGGAGTTCTCATGAGAGCTGATGGTTTTATAAAAAGCTCTTCCTCCTTAGCTCCCTTCACTCTCTCTCTCTCTCACCTGCCACCATGTAAGATGTGCCTCTTCCTCTTCCCCCATCATTGTAAGTTTCCATAGGCCCCCCAAGCCATGTAGAACTGTGAGTCAGTCAAACCCCTATCTTGTCTTAATCACCCAGTCTTGGGTATTTCATTATAGCAGTGTGAAAACAGACTGCTACACTCCCCAATTCATTTTCTAAGGTCATTATTAATTCATCCTAAAACTTGAGAAGAAAACTGTACAAAAGGAATACCACAGGTTAATCTCTCTTATGAACACAGGCACAAACCCTTCATCAAAATATTAGAAAATGAAATCCAGAAATACATAAAGTAGATAAAACATCACAACTAAATTGGCTTCATGGGTTCATTACAAAAACAGAAGGCTAGTTTAATGTTTGAAAATCAATAAACGTAATGCACCACATTAAAAAGATAAAAAAGGAAAACCATGTAATCATCTCGGTAAACTCAGGGAAAGCATTGATAAAATTCAGCACTCTTCAGGACGAAAAGTCTGAGAAAATAACCTTTTTTTTTTTTGAGACGGAGTTTCGCTCCTGTTACCCAGGCTGGAGTGCAATGGCGCGATCTCAGCTCACCGCAACCTCCGCCTCCTGGGTTCAGGCAATTCTCCTGCCTCAGCCTCCCGAGTAGCTGGGATTACAGGCACGTGCCACCATGCCCAGCTAATTTTTTGTATTTTTAGTAGAGATGGGGTTTCACCATGTGGACCAGGATGGTCTCGATCTCTTCACCTCGTGATTCATCCGCCTCAGCCTCCCAAAGTGCTGGGATTACAGGCTTGAGCCACCGCGCCCGGCCTAGAAAATAACTTTCTTAATATGATATGGAGTATCATCAAAAAGCCTGAGGCCAACACACTTCCTGATAAAATGTCTAAAGTTCCCTCTGATGTCAGGAATGAGACAAGGATCTTCGCTATTTTCACTTCTGTCAAACCTGGTGGTGGAGGCCAGGCTGGGATGAGAAAGTAGGAAAGGAAAGCAAAAGTGTGGGGCTGGAAATCGAGAAATGAAACCGCAGACAGTTTCCACATGTGACGCAACTGCACATGTAGAGAAGCCAAAAGGTCTACAGCTAAATTACCACAATTAATGAGAACCTAGCAAGACGGTGGACATGTGATTAGCATAAAACACTGCAACCCAGTACACCAGTAACACAATAGAAAACACCATTGTTAACTGCTACTCATTTTTCTGAAGGCTACAGGAAAGATGGAAATTTGGACTTCATTAAAATTAAGAATGTCTTTTTATCAAGGGGCCCTGCTAAGAGAATTAAAAGTAAGCCAGAAGCTGTGAATGGACATTTGCAACGCAGGTGTGACGGTTGCTTTGTGTCGACTGAACTACACTACGGGGTGCTCAGATTAAATATTCCCAGGCGCGGTCGTGAGGGTGTTTCTGGATGAGATGGGCATTTGAATCAGTGGACTCGGTAAAGTGGATGGTCCTCCCCAGTGTGGGAGATGTCACCGCATCCACTGAAGACCTGAATCCAACAGAGGGCAGAGTGAAAAAGGAACCCACATCTGCTGCTTTCTGCCTTTCTGCTTGAACTGGGACACTGGTCTTTTGCGCTTGGGCTGAGATCAGTACCATAAACCACCTTGGTCTCAAGCCTTCAGGCTGGGACTGAATGACGCCATCGGCCATCCTAGTCTCCAGCTTTCGGACAGCAGATTGTGGGGCTTTGCCTCCGTCAGCAATCACGTGAGTCAGTTCCTCATAATAAATAACTATATATACATGACAGATACGTTTACATATATATGTGGAAGCATTTATCCCATTGGGTATCTGGAAAACCCTGACTAGTACAGCATGTGCCCAGTCAAAAGTTTGTATCCAGAATGTATAAAGAACTCCTACAAATCCGTGAGAAAACAGAAGACAGCTCATTTTTCTTAATGGGCACAGCGTTAGAAAAAGTAGGTAAACACAGGGTAAAAGTGCTGAGGTTGTCCATCACAGAGATGCAAGTCAGAAGCCACCGTGACCACCACGACGGCTGAAGCCGAAAGGCCTGATAATACCAAGGGCTGTCACCAACGGGGAGCCAGAGAGACGGGTGCGCTCTGGGCAGGAGAGTGCTGGGTACAGGAAGCTGGGAACAGCGCCTGGCAGTATCTTCCAAAGTTGACTCTATACATCCTGTGAAATGCCTACATATGTTCACCAACGCGTGCATGAACGCAGGGTGGCACTATGCCTCATGGCCCTGAACTATGCAAAAGAATAACCCTGTTCGGGGGCAAATAGAGAGAGGCCCTCAAGCAGATTCAGGATAAACAGCAAATGTGTGTGGGGCTTAATACCTGGGTGACCACTCCAGCCTGGGTAACAAGAGCGAAACTCCATCTCAAAAAAATAAAATTAAATAAATAAAAAATAAAAATACCTGGGTGACGGGCTGATAGGTGCAGCAGACCACCACGGCACACATGTGCCTGTGCAATAAACCTTCGCATCCTGCACGCAGATGCTGGTAATTAAATTAAATTAAAAACTTTAAAAAAGAGGCCAGGGGCGCTGGCTCACACCTGTAATCCTAGCACTTTGGAAGGCCAAGGTGGGCAGACTGTCTGAGGTTGGGAGTTCGAGATCAGCCTGGACGGCATGGTGAAACCCCGCTTCTACTAAAAATACGAAAATTAGCCAGATGCGGCGGCAGGTGCCTGTAATCCCAGCTACTAAGAGTCTGAGGCAGGAGAATCTCTTGAACCTGGGAGGCGGAGCTTGTGGCGAGCGAGATCGCGCCATTGCACTCCAGCCTGGGCAGCAGAGCAAGACTCCGTATCAAAAGGAAAAGAAGAAGGGAAGTGTAGTCACACCATCTAAGACAGCTATGGAGAGGGACTCTCTGCCCGTAACGGCCTAGGTGAATCTCACAAATATCACTTGAGCAGCATGAGCCAGACACAAACGGTCCGTAGCCTATGATGTCATGAACGTGAAGTTCAAACCCAGACCTCGTTCACGGTCAGGGAAGTGAGAACAGTGGTTTCGGGGGCCTGGGGGAGGGGGTGCTGCCAACACCCTGCGTCTCTACCTGCATGCAAGTTTCAGGGTAACAAATCAAGCCATACACTTATGATTTGGGAACCTTTCTGTATATATATTTTTCTTCAATTAAAAGGCCACTGAAAAAAACTGGCCACAAAAAAACGCACTCTCTGAAATCCAATGCCAGGCCAGATGCTGCATTGTGTTCCAGAACACAATGGAACACCATTGTGTTCCACAGCAAAGGTGGTAAACAGTGAGCCCAGAGTGACCTGCTGCCAGGCTGGAGGGCCCGTCTGAACCACCCTGAAGGAGCCCATCTGCCTGTGAGCTGCATGCAGCAGATTCCAACATTTACCCACATATTCTCACCGGTTCCTTGGAGCGCAGAGAATGAAAGAGCTTGGAAGATTTTTAGCAAGTTGATCTTCGCTTTTATATTTTGTTTTATTTATTTATTTGTTGAGATGGAGTCTCGCTCTGTCACCAGGCTGGAGCGCAGTGGCGCAATCTTGGCTCACTACAACCTCTGCCTCCTGGGTTCAAGCAATTCTTCTGCCTCAGCCTCCCGAGTAGCTGGGACCACAGGTGTGCACCACCACGCCTGACTAATTTTTTTTGTATTTTTAGGAGAGACAGGGTTTCACCGTGGTGGCCAGGATGGTCTCAATCTCTTGACCTCGTGATCTGCCAGCCTCAGCCTCCCAAAGTGCTGGGATTACAGGCATGAGCCACCTCACCCGGCCGGCTTTTAAACTCACAGTTCATATCCCCCATAAAGGTAGCCATTGAAAGTAAACTTTGTCCGGCAAAGATGACGCCATGTTTTAGCTCCATGCCCTGGTGCACACAGAGATGAACCACAGCTCAAGATCAATACATTTTATACCCAACCTCCCCCCACGTGGTCTCGCCTACCGCCCGCTCTGAGACCATGTGCTGAGAAGGACAGCTCTAGGTCAGGAGTGCTCCAGGTCAGGGGTGCTCCAGGTCGGGAGTGCTCCAGGCCGGGACAGCTCCAGGCCGGGAGTGCTCCAGGTCAGGAGTGCTCCAGGTCGGGACAGCTCCAGGTCGGGAGTACTTCAGGTCAGGAGTGCTCCAGGTCAGGACAGCTCCAGGTCAGGACAGCTCCAGGTCGGGGTGCTCCAGGTCAGGACAGCTCCAGGCCGGGAGTGCTCCAGGCCGGGAGTGCTCCAGGCCGGGAGTGCTCCAGGCCGGGAGTGCTCCAGGTCGGGGTGCTCCAGGTCAGGACAGCTCCAGGTAAGGAGTGCTCCAGGTAGGGAGTGCTCTAGGTCAGGAATGCTCCAGGTAGGGAGTGCTCCAGGTCAGGACAGCTCCAAGTAGGGAGTGCTCCAGGTAGGGGTGCTCCAGGTCAGGACAGCTCCAGGTAGGGAGTGCCCCAGGTAGAGAGTGCTCCAGGTCAGGATGGCTCTAGGTCAGGAGTTCTCCAGGTTGGGAATGCTCCAGGTCGGGACAGCTCCAGGTAGGGAGTGCTCCAGGTAGGAAGTGTTCCAGGTAGGAAGTGCTCCAGGTAAGGAGAGCTCCAGGTCAGGACAGCTCCAGGTAGGGAGTGCTCCAGGTCAAGAAGGCTCTAGGTCAGGAGTGCTCCAGGTCAGGAATGCTCCAGGTCGGGACAGCTCCAGGTAGGGAGTTCTCCAGGTCAGGAGTGCTCCAGGCCGGAACAGCTCCAGGCCGGGAGTGCTCCAGGTCAGGAGTGCTCCAGGTCGGGACAGCTCCAGGTCGGGAGTGCTTCAGGTCAGGAGTGCTCCAGGTCAGGACAGCTCCAGGCCGGGAGTGCTCCAGGTCAGGGGTGCTCCAGATCCGGACAGCTCCAGGTAAGGAGTGCTCCAGGTAGGGAGTGCTCTAGGTCAGGAGTGCTCCAGGTAGGGAGTGCTCCAGGTCGTGACAGCTCCAGGTAGGGAGTGCTCCAGGTCAGGACAGCTCCAAGTAGGGAGTGCTCCAGGTAGGGGGGCTCCAGGTCAGGACAGCTCCAGGTAGGGAGTGCTCCAGGTCAGGACAGCTCCAAGTAGGGAGTGCTCCAGGTAGGAAGTGCTCCAGGTCGGGGTGCTCCAGGTCAGGACAGCTCCAGGTAGGGAGTGCCCCAGGTAGAGAGTGCTCCAGGTCAGGATGGCTCTAGGTCAGGAGTTCTCCAGGTTGGGAATGCTCCAGGTCAGGACAGCTCCAGGTAGGGAGTGCTCCAGGTAGGAAGTGTTCCAGGTAGGAAGTGCTCCAGG
>CM052653.1:1274281-1285829 GCA_028533165.1 Leontopithecus rosalia | reverse complement strand
AGGAAGTGTTCCAGGTAGGAAGTGCTCCAGGTCAGGACAGCTCCAGGTAGGGAGTGCTCCAGGTCAGGAAGGCTCCAGGTCAGGAGTGCTCCAGGTCAGGAATGCTCCAGGTCGGGACAGCTCCAGGTAGGGAGTGCTCTAGGTAGGGAGTTCTCCAGGTCGGGAGTGCTGGCCGTGCTCTTCCCAGCAGGGAAGCCAGGCAGGCTGGGGAGTGCTAAGAAGTTTGCACAAGGCATGTGGGTGCACCCAGGGCAGCCAGAGAGCTCAAGGGCCTGATGCCCTCAATGGGCTCCAGGGCCTCTCCAGCTTCCTACCGAGCCAGGTGCCCTGGGCAGCTGGCCAAGACCTCAGTCCTAGGGTTGGCTGGCCTCGGATCCTCCCAGCTGTGTCTGTCAGGCCCTGTCCCAGGTTCTTTCTCAATGCAAATTTCCTTCTAATGCAGAAAAGTCAGCCTCCCCAGGGCACACAAGACACCCCCTCCTAAACCAGACCACAGTGCTGCCCCTGCCGCTCCCTGTCCACGTAGAGCGTCCTTCCCAGGCTCACTCTGATCGGCTCACGGCCACCGGGTCCTGGGCCATGAAGCTGCAGGGGTCAGAGGGAGAGGGGCAGTGTGGTCTGAAGAAGGCCAGGCCTGCCTTACCAGACGGTTTCAGGAACAGACTAGGGTGCCGGGCCTGGGACACGGGGCCAGGCTCCTCCCGGCCCCGGCAGCACAGGCCTAACCCACCCTCTTTCTCTTCTTTCTTCTTTCTTTGCTTATTTGTGTCCCCTCAGCTAACTGTGAGTCCCTGAGGATGGGTGCCCTCGGCCACCACCAGAACAGCGCCCACCACAGTGTCCCCACAGCTGTGAGTCCCTGAGGTCAGGTATCATCGGTGACCACTGGACCAGCACCCACCTTTGTGTCCCCACAGCTAGCTGTGAGTCCCTGAGGATGCGTGCCCTCGTTCACCACTGGACCAGTACCCACCACTGTGTCCCCACAGCTGTAAGCCCCTGAAGTCGGGTATCCTCAGTGACCACTGGACTGGTACCCACCACTTCCCAGTGCTCTCTGGGTGCTTCCGAGCGAATGAATGAAGGGGTGCGGGGATGGGCAGTCCATGCAGCTCCGCTCCCTTCTCAGAGCACAGCAGGCTGTTTGGGGGCCTTTCAGACTAACTCATGAACAGAGGACGGAAAGAGAGCCCTGCTGGGCGGCCAGCACCTGCATCTGGGACCCCTCGGCCAGGCCGTCCCCTGCAGGCTGCCCTGTGCTGTGGCTGCAGGCGGGTCTCTGAGTCCTTCATGCTCCCTGCATGGAGCCCAGCCCTCCGCAGATGTGGGCGCCAGGACCCGGATGGTGGGGGCCGGTCTCCTCAGGGGCTAGGACTCAGCTTGCAGCCAGCCCAGCAGTCGGGTGACACACGGGCTGCTCCTAGTCAAGGTCTCCAGTGCCCTCGGGCAGACAATGCCACACATGCACAACTCCAAGCCCACCTCCTCCAGGGCAGCACTGGCTTCTGCACCACCTGCAGCCCACAGCTGGATGCCACCTTCCCCTGTGCCAGCCAGTACCACAGCATGGACAGGGGAGGAGCAGAGTTTTCTGGGGGACATCAGAATACTCTAGTATGCTAGTGAGTCGGCCACTCAGCAGTGTGCTGGGAAATGCTTAACCTGAGGGACGCTCAGGAGGGGCAGGGCTGGTCTGCAGCTCCAGTAAACACTCCCCCCGTGGCTGGCTGCAAACCACTGGTGTTAGGGCTTAGAACGTGGAGTAAGAACCACGCACATGATCGCTACTCTGGAGCCCGAGCTGCCTCCCGCCACCATAGAGACCACGTGCTGACCTGGCTGGCATGTGGTCAGCTCAGATCTTTTGCTGGACATCCCGGCACTGGCTGTGACCCAGCGCCTGGCCCCACGGCAGGGCGCTGCTGGAGTAATCTGCCCAGCAGGTGGCCGCTGGGACCCGGAGTCACCCCTTCCACACTCAGGTTTCCACAGCTGTCTCTATCAAATCCCATCAGCTGCAGTCCTGCAAGTCCTCTGCCTCCAAACCCCCATATGTGATTCCCCAAATGCCACAGGCTGGAACCTACAAAGCACATCCTGCTTTAGAAGTCACAGACCTGGAGCTGGGCTGAGCTGGGCTGAGCCGGGCTGGGTTAGGTTGAGATGGGCTGGGCTGGGCTGGGCTGAGCTGGGCTGGACTGAGCTGAGCTGAGCTGGGCTGGGCCGGGCTGAGCCGAACTGGGTTAGGTTGAGATGGGCTGGGCTGGGCCAGGCTGGGCTGAGCTGAGCTGAGCTGAGCCTGGCTGAGCTGGGCTGGACTGAGCTGGACTGAGCTGGGCTGGGCCAGGCTGAGCTAGGCTGAGCTGGGCTGGACTAGACAGGGCTGGGTTGGGCTGGGCTCGGTTGCACTGGACTGGAGCCTGCCTGGCCATTTGGCCTGAGCTCACAGGCCAGAAAAGCTACGAGGCCCAGGCTGGTGGAGATGCTTTGTTAACGCCCCCTCCCTTGAGCTCTGAGGGCTGCTGAGGGCCGCAGGAAGCAGCTGGGAGCAGGGGACAAGGAGGAGCCTGGAGGGACCCGGTGTTTTCACCCCCATGAGCCCCCACCGCAGGATGCCTGCCCTCGAGGACCTGCTGGCACTGGGCCTGCCGGTGTGCACAGGGAGCAGGGTGGCACCTATGTCCGTGATGAGGTCAACCCAGAGCTGAAGGGAGGGGCGGAGTGGCCCTGCCCTGCGGGGACACCTGGCAGAGGAGCTCTGAAAAGCACCTGGGGGGCATCTCTGAGAACAGTGTGGTCGGGTTAGTGCATCAAGCTGAGTGACGGAAGCCAGACACAGAGGCCACATACTGCACGTTCTGTTTCTGTGAAATGTGCAGAACAGGCAAACCCACAGAGGCAGAAGGCCGGCGGGATCGCCTAAGGCTGGGGGCACTGTAGAGTGCACGGTTGCTTTTGGAGGTGGCGACAGTGTTCTGGAATGAGACAGCGGTGGCGGCCCCAGAACTCCACAAGCACACTTAACAGCTATTAGGCTGAACGCTTGAGATGGGTGCTTTATGTGGTATATGAATTACATATCAATAAACCCGCTATTTACAAAAATAAAGCAGAGGCCGGGTGCGGCGGCTCACGCCTGTAATCCCAGCACTTCGGGAGGCCGAGGCGGGTGGATCACCTGAGGTCAGGAGTTTGAGACCAGCCCGGCCACCATGGCAAAACCCCATCTCTACTAAAAACTAAAAAATACCAAAATCAGTCAGGTGTGGCAGCAGCCACTTGTAATCACAGCTACTCTGGAGGCTGAGGCAGGAGAACCACTTGAACCCAGCAGGTGGAGGCTGCAGTGAGTCAAGATGGTGCCACTGCACTCCAGCCTGGGTGGCAAGAGCAAAGCTCCATCTCAGGAAAAATTTAAAAAAAAAACAGATGAACCAGACACGGGAGACGCCTCCTTGCCAGGCCTGAACTCAGCCTGCAGGCCCCTCGCGGGGAGGGATGGTGTCCCCAGCTGCGTGCAGGCTCCCAGCACGCAGCTGTCATCAGCTGTCATGGCTTCCTTCCTCGTGAAATGAGCTAGAAAATATACATGTTTGAAAAGAGGCCCGGCACAGTGGTTCAGGCCTGTAATCTCAGCACGTGGGGAGGCCAAGATGCGTGGATCACCTGAGGTCAGGAGTTTGAGACCAGCCTGGCCAATGTGGCAAAACCCATCTCTACTAGAAATACAAAAATTAGCTAGGCACGGTGGCAGGTGCCTGTAATCCCAGCTACTCGGGAGGCTGAGGCAAGAGAATCACTTGAACCCGGGAGGTGGAGGTTGCAGTGAGCCCAGATCATGCCACTGCACTCCAGCCTGGGCTATAGAGCGATACTCTGTCTCAAAAAAAAAAAAAAAGCGAAAGAAAGAAAAGTAAAGAGAAATACCAGCTTAATAGCACGGGCTTCTTACCTGCCTTTCTACTTGAATCTCTTGTCATTTGTGCTGAAAACCTCAGGGCCTGATCACTGAGCCGCGAGCTCGGGTTGTCACTGCAGCAGAAACGCACACAGCTGCGAGACTGCTGAGGGCAGGACACCACTCACAATCACCCCGCAGCTTTCCGGGCGCCCACTGCACTGACAGGGGCAGACCACCGGAAATCTCAGATACACACAATGGTCATCTTAGCATTTCAGCTGGAATATTCCAGTTTCGGCCATCTCTGAAACTCTGACCCTCAGAGCCTTCCTGTTCCCAGCTCCTGCAGGAAAACCTTTTAAAACAGCCGAGTCATAAACTCTCAAATGGCTCAGCTGTAAACTGACAGTGCCTGAGTCATCTCCAACTGCTGAGTCACGATGACCCCAATCCCAGAGTCCCAGAGTTGGAAGGGACCCAAGAATTCCTCTCCCCAGGAGCAGGCTCCTCCGGAGAGCGTTCGCCCACAGCGGGCCCTGTCCTGTCGGCTGTGAGGAGGGACATGGGCTGGAGAGGGACTTGGGGTCATTCAGGCTCCTCTCCCGCCGCTGGGACCCTAGGCACTGTGCCCGTTCTGAACACACAAGAGGAGCCGTTATCTGGCACTGGGAGAAGGCAATGCCAGGCTGAGGAGGCTGTGGAAGGGTGCAGGCCGCAGGGCCAGGTCTCAGCCCACCCCGCACAGATCCTGCTGTGGGACCTGGGCTCATCCCAGCAGGGCTTCCTGGTCCAACCTGGTCTCCCTCCCCGTGAAGCCCTTCACCCAGCCCACAGACAGGGCCTCTTCCCAGAGAAAGCCACGGGCAAGGGCAGCCAGACCTGTAGGCCCCTCCACAGCCACACCCCAGCCAGGATCCCTGCAGGCTGGCACCGAGCAAAACCCCAGCCTCCTGTGTGGACATGGGGAATCAGAGACTCACAGGGGAAACCAGCTGTCCAGGACACCCGCAGGGACGTGGGAGCTGTGACTCAGAAGCTAGTGTACCCCCGGCCAGCCCAGCCCTGCACAAGGCATTCCGGGGTGGCTCAGCCTGGAGCCTCGAAAGGGGCATGGGTTTCTACCAGGCCATGGGTGGGAGAAAGGGGGCAGGCGAGGGACAGCAAGTAAAAGGCAGGACCTCGGGGATCCCTGGGTTGCCCGAAACCCTGACAGCTGGAGGGAGCAAGGACCAGGAGGTCAGGCTGGCAGAGACGGGGCTCTGTCCTGGGGGAGGCGCTCCACACTGGCTGGGACCAGGAGGTCAGGCTGGCGGAGACGGGGCTCTGTCCTGGGGGAGGCGCTCCACACTGGCTGGGACCAGGAGGTCAGGCTGGCGGAGACGGGGCTCTGTCCTGGGGGAGGCGCTCCACACTGGCTGGGACCAGGAGGTCAGGCTGGTGGAGATGGGGCTCTGTCCTGGGGGACCCAGGTGCGGGATGCTCCACACGGGCGTTTTGGGAGGGCTGGGGGCAGGGGCCATCCTGGAGGTTGAGCAGTGACCACACTAAACCATGACAAGAATTGAATCAGGTGGAGCCGGGGCTGGGCATGAGGAAGGGGATGATGGCAGGAGGGAGGGGACCCCGCATGCCACCCAATTCTGGCTCGGGCAGCTGGTGGCATGGGACACTTGGGAGGACTCCTGGGGGCCCTGAGAAGCATCTAGGGGAGATCCTGGGGGCCGCTGGTGGATGGGGCTGGCAGGAGGACAGATATGGGCTCCCCAGCATCTGGCTGCCCCAAGGTAGAGCGGAAGTGGCCCCATCAGGGGATGGCACCCAAAGGGCCAGGTGTCCCTGGACCAGGCCAGGTCGACTTCGGGCCATGGGCAGCTGCCCTACAGAGGCCTCAGTGTGGCCGCTCAGGTACAAGGGCCCTTTGGTCCAGGGGCTCAGAGCCCCCACCTCCCTGGAGTCCGATCAGAGAGCCCAGGCCCTGCTGCTTCCACAGAAGGGGAGGGAGCTGGAAGATCAGGCCCCTGGTTCCAGATGGGAAGACAAGGCCCACAACTGGGGTGTCCCAGCTCCGACCTGGAGCTGCCTGGTCCTGCAGACCCTGGTCACCATCCAGCAGAGCCCCAGGTCATGCCTGGTCGCCCCTGCACCCTCCTAGCTGTGTCTGATGTGAGCAGTGAGCCGCAGCAGGCCCACACTCTGTCTCTGCCCCCTCTGGGGCCTGAGTCTCTGATCTGGGGGTCTGTGACTTCCAGCTGGGAGAGGTGTTGTGTCCTGGGGCCCAGGGGGAGCTGAGATGGAAGTGGCTCTGAATCCCTCTCTCTGGGGAGGACCTGGTCCCGTATGGGGCTGTGTGTGAGCTTCTGGGCTGGGGAAGCCCCAAACACCCACCCCAGCCGGGGCCGGCCTCCTGTGGGGGGCAAGAGAAGACAGTGTCCACGGGCTACAGAAACAGCGTCCGCAGGAATACTTCACTGGGAGGGTGAAATGAACCTCCCTCCATTATCCAGGACAAGCCTGAGCGTCTGGGGACCTTCTCAAAGTTTCCATCTGATGGCAGCCCTCCCAGGAAGTGCCGAGGTGGCCTCCAGTTCTCTGCCTAGGGCCCTCATCGGGTCAGAGGCCACATGACCAGGTCAGTCACAGGTCCATACCCCACAGCATTGTCTACAGCTTAGAAATTGCCACACAGAAAACCAAAGATGCCTCCCGTTTGGTCACACAGCTCTGCAGCCAAGCACCAGAAGCAGATGTCCCATAAACAGGACAGATTTGACCCTGTCGTTCGGTGGTGGACATTTTAACACATCTGGCTGCAGGGCCTAGAACTCACAGAGGCGGGTCCCAGTTCCCCTTGGTTGGGGGAGCTCACGTGCTGCGGCCACTGGCCAAGGCAGCTGGGCCCGGGGTGCGGGGGCATCAGGAGCCCCTCCCTCTCCAGGTGGCACTGGATGGGGACAGGCACTGGGACTTCCAGAGTTTCCGCTTTATTCTAGAATCCACAGTGAACAACCACGCAGGGGGCTGCTGAGCCGGGGGGGTCTCCCCTCTTCCCAGACAGGGGAGGTCTGCAGCCTCAGGGACTGAGAGGAAGCCCCAGCCCGGCTCTCAGGGTCCTCTGACCCCAGCTCCATGGCCTCAGCACTGACGCCCAGGACAGGCCTGGGCAGCTCATTGACGGGAGAGTGTCTTCTGGCCCCATGGGCCATTGCACAGGGAAGACCCCTGTGAAACTCCGTGGTGCAAGAACTAGGGGGCAGGCATAGAGAGGCCAGTAGGGGACACAGAGCCAGGCCCCAGGGACATGGGGGATCAGCCACACGGCAACCTAGACACAGAATCCCGCAAGCAGCAGGAACCACACCCGGGCCGGGTACCAGTGGTGAGGGGTGAGGGGTGAGGGGTGAGGGGCGACGCCAGCATCTGCCTCTCTCTTGCCGGGAACACCAGGGCTCCTCTGGCCCCTCGATGCTGGGCCAGCCCCTCCCAACCACCCCCTACTCCAGCCAAATGCTCCTGCTCAACTGCTCAGTCATCCCCACCTGTGTCCCCAGCCCCAGCAGCGCCTGCTATCCCAACCTGGGCCAAGCCCCTTTCCGAGTCCCAGGGGTTGCCAAGGTGGTCGCCTCTGCTGGCCACAGGCCTCCCACCATGACACCTGGCACCCAGAGAAGCTTCAGGTTCCAGTGAAAGCCCCTGAGCCTGTCCACTGCCCGGGGAGCCTGCGTCCCCTCCAACCGGGATTCCAGGCTGGGGGCCAGGGGGTCACAGTTCACCAGGCAGACAGCTCAGCATTGCGGGTGGCACAGCAGCTCTCTGGGCGACTGGCTCCTGCTTCTGTGAAGCCCAGGAGCGTTCGCCCCACACACAGCAGAGACAAGCCCGGTGCAGACAGACTGCCTGGACACACCCTGCAGGCGGGGTCGGGCCACCTCAGCCACCTGACGGTTCAGGAACCACCACCAAGGGCGAATCTGGGGTCAGATGGGGAGGAGTCTGGATTTCCTCCTGAAGTGACGGAGGCCATGGAAAGTTGCTGGTGGAGTCAGAGGATGAAAGGATGGCACTGGAGAACTCACCAACATTCCCTGAGCCTGGACGCAGCCCCCCAGGCAGCCAGCCTAGGGCCCCAGGCCTTGGACGCATCCCCTCTGCCCCCAAGACTGAGAACTCCCGTCCTCCGCCCTGCCCCAGAGGAATGTGTGGGGCGACCCCATTCAGCTGGCAGCGGGGGCCTCCTCCTGGACCCATGGCCGGTGCCCGCAATCCACGAAGAAGGGCAGGGCCTCCCTCCAGGTGTTTCAATGTCACTGCCCAGCCCTGCAGTTCAGAGCCCAGGGAGAGAAGGGCGTGTGTGTCCCAGCCCCAAAGGCCCGTGGCCGCCCCAGGGCTGGCAGGACCTCTGAGTTCCTCGGCCCATCTTGGACTCTCCTGGGGGCCCCTCCTAGAGGCAGAGGCTGCCCCAGGAATGAGCACCCGGGGGCCAGCACCAGGTGGGGGATGGGAGGCAAAGGTGCTCAGGCTGGGCCCCTCCCTCCCGGCTGCAGGCCGCCCCGCAGCCACCCCTGGCCTGAGGTGCCCTCTGAAGGAGAACTGAGTGCCCACGGTCCACCTAGAATCTCCCGGGACCCAGCCACATGTGCCCTGAGCACACAGAGGTGGCGAGAGTGTCAGAAGCCGGTTCCCACCTCATCCCTACCACCTGTTCTGCCTTCTGTCCCGACTCCTCCCCAGTCAGCAACAGGGAGAGGGGCCAAGATTGTCCAGCCCACCCTACCCCCAATGTCTGCCGGCAGGGCCAGGGTGAGGCCACGCAGTCTCCAGGCCCATCAGGGCACGCACTGGTCATGACTGGCCCCAGCCCCGGCCAGGCTCCATGCCTGCACCCTGCACCTGACCGCCATGTGTGCCCTGGCCTCCTACAGCACCTCCTGCCTGGGCAGGGGCCTGGGCTGCACCCGTCACCGAGGGCGGCCAGGGTCTTGCCTGGGGTCACTGGCGGCAGCTGGCACGTGGCTCCTGGCTGACCCAAGGCAGAGCTCAGGGGCGGCTGCTGGAAGGGCTGGAAGTGGGTGTGGCCTCCTCCTGCCTCCATGCTGGGTAATGGCCCTGCCAGACCGCTCGGCCCTCCTGGCCAGGGTCAGGGAGGTACAGGCAAGGGGCAGGCATGGTCCCAGACAGACCCTGGACAGACCGGCAGGGAGGCCGAGGCAGCAGCAGGCCCAGGAAGTCACCCCTGTGGAAAGTGGCGGACCCCTGCCATGGCAGCCATGACCCCAGCCACAGAGTCCCCATACAGGTCCTCACCAGGCCCTGCCGTCTGGAACGCAGAGGCCAGACAGGCCCAGTGGCCCCTCCCGACCCACAAAACAATGCCTCTGTTTTCAGTTCTTCAAAGAGCACAGGAAGTGCCTGGGGCGCTCCATCCCCGCCCGGCCCCTCACATCTTGAACCACTTGGAGGAGGCCAGCTCTCCTCACCCACAGCTCACTCCCAGAAGCCCCGGCTCCAGCCAAGGCTTCCCAAGGAAGCCTCTAGAAACAGGGCATGTCGGTGGATACAGACGGGCCCTTGGCAGTGTCCCCAGGCCTGCTTCGAAAGGAGTCCTTGGAGCTGGGAGGAAGCAGGACCCCGATGTCCTCCCCACAGGACCTGCCCCAGCCCCGGAGGCCATGAGGGAGCCCTTCCCTGTCACTTGGTCCCTGGGGGCGAGGGCATGGCAGGCGTCTGAGTGTGGCTGCTCACATTGGCACACACCTGTGTATACGGCATGGCTTTATCATCGGGATGTTTATGCATATGCACACACACCTTGACACATGCACACCCTGACACACGCACACACATGTACACTCGTGCACACACCGTCACACAAGAAGGTGTCCTGAATGCAGGGAAAGCCCTGGGTCGTGCCGGGGTGACCAGGGCCAGCGGATGGGCAGATGGAGCAGTGACGCTGTGCTTGGCTTCTCAGAGGGCCTGGCCCAAGCTCCAGGGCTCCGACGGCCTGTAGAGGGGAAGACAGATGCCCACTGCCAGCCCCAAAGGCTCCTACTTCCCTCAGGCAGGTCACTAAACTATTGGTCACCTCTGGGGCTTCTCTTTCAACCCTGGCCTCATGTGAGCGGGCAGAGAAAGGTGCCACAGGAGCGCGCCCCTCCCCTTGTCGTGTCCCCCTGCACCAGGCACGGAGGTTGCAGGAGGGCATCCCCTTCGCCCACCCTATCTCTCCCAAGCACAACTTCCAGCAACTTTCTTCCCCGGAAGCACAGTGCCAGGTCACAGGTCCTCACAGCCACAGGCTGGACACCCTGATCTTGGCATTTGGAATATTCCCGCTGTGCTTCAGGGACCCTGGCACAGAGCCTCAGTTGGGACACACTGGCATCCTGCACACGGGCTTCCACTCTCGGCCAGTGGCCAGCTCACAGGGAGTGGAACCAGGCGTGTGGTCAGTGGTGCAGGTGGATGGCCCTCAGGTCCGGCTGGCTCAGGGATCAGTAGCTGTGGCTCTGTCACTCTGAGCCCAAGCAGCTGCCCTGGCCTCCCTCCGCCCTGCCACACACCCTGTGACCCTGAGCACCAGCACCCTTGCTCACAAACGTGGAGAAGAACCGCCGGACGCTCACTCCTGCTTCCTAGTTAACTCGATAATGTCCGGGGAACGTCGGAGCCGAAGGTCACACTCTCAACAGAAAACAAGGTGCATTCGCTCTCCAGGCTGCCAGGCAAAGCAGCACCACAGGGGTGGGGTGTGGGTTTAAAGCATGGGAACCTTCACAGTGCTGGGAGGCTGGAAGTCTGAAGCCAGGTGTGGGCCGGCTCCTTCCCAAGGCTGCAGGGGAGGGTCCTTCCTGCCCCTTTCCTTCTGGTTGTGCCATGCACCCCTGGCTTGCATGCCTCCCTCCCATCTGCCTTTGTCCTCACAGGGCAGTCTCCGGGGGGCACTGGCCAGGTGACACAGGGCACACTGACTCTGAGAGGCTCCTTACCTGATTACAGCTGCATAAGGCCCCATTCGCTGGCTCCAGGCAGATGTGTCTTTCGGGGGTTGGGAGGTGGCAGGTCTCACCCAGTGCCGGTGGCTGGACATGGATCATGGCATGACGGCCTCTGTGAGCCGTTACCAGCCCCACCTACTGCCATCCCAGCCCTTGGAAAGGCCTGCCATGCTGGCACGAGTCACCCGTTCCTGATGGCTTTTTGCCATGGTAATGGCCAGCTTTCCTGCCAGCGGGCAAGGATGGTTCTCTCGGGCACCTGAGGAGCCCTGACACTGGCCAGGCTGAGGGAGGAGCCAGGCCAGAGGGGCACTTTTGGATCTGGGTACCAGGCTGCCCCCGCTGCCTCTGTTAGCAATACCAACAGGTACACGCCTGATCGTTTGGCTGGGTAAAGATGTTATTAGGGAGACCGGAACCCAGAGAGGTGGGGAGATTTGCCCAGGCTCACACAGCACCGTGCGGGAGTGTGAGCACTCAAGCAGCTGCTCCCACGTCCTGCTCTTGTAACCACCACCCTAAAAGGATCTGTTGTAAAGAAAACCGAAACTGCTCAGGTGAGCGTGGAGCCTGTCCAGGTGTGTAGAGAGCCTGCCTGTCCAGGTGAGCGTGGAGCCTGTCCAGGTGTGTAGAGAGCCTGCCTGTCCAGGTG
>CM052653.1:1248931-1273781 GCA_028533165.1 Leontopithecus rosalia | reverse complement strand
AGAACATGCAAGATAGTTGCATAGGTACACACGTGGCAGTGTGTTTTGCTGCCTTCTGCCCCCTCACCCATATTTGGCATTTCTCCCCATGCCATCCCTCCCCTGCTCCCCCCACGCTGTCCCTCCCCTATTTCCCCCAATAGACCTCAGTGTGTGGTGCTCCCTTCCCTATGTCCATGTGTTCCCATTGTTCATCACCTGCCTATGGTAGGGACATGGATGAATCAGGCATTTAATCAGAGCCCGAGAGAGGGGGTGAAAATCTCCCTCAGAGGAGCCCAAGGCCTAAGGCAGAGCCTCCGACCAGCAAAAAGTAGACCCCACCCCGCACACATGGGACCCCCATGAGAAAGGGAGGGAGCCCACAGCCTGGGAGAAGAAGAAACCTTCAGAGACAAGGCCCTTCCTCTCTCGGCACTCCCCATCCAAGTCCAGGTGTGAGGCCCCCCCATACTCCCCAGACAGTGCCCAGCTGCCCAGCAGAGCCCTCACCCCGGCTCTCCAGCCCCCACCAGGAGGCTCGCCCACCCCCACCCTCAAGTCTAAGCCCGTGTCCCCCTGCGTCCAGACCTGTCTGTCTCAGTGCAGAGGACTCAGGAGAGAACCTGCCACTGGGCTCCACCCTGAGGAGGGGTGCACAGCCCCTCCCTGTTCCTGCAACCCAGGATTCCCGTGCCCCAGGCCCAGAGCAGGACACACCCTTCCCCGCAGGCTGAGCGCCCCACTCTGGGTTCAGACTCCCAGTAGGAGCCCCGTGGCCTCTGTTGCAGTTACCTCTCTGCCCTCTGCCTACACCCTCCCTTGCCCCCGGCTCAGGGACCCTGCCCTGCACCTGGTGGGTCCTGGCAACCTGCCCTGTGAGCCCCCACCTGCCCTGGCCTTAGGTCCTCCCTGACTCAGTCTCACGGAATCTTTACTGGGCCGGGAAGGGAGACAGACTGGTGCCTACCGCAGCCCAGGTCCTTGCTCCGCCCCTGCCCCACCACTTCCAGGTTCCAGAGGACTCAGGGGACCCCTCCTCACAGCCAAGGCCCCTGGCTGGATCCAAGCTCCAGCCACATCCCCTGCCCCAGACTGCCTCCCCAAGAACACAGCCCCCAGACCCCGCCAGTGCTTGAGTCAGGCCTGCCCTCAACCAAGGCCCCACCCAATGCCCTCACTGTGGCACCTCTCCTTCCCACCACCCATTGTTGTGGGGTCCTCACAGCCTTGCTGCCAGGGGCTCCCTCTGCTCAGCCCATCCTCACCTGGCCCCAGGGCCATCCACTGTCCAGGGGCTCAAGATGCCAGCCTCCACCAGCACCTCCTGCCCCCGCTCCCAGGAAAGGGCCCCAGTGTCTGGTCTCGCTGGGAGGAGGTGTTCCCGGAAACTTTGCTCTTAGGATTGTGCCTGCTTCTTGAACTCAGGGGCACGGTGGTCCTGGAGGGCTGGGGGAGACCCCAGGCAGAGCTTGGTGAGAGCTGGGCTGTTTCAGGGCTGTGGAGTCGTGTGGGTCACTGTGGCCTGGCGGGAGTCCCCGCAGGGGCTGAGCGCAAACCAGGCTTGGGCTGCTGGCTGGGAGGGGCCGCGGTGGGTGCCTGAGATGAAACTGTCCAGGAAGATTCTCCGTTTCGTGATTTCCTTTGCGTAGTTACAAAATCCTTTCCAAAAGGAGCAGCCTCACAAGCATGACGCGTCCTTGACATTCATTGAACGGAAGTGGTTTCTTAGGGCACCATTTTCAAGGCAGGTTAAAATTTAAAATTGAGAGTGATTTCCAAAATGTGCGAAATGAAAGAAACTCGAGCAACGAGTCAGAGACGAGGAAAATAATGGAACCCATTGTTGGCTTAAAAAAGTCAAGAGAAGCTTCACAAAACGCTGCGTTGATGCCTGCTGCCGTCTTTCCCATGAAGCGGCTCCTTTTCTATCAGATCATCAGGCTTCCCTGAATAAGGAAACCAAGTCAAAACTGGCTGCTCACAGTCGCTCCGATTGCTATGCTGGCCTCACAATATCCTGTCGTCCTGAGCACTTCCGTGAACTTCTGGGAGGTACAAGTTCTTTCTGTCAAAAGTGAAAATGTGCAGACATTTGACCCTGCAGTTCTGAAGATTTCACTTCTGAAGACTGATTCTCGGGAAATAACTGCGCAAAAACGTGCGCCAGGAACATCCGTTAAATGGCAAAAAACTAACCAGCAAGCCCTCAGCAGCTGGCAGGGCAAGTGAGCAAATGACCTGCCCACATGCTAGGTGACTTGACAGCATTGCGGGGAGCTGCCCACAGAGCTTCAGATGCTGACCATGCCCCCAGGTGTGCCCCAGCACAGCCGCAGCTCCCAGCCCTGGGCAAGGCCCCCCCGTGCCACCAGGGGACATCTGGCAATGTCTGGAGATGAGACGGTTCTGATAGGCGAAGTCCGGGCTGCCGAAGACCTCGCAATGCACGGTCCACCCCCACAGAGAACTGGTCCTGCCAAAATGCCCACAGGGCCAAGGTTCAGAAACCCTGAAACGTGGGTATCAAAATATCAGAATATTTTTGATATCTCACTTTATCACATCCCTTGATGTGACGATACCAGCACAGGGCAGGACACAGCAGGAGCCCTCTGCCTCTGTCGACCCTTCTCACTTGCTGTGAATCCCTGTGCTCCGCACCTTGGCATCGAGCCTTTTGTTCTGTCGTTTTAAACGGTCATATAGTGACTTCGTGTGTATTTATACAGGCTTGTCCCTAGAGTTTCCTGTTCTTGAAGGCGGGAGACGCCAGGTTTTATTGCCATTTTCCTACAAGGGCTTAGATCACTCTGATCCCTGAATACCGCTTCAGGCGGTCTGATGGTCAATTTTCCGTGTCAGCCTGGCTAAGCCGCGGTGCCCGGTTGTTTGGTCAAACCAGTCAGGACGTTGCTGTGAAGGTGAGTTTTAGATGATTAACATTTGAACCAGTTGACATCGAGTAAAGCAGATGACCCTCTGTGACATGGATGGGCCTCATTCAATCAGCTGAAAACCTCGAGAGCAAAGACTGAGGCTCCCTAAAGTGTAAGGAATTGTCTAGACTGCAACACAGAAACCCTGCCCAAGCTTCCAGCCTGCCGCCCTGTGGAACTCAGCCTCCGGACTGCGATGGCCACTCTCGCCGGCACTTCCAGCCTGCCGGTCTGCTTTTCAGATTTCGGACTTGCCAGCCCCCACGATCACCCATCATTCTAACACTGGCCAAAGCTCCGCTAGAGCATCATGAGCCTGTGCTCACGTGAGAAGGGTGCAGGAAGGATGCCATGACCGGGCCACGCTTTGAGCCACAAGCGGAAACTTTTCTGGATGCATAAAAGAAGGCATTCGGAAGACTGGGAGCGTTTTTGTTTGTGTTCTAAGGGAAAACAAAATCCTTTCTACAGTGAAAGTTCTTCAACTGAATGTCAGCTCTGCTTCCTGTTCTTCCGTTGTTTATAGAACGCCGACTTTATGAGGACTTTAGGCTGAACCCAGAATCCCATCGTAACTGGGAGAACTTGCCAAAGCATTATTTCAGTACCTGAAATGTAAGAGATAGATGAGTTACTTCGGTCATCAGACCTCGGTGTCTGTAAGAATGTGACTTTGTGGATGCCATTCTAATGTTACTAATGAATCGATAATTTTGAATAAGCTCCCCTGTTCTCAAGGCGGTGGTATGTAAGAACCACATATGAAAAACTGGTTTCATCTAAGGAAGACATTAGCCGTCTGCCCAGGGATCATCACTGTAGAAACAGGTTTGCTTTCAGTGTCTCTCTACATCTTAACACCTAAAAGTATTGCTTTGCTACAGCCCGTTTTATCATGCCGGCCATTTATGAAATATGTGTGTTGTATCATGCCAGCTATTTATGAAATTATGCGGGTAAGCTTCAGATTCAATTTCAGAAATCTGTTTTTTAATAAATATTTTCTTTCCAAGGGAAAAACTGAGTAGCTTTGAGCAGATACATATTTGGGGGTGAGAAGATAATTTTTTTCCTACAAAATACCACCAAACTCTTAGATAAGATTAAAAAAATCAAACTAAAAAAAATAAAGAAGGGTAGACAGAGGGAAAGGGCTCATGCTATGTCACTCCTCCATGCTATTGACAGAGCTAGAATCTCAGAGCATTGCAGTGAGACTCCGTTTCTCATGTCATTTAGTTTTCAGTAGTATTTGGAAAAGCAAGCCAGGGGCAGTGGCTCACATCTACAATCCCAGTACCTTGGGAGGCCAAGGCAGGAGGATCGCTCAAGCCCAGGAGTTTGAGACCAGCCTGGATGACGTGGCAAAGCCCTGTCTCTACAAAAAATACAAAACTTAGCCTGGCATGGTGGCAGGCACCTGTGTTCCCAACCACCCAGGTTGAGGTGGGACCAGCTGAGCCTGGGAGGCCAAGGCTGCACTGAGCTGCAATTGTGCCGCTGTACTCCAGCCTGGGTGATGGGGTGAGACCGTCTCAAAAAAGAGAGAGAAAGAAAAAGAAGGAAAAAATAGCACAAGATTTGCCTCAAAAATGTGGGCTGAGCCCATTTCTCTTGAAGCTCCTGTGTAGACCGAGGCACGTATTTTTTTTCTTTTTTTTTTTAGAAAAAAGAAAGAAGAAAGAAAAAGAGAGAGAAAGAAAGAGGAAGAGAAAGAGGGAGAAAGAACGGGAGTCTTGCTCTATTGTCCAGGCGGGAATGCAGTCTAAAAATGGGTATTAAAACCTCTTTTATGTCGATAATTGTGCTTAACAGGAAGGAATGAGGGAAGAAAATAAGAAACAAGCAGCCAACCAATATTTCATCTAAACCTGTGAAATGCTGTGCGACTGCTGAGGAGGGATGTACTTCCAACTTTGAGGTCCCTGTTAGAACAGGTGTGATGTGACACTGAGAAAAATGTATGTTTTGTGGATTTGGGGCGGAGGGTTCTGTAAATGTTTATCAAGTTTACTTGTTCCGGGTCTGAGTTCAAGTCCTAGATATCCTTGTTAATTTTCTGTCTGGTTGACCTGTCTAATATTGAGAGTGTAGTGTTAACAGTCTCCCACTATTATTGTGTGGGAGTCTAAGTCTCTCTGTAAGTCATTAAGAACTTGCCGAGGCACGTATTTTAAATGCTGATCCACCCTTCCACTGGTGGGTTCACGGCTTGCACGTTAAGAGAAAAAGTGCTGGCTGGGCAGGGCGACTCACACCTATACTCAGGAGTCTGGGAGGCTGAAGTGGGAGGATTGCTTGAGCCGAGGCGTCAGAGGCCACTCTGGGCAACGTAGTGAAATCCCATCTCTAAGAAAAAAACTCAGTTGGGCATGGTGGTGCACGCCTGTAGTCCCAGCTATGCGAAGGGCTGAGGCTGGAGGATGGCTTGAGCCCAGGAGTTGGAAGCAGCCGTGAGCTATAATCACACTACTGCACTCCGGCCTGGGTGACAGAGTGACCTTGTCTCTAATAAAAATAACAAAACCTTTTTAAAGTTACTTTTGCAGAGGGTGTGTTTACTTTTTTACTCCATTTTTAATGGCCTCTCCCATTTAAAGTGTGCAATCCAATTTTTTTTTTTTGAGACAGAGTCTGGCTCTGTGGCCCGGGCTGGGGTACAGTGGTGCGATCTCAGCTCACTGCAACCTGCGCCTCCTGGGTTCCAGCGATTCTCCTGCCTCAGCCTCCCGAGTAGCTAGGACTACAAGCATGTGCCGCCATGCCCGGCTAATTTTTGTATTTTTTAGTGGAGACAGGGTTTCACCACATTGGCCAGGCTGGTCTCGAACTCCTGACCTCGTGATCTACCCGCCTCGGCCTCCAGAGCCTGGCCAATTTTTAACATATTTACAGAATTGCACAACCATCGCCATAATCTAACTTGAGAACATTTTCATCATCCCCCGAAGAAACCTTGTGCCCACTAACGGCACCCTGCGCCCCCGACCCCAGTCCCAGGCCAGCACAAAGCTGGTCTCTGTCTCCTCAGCTTTGTCTCCCCGGGACGGTACATAGAAACGGAGCTGGGGCATCCACAGGCTTTGTAACTGGGTGCCCTCACTTCCCGTCTCTTCTCAAGGTCTGTCCACATGGCGCGTGTCCACGTTTCGCTCCTTTTTATTGCTAAGTGATGTCCCAGCACATGGAGAGGCCACGCTGAGCTTAATCACGTGCCAGTTTATGGACACGCGTTGTTTCTCTTTTTTGGCTTTTATAAATAATGCCGCCGTAAACATGTGTGGACATAAGTTTCCCTTCTCTCGGGCCCATACAAGTTGAGTGTCCCTTATCTGAAACACTGGAGACCAGGAGGGCCTGGGCTCTCAAATGTCCCTAAGTTCCGGAGCATTTGCACTATTCTGGCAGGGTGAGCATCCCACACCTGAAAGTCAGAAACTCTCATTGCCCCATGAGCATTTCCTTTGAGCGCTGCGTCACCTCGGTACTCAACGAGTCTTAGATTTCAGAGTTTGGGATTTGAGATGCCCAGAATGCACCTCGGATGGAGTTGCTGGCTGGCGTGGGAACTCGGTTTGGGCTTCAGAGAAACTGCCGGGCTGATTTCCACCACAGCTACACCACCCCACACCCCCTGGCACGGACGAGGCTTCCTGCCCCTGCACGTCAGAGACAGGCCTGAGCCTCACAGGAGCGTGATGCTCTTGGGATCGAGGGCCGTGGTTCTAGCTCAGCAGCCCCAGCAGGCCAGCAGTACCAAGAGCAGTAACTACGTGGCAGTCCATCCGTCCGCTTGTGCAGCACCCTGCGTGAGCCAAGGCCACAGGCCCTCACAGCCTCTGCACAGACCCCACCCCACGCCAGGTGGGCGAGGCACCTGCCCGAGGCCACACCGTGAGACAGGCTGATCAGCCATCTGGACTTCGGGGCCAAGGGGCTGGAGGGCACTGCTGGTCCCAGCTGGGCAGACGCTGCTCACAGGCCCCCAGAGGACAGTGAAGCGGAGACACGCCAACCTGGGGCTCTAGGACCAAGCTGGCCCCAGGCCCAAGCACGGCAGGAGGAAGAAACTTTACCAAAGTAAAAGGCGCCTCGAATTATTGAAACAGCACAGTGGGTCCCAGAGAACACTGTACAGTCAGCACCAACATGTATCCACCAACATGCTTTCTGGACTTCTCAAACACAGGCAGAATGCTGAAGGCAGCCAGCCTCTCTCCTTCCTCCTGCCTCCGCCAAGATCGCGTCACTAACGGAGGAAAAAATCTGACCAGCCTCGGGTTGCAATATTCTGTTAGAAGACAGTTGAAATGTAAGTATAAAGGTGAAAAATATGTTTTAAAAATATGGTTCAAGAACTTAAGAACCATAGTGTCCATACATTTTTATTGAGACATTTGCTATTGAAATTTACTAGGATCAATGTCAGCCAAAGCAAGACTCGAGTAGAAAATGATAGCAAAAAGAATGAAAATGAGCATTCAATCCGCTTAATCGCGGGAGTAAAAGGAAAGCAAATGTCGACGTTATTATGGCAAATAAGGATATCACATGTGAAATGTCCTAAGAATTCAGGAATAACGTTGGCTGGACGAGGCGGCCCGTTCCTGTAATCGCAGCACTTTGGGAGTCCAAAGAGGTTGGATCATTTGAGCCCAGGAATTCAAAACCAGTCTGAGAAACATGGCAGAACCCTGCCTCTACAAAAATGAAAACCAACCGTTCTACCATGGTGGCGCATACCTGTAGCTCCAGCTGCCGGAGGGACTGAGACCGGAGCGGTGCTTAGGCCTGGGAGGTGGAGGCTGCAGTGCGCAGTGAGCGAAGATGGGCAGGTGCCTTGATTTCCTCATCTTTAATAGCTTCGGGTATTTCTTGACGTTCCTCATATGCTTTGGGTTTGTGTCTCCACCCAAAGCTCCTCAAATTGTAACCCCCAGTGTTGGAGGAGGGGACTGGTGGGAGATCCTGGATCTCGGGGGCAGACTTCCCCCTTCCTGTTGTCGTGATAGTGGCGAGTTCTCACGAGATCTGGGTGTCTGAAAGTGTGTGGCACCTGCCCCTTCGCTCTCTTGCTCCGGCTCCGGCCGTGTAAGACAGGCCAGCTTCCCCTTTGCTGCCGTCATGTTTCCCGAGGCCTCCCAGCCATGCTTCCTATACAGCCTCTGGAACAGTGAGTCAACTAAACCTCTTTTCTTTATAAATCACCCAGTCTCAGGTAGTTTTTGTTTGTTTGTTTGTTTTGTTTTTGAGACAGAGTCTCACTCTGTCGCCAGGCACCAGGTTGGAGTGCAGTGGTGCAATCTCGGCTCACTGCAACCTCCGCCTCCTGGGTTCAGGCCATTCTCCTGCCTCAGCCTCCCAAGTAGCTGGGATTACAGGCATGCACCACCATGCCCAGCTAATTTTTGTATTTTTAGTAGAGACGGGGTTTCACCATGTTGACCAGGATGGTCTTGATCTCCTGACCTCGTGATCCACCCGCCTCGGCCTCCCAAAGTGCTGGGATTACAGGCTTGAGCCACCGCACCCGGCCTCAGGTAATACTTTACAGCAACACGAGAACAGACTAATACAATTGCTAAATTAAGTATAAAAGGATGAGGATAGGCAACTGCACAAAAGGAAATATTACGAATTTTAATATCAATTAGAGAAAACAGGGAGTAGAAAAAATTAATATTCCAAGTTCATTATTTTACTGGTAGTGAACGAATAAATAGCATTGAAATAAGTTAGGGCCCCAATGTTCGGCAGAGTTACTGATAATACTTGCACGTGCTGGCCTCACACAAAGAAAAGCCCCGTGGTGAAAAGGAACATGCATGACAAAATCACATCATGCAGAGCTGAGAGCAAAGGTGTCATCCTAGCCATGTGCAAAGATGAGCTGAACTCACCTGTTAGAAAAACGGGACTCTAAGGCTTAATCATAAAACCTGACGTCAGCTGAACATTCAGATTCAGACAGGCTGAAAATAAAATAGATGGAAGGACTGAGCATGTCAGCAGGTCCAAACAGAAACAAAGCCAGCGGAGTTTACAGTCTTAGCACCAGGAAAGGCTGAGGTCCAGCCAGATCTCCAAACAAGACAGAGAGAGGCTTCGCCTCGCAGTGCAGCTGCGCGGGTTGGGAATATCGCTGCCCCAGAACCACAGGGCATCAGCATTAATGAGGCGATGCTACCTGAGAAGGAGGAGAGGCAGCCCAGGACACGGGAGTCTTTTCTTACCTCTCTAGGCCAATCACAGATCAAATGGCCTAAAAATCAGTGATTGTAAAAGACAGAAGTAAGAGCCTGAGAAAGGTCTGACTGATACCTCTTAAACATTATGTTCTGAAAACTAAAAATTCACCTTCCTTTAAAATCCTCCTGGAACAGTCAGAAAAATCAACAACATGTTGCACCACTGAGGAAACTTTAACAACTTCCTGAAATTAAAAATCGTGCAGTCAACTTTATATGCACAAGGTATAAAATGAGAATTTACTGATAGAATCAGAAAACTAATAGTCCCTGCCTCCACCACCAGTAGGAAAAAAAAATGTACTTTTGATAAATCCCTGAAAAATAGAGAAGCCCAAACTGAAATTGCAGATCTGGAAAACAGCAAAAAGAATACAGTATGTTATATACAGAATAATAAAAAAAGATAGGATCACAACTTACTCAAATCTATAGGACACACCTAAAAGTGTTCACACAATAAAATATAAATCCCTAAATGCTAACATTAGTTAGGAAGAAGAAATGAAAATAAATGCAGTATGCATTCAACTCCATTTTGAAAAGAACAAAAAATCTGCTATGGGAAAAAAGGAAATGAAATTTTTAACATCCTAAGTAGAATTAATGAGTTAAAGATTTGACAAAAATAAAAGAAATAGAAAAACAGATAAAATGTTAGAAACTAAAAAAAAGGTAATATGGGAAATATACAAAAATAAGAAAAGAGAAGGTGAAAATAACACAGTAACTTAAAAGAAACATAAGTAAGTAACTATCTTGCTCAACTCTACGCAAATAAACGTGAAAAACAGATAAAACGCATTTCTCCAAAGCATCATGGTTTACCAGAACTTTAGTAACTGAAGAGAGATAGAAATCTGAATAGAACCACCGAAAGAAAAAGAGAGAAATGGGCCGGGCGTGGTGGCTCACGCCTGTAATCCAAGCACTTTGGAGGCCAAGGTGGGTGGATCACCTACGGCAGGGAGTTCAAGACCAGCCTGACCAACATGGTGAAACCCCGTCTTTAAAAAAATATTATTATTAAAAAATAAAAAAGTTTTAAAAAAAGAAAAAGAGAGAAATTGTCAAGCAGCTAGTTTTCCAAAAGAACCAGGCCCAGGTAGCGTAACAAAGGAATTCCAACAACCCTTGAAGAACAGGGCATTCCAACGCCACTCAACAATTCCAGAGCAC
The DNA here is from genome assembly GCA_028533165.1 of Leontopithecus rosalia. Lineage (NCBI taxonomy): Eukaryota > Metazoa > Chordata > Mammalia > Primates > Cebidae > Leontopithecus > Leontopithecus rosalia. The sequence goes on along the minus strand of CM052653.1, from coordinate 1,263,436 downwards.
AGACGAAGAGGAGAGGTTCCTGAACTCTTATATAAGGCAATCATGAGATGGATATGAACATCTAACAGATCCTATGCACAAAGATCAAGGTCTTCTATGAGTATTCCTGCAAAAGTCCTAAATGAAATACTAGCAGATGGGGTCTAGCACACATTTAGAATATCGAACTCCAAGAAAAGTGGGCTGACTTCAGGGGGAGCTGCTGGCGTGGTTCATCCATGTTGAAGAAGACAGTAGATTAAATTCTTCATTCTCACTTAGTTAAAAACGCTAATAAAATGGGAACACGGAAGCCTCCCACACGAGACGGAGAGGCCAACGTGGCCCCAAGCCAACGCCGTGCGTGCTGGGAAACCCACCCCGTAGTCCCGTTAAGACCAGAGGTGTTGGCCAAGGCCGTGGGAAAAAGAAACAACAAGAGCCCTTCAAAGTACAAAGGAAGAGATAAAATTAGTACGGTTTTCAGATCATGTAAGTGTGTACCTGGGAAAACAAACAAGAAAGTCAACTAAACCCACGGTGGCTCAAGCCTGTCATCCCAGCACTTTGGGAGGCCAAGGCGGGTGGATCACGAGGTCAAGAGATCGAGACCATCCTGGTCGAAATGGTGAAACCCCGTCTCTACTAAAGATACAAAAAATTAGCTGGGCACGGTGGCGCGTGCCTGTAATCCCAGCTACTCAGGAGGCTGAGGCAGGAGAATGGCCTGAACCCAGGAGGCGGAGGTTGCGGTGAGCCGAGATCGCACCATTGCACTCCAGCCTGGGTAACAAAAGCGAATCTCAAAAAAAAAAAAGAAAAGAAAATCAACTAAACATTGTTGCAAACCAAAGGAGGGCTTGCACCACAGCTGAGTGGAAAATAAACAAATCCAGAAGATAAAATGGGAGAGAAGAGCCCCCGTAAAATCGCAGCGAAACTGATAAAATCCCAAGGAATAAAGTTAAAAAGAAACGTAAACATTCTACATGAAGAAAAAGTGCTCGGTGAGACACAGACATGGCGTGTGGTTCTGTTTGTCTGTTTGTTTGGGGTTTTTTGAGATGAAGTTTTGCTCTTGCCTCCCAGGCTGGAGTGCAGTGGCGCAATCTCTGCTCACAGCAACTCCTGCCTCCCGGGTTCAAGCGATTCTCCTGCCTCGGCCTCCGAAGTAGCTGGGATCACAGGCGTGCCCCCCCACGCCTGGTTAATTTTTTGTATTCAGTAGAGACAGGGTCTCATCATGTTAGTCAGGCTGGTCTTGAACTCCTGACCTCAGGTGAGCCACCCGTCTCGGCCTCCCAAAATGCTGGGACTACAGGCAACACAGACATATTTTAAACTAATGAAAGACCAGATTATACCCAGAGGAGACAGATTTAACCTCATGAAGATGTCAATCCTCCATAGTGTCACCTAAAACGTTATGATTCCCATAAAACACCAACAAAACATTTAAGACAAAAAAACAAAAGTTTACGTGGACCCATGTCCCGAAACCAACCGCATGACTGTAATCCAACCCGTGAGGCAGTGCCACGTGAGCAAGCAGAGACGCAGCTGGACCAGGAGGCACAGATGTCAACACACACGCATATTTTCAATGTGTTTGCAACATTTTCATATTGTGAAGAAGGAAGCGTCTGGAGCGTGTTCCGGGAAACCTGGTCACTGGACAGGAACGAGGCAGGGACAGCAAGAGCTGCCTGAGGGAAGGGTCAGATGCATATCTCGCGTTCAACACCACACGTCAGAGTCATAAACAACGCGATCACACAGGTATTCAGGGAGCTGAGGGGGGACGCGGGCGTCTCTACCTTACACGGAGACCTTCCTGCATAGGGCTAAACCAAGAAGCCAGGGAAAATGTGGCGCAAATTGACAACTGGCTGGCACTACTTGCTCCTGTGAGGACGGAAGTCACAGGAGAACTTCAGTTCTGCACTGACCAGAACAGGCCTTCAAACTCTTACATTTGAAGCTGAGGGGGAAAGACAGCCCCGTGAACTGAAGCCCAGAGGCGACAGCCCCCAGCAAAGAGGAGGCACTGTCCCCCTGGGCGGAGAGGCAAAGCAGGCAAGCGGAAAGCAGCTGCCAGTTAAACATGCGTAAGAGCCAGTGGAGAAGGAGGAGAAGGACCTGCCATCACGGGTGGGAGGGAGCCAGGCCCCCTCCATCACAGGCCCAAGGGTGTCCCCACCTGGGGAGGACACGGGAACCCAGAGCTGCTGCTCGCCCAAACGGGGCTCTGGGGGACAGAAGGCTGCAGGGCTGTGTTCTCACCCACGGTCAGTTCTGGGCCCTCAATACCTACCCTGGGCCTGCACTGTGGGGACGCAGCCCCGGACAGCCCCGACCACCAAGCAGAGAAGTCAGTGTGCAAACACCAGCCTCCACCCTGTCACCCTGTGGCCCCCGTGCTGTCCACCTGTGCTGCTGCCTCACCCCCACTGCCAGGCTGGTAGCTGCATTTTGGGGTCCAGGGCCAGTCCCCCGTCCCTGATCCGTGCCTCTCTGGGGTCTATCCAGCAACCTCCACGACAGATGGCTGGAGGCAGCTCTGCAAGGTAGGGCAGGCCCTGCCCCTAGCCCCCATCCAGCCCCTATCCAGCCCCTATCCAGCCCCCATCCAGCCTCCATCCAGCCCCCATCCAGCCCCCATCCAGCCCCCATCCAGCCCCCATCCAGGCCCCACTGGCCCCTCATCCCTCCCAGGTCAGGGCACCTGCCCTGGGGCAGCTTGGTCCTGCCGGGTACAAGGATGCCAGGAGGAGATGGAGGAGCTGGGGGCTTGATGTATCCCAGAGCCACTGGGGACCTGGCGCACCATGATGGCCCAAGGCCCCTGCCCCATCCATCTGCACCTCAGGGAGACACCCCTACCCTCCCCGTGTTCTCCTCCCCACGCAGCATACAGTTTCATAAAATGTCAGTGCGGGAGCCAGGCACCTCCTCCCGGCGGCTCCAGGGATGGGCCCCCAGAGACTTCCCTCACCACGCCCACAGCTGCTCTTCCCTCTGGGTCTCCACTGAGCCTGAAGGTCAGATTGGAGGGAGCATGGAGCAGGAGGAAGGGACAAGGCCGGGCCTTGGGGCAAGGTAGGGGTCTGCAAGAGTGGCTCCCACCCACGGGCAGAGCCACCAGCTCTGACTGAGCTCAGGAATCCAGGGCCCGGGCAGGGGCTGGGAGGTTTTCCAAGCAGCTTCAGAAGAATTTGCTCCCCAGCCCTAGAGGCCCCACTGGGGGACTCTGGCTCCACCTCCCCCAGGCCTTGGGTGTGATTGACAGGTATCAGGATGAGGCAGGGCCAGGCCAGGCCGGGTTTTCCTCCCTCTGAAGGCTCCTTGCAGCTGCTGCCTGCGTGGAAAGGAAAGCCAGACCAGACAGGCCCAGCAGACCTGGAGCAGCTGGGCCAGCGGCTGTTCTCCCTGGCGGGCTGGGTGCTCGGCGGGCTGGGTGCTCAGCCGTCCCTGCGTGGCTGGCCCAGCTCTGTAGCCACGGCACCCTAGGCCCTGTTGTTTGCTGTGGCTAGTCCAGGACCCAGCCTGGCTGGGGTTGGAGATTCAGGTCCCATCTCTGTGGAGCCCGCTGCTGCATGCCTCTGCCACCCTGTGCCCTTGGGCCACAGACCGTCCCGAAGGACCACCCGTCCAGAGTGCTGCAGCCATGCAGTCCAGCCTGGGGACAGGCACCGTCCTCCCTGCAGGTCCACCACACTGGCCACAGAAGGGCTGAGGCGAAGCCTTAACTGGCTCCTGCTGAGGCTGGAGCATCCAGGGAGGGGCCAGAGGCCAGGGGTTGCCCTGAATGAGCACCAGTGGGAACTGGGGAATGCCTAAGGCTGCCACGTGGAAACGGGAGGGCCAAGAGGAGCCAGAACACCCTGGTGGGGGCCTACCTTTCCCACCGAGTCTGGAGGAGGCCTCGTTGAGGCAGGAGCCTGACCCACTGCCCGATGTGGCACAGGAGAGAGGGCAGGCCGGCAGGAGCACCACGCAGGGCCGGGAGGTCTGCGCTGGACCGCACGCAGCTCCCTCATGTGTGGTGGGTGGCACTGGAAGCACTCAGGTGCAATCAGACACCTTGCCCTCTGGCCTTGCCCTCGCTGACCAGCCACGGGGTCCTCTGTGTCCTCACATGACCACGGCCCCACTCACCTCCACTGCGACAGCTGCCGGGGGCCGCTGGGTCCAGTGAGGGTGAGCTCCAGCCTGGGTCTGTTACACCAGGGAAGCAGGTGGGAAGTGGTCTCAGACGTGTCCTGAGACAGCAGGGACTCTCGACCCCGTCCTCCCTCTCTCCCCACCGGCTCTGTGGCTGTGCTGTCGTGGGATGGCTGCATTCCCCACAGTCCCCGTGTGAGATCTGAGCTACAAGATCTCCATGGGGAGAGGCAGGGAGGGGTGCAAGGTGTATGTGTGCTGTCCATGGACAGATGGGGGAGCTGCTCCTCTCTGCCCTTCAATGAGGCCACTTGGTGGCTGGGAGCTCAGGTCAGCCCCCACCAAGAGCAGGGTGGGACAAGGATCCCATCTCACTCAGGCAGAGCACTACACACAGGGAAGGACCAGCAGCTCCCAAGAACTCTGCCCATTCCTAGAGGACCAGGTAACCAGAAACCCCCGGGGTGCTGACAGCAGAGGCCCCTGCAGATGGATCCTGGGTGCTCTGGAGCCTGGACGTCCCCAGGAAGGGGCCATTACCAGGGCAGTGGAACTGATAGGGTGGAATGTGGGGTCCCCTCCATGCTGAAGCTGTCCAGACAGCTTCAGCTTTGTCCACGGAATACACCACGGGTCGGGGTCTGTGTGAGCTATTTGTTTGGTTAAGCACGTGCTACTAAAAATAAAGTCAGAAAGTCCTCACAAGTCCAACCTCATCAGTGTCCGAAAGGCGTGAGCTGCGCAAGATCAAGGCTCAGGGAAGACCAGCCTTACATACTGTTGGTTTCTTACTGAAGGGCAGTCAGAGACATTTAGGTCCATGGGGGAGCATGTCCTGTGCTATTTTAAAATGATGAAACCATGTTCTTCCTAGTTTTCACTAGAGATGAAGGATAAGAGGATTCAGAATTTTAAATAATATAGGTAATTGAAACTACTAGAAATAGCAGGGCTCAAAGAAAACTGTATGCAAAGGGCGTGCAAAGGAAGTGCAGTGTGGCTCCAGAAAGGAAGCAGAAAGGTGTGTGCTTTCACTAAGGAAAGGGGAATTTCGTCTTAAAGCAAGATAGACGGTTTCAGAATAAAAAAGAAGAAAAGGGGTTAGACAAAACTACCCAGATGCAGAAAGGCGGGCTGCAGAGGAATGTTAGGTGCGGTCAAACGGCTATCATCGGAGTGCTTTTATTCACCAGATCTTTTTTTTAAAAAAGCAAGCTCAGGAATGTACTGGTGCAAAGCAAGAATTAGGTTTCCTCTGCTAAAAGGACAAGGCTTTCTTGGAATATTGGTCTGCTCTTGACTATGAAGATATTTTTTTCTTTACTTTTAAGTAATGGGCCCAGAAAACAAATATTTTGTGTCTTATCAGGATGATTTCTAATGCTGCATGCTGTCGTTCATAGTCTTGTATCATTTCAGAAGAGTGAGTCTTGGCCAGGCACGGTGGCTCACGCCTGTAATCCCAACACTTTGGGAGGCTGAGGCTGGTGGATCATGAGGTCAGGAGTTCAAGATCAGCCTTGTCGATACGGTAAAACCCCGTCTCTGCTAAAAATAGAAAAATTAGTTGGGCATGGTGGCACATGTTTGTAGTCCCAGCTGCTCGGGAGGCTGAGGCAGGGGAATCGCTTGAACCCGGGAGGTGGAGGTTGCAGTGAGCCAAAATAGCACCACTGCACTCCAGCCTGGGTAACAGAGCAAGACTTTGTCTGAAAAAAAAAAAAAGAAAGAAAAGTGGGTCTTTTCAATATTAAAAGAGCTGTTTTTTACACCTGTGTAAGTTTCCATATTTGCCTTTGAAATCTTCATGTCGGCATCGTCTCAGTGACCTGCAATCTCATTCAATCAAGTGTTTTAACCCTTTGGAGAGCTCTGACGACTTCCCAAATTCAAATTCTAAGTTAAGCCTTTTTGACCTCAAATCAACTTTCCAAGTTTCTCTGGGCTTCTTGTGAAAGATGTCTGGACTACGTCAAAAGCATAAGAGAGATGGTAAAATGAACTAGCCTTATCTGATACATTGAAGTTCATGGCAGGCACAGCGTGAATGGCACTAAACGTTTTTAAAGTCATAGTTATTGTTGATGTGAGTATTCCAGAAATTACACGAAATTCCTGGAAACATGATGTGACCTAGCGTGTTATCCTTCATAACTTCATGTTGAAATGTTGCATATCACCAAAACCACCAAATGCTCCATCAGTTGCATGATACAAAATTGCAAGGGATTCATAAAAAAGACTGACAAGTACAGGTTTCTGGCAACCCTAAGATCACATTTCCTACAGGGTAACAATTTCCAGGTAATGAAAAACTGATAGATTCATAAAACAACTAACCCAATATCAGCAAAACAAATTAGTTACCTGGAACTAAATTGGCCGAGGAAAAGAATTCTAATTTGTAGCCTTTTTTGTTAGAAACATTGTTGGTTCTCTAAGGTCTTCTTTTTCAGATCTGAGGAATCCTTTTTCTCTGAAGCTGGCCATAACTTGCAGAAATGTGATGTAATATACTTTGTAAACCAAAACCATGGAACATTTCTCTTTTTCTCTCTGACTGATTGGTCCGTAATTGGGGAACTTTCATTAAATATCCCTATTTTCATAGCAATACAGGCATTTGCGTAAGTTCAGTAGGAATATGTTCTCCTTGTAACAGGACGGAACTGGACAAGTCCTTGGCTTGGCTTCTTAGCTAGAGAGGTTTGTAAAGGTCTAATCTGAGATTTCTCCTTACTAAATAATTCTTTAAAATGAAGGTTAAGTGATACAAAATAAAGAAACCCCGTTAGATATTACCAAAGCTCTGACTAAAATATCACATTTTTGAATATACATAGAATTACAATTTTTACTGCACTTATATAAATAGTCAGGTCAAGCTTAGTGAAACAACTTTTTTTAAAAAATTGGTCAGCCTTGGTGCCTCGGGCCTGTAATCCCAGTACTTTGGGAAGCCAAGGTGGGAGGATTGCTTTCTTGAGCCCAGGAGTTTGAAACAGCCTAAACAACAGACAGACCCCATCTCAACAGCAAACTGAAAAACTAGCCAGGTGGCGGTATGCACCTGTGGTCCCAGCTACCTGGGAGCTGAGGCCGGAAGGCTGCTGGAGCTCAGGGTTAGAGGCTGCAGCGGACCACGTCTGCACCACTGCGCTGCAGCCTGCGTGCCAGAGAAAGACCCTGTTTTTAAAAATATATATTATTTTTAGTAAAAATGGGAATGACTATAAGAAGATTGTATTTCAGTGGAAAACTGTAGTGTGCCCATTATCAAAGTCTAGCCCTGTTTCTTTTCACTGAGATTTTGTTACCCATCTATAAAATGGATTGAATCCTGAATTATTCTTCTTACACAAGAAAATAGGACTCCCCTTTTCCCATGCCTGGAAGACTAAACTGGATGACTTCAAACTTCAGAAAAAGCACTGCAAGAGACCACATATGGACGACCTTCAGGCCTGCTCCTCCCTGGGTCACTTGGAGGATTCCCCCAAACGCCCCATGACATCGTCAGAGACACTCACCCTGCAAACCAGGAAAATCCATCAGGACCGTGCTGCCATCCTTCATTCCGCCATCCAGAGATGTTTAACGCTCCAGGAATGTAGAGATCTTCTCACCTCGCTGTCCTCTGCACTCAAAAACTACAATCATAATTCTCTTCCAACATGAACCATTGATTTCCTTTGGTTTTCATAGGACAGCTAAATGAACAATTTAGCCTCAATCATGCTACAAAATAGAAGTTGTTGGTACCTTAGCAGCTGAATAAGGACGAGCTTGAAAATGGTTTTTTCTATCTTAATACATTAGAAATTGTGGCCAAACTTTGAAGGCTCTTGAGAGACAAATTCTGGTCTCCCAGGAGCCAGACAGGCTCCTCCGGTGACTGATCCACTGGGGAAACGTGAAGCCCCAGGGAACCTTTCAGCCCTTCAGTCACGGAATTCACACTCACCTCCCCAGCGTGTGGTGTCCTCTCAAGTGTTTTAAATGCTTTCCCGCAGCCACTCATGCGTGGAAAGATTGCCGTCAGAACTAGACAACTCAGAGAGCTCAACGACAACCCCTCAGGCCACAGTGACGGTGACTTTGTGCAGTGATGACTGTAAGAGCTTCCGTCTCAATGCCACCATTGAGAGGATTCAGGCCCCGCACTGACGTGGTAACCTAGAGTCATGCTGTGTGTTCGGTCCCAGTCTCAGCTTGCTGAGAGGGCGCCCCAAAGGGGGGAAACTGTGAAAGTATCTGTCACGGAGGCCAGGCCCAGAGCCCCCGAGTGGACAAAGCCAGTTAGGCCTCCTAAGTGCAAAGCGCTTCGTTTGCAAACTTGAATGAAACTGACTGTGAGCTATTCTTGTAAACACCTACATTAAAGAAAAGCAAAACTTAAGCTCAGCCAATCAGAAGTAGCCAACAAACTTAAAACTCTGTCACATTCTATAGGGACTTTCCAACGGCACAGACCCAATCAGCCAACGGCAGGCGGGACCGGTCAGCTGTTTCATCCGCTTGCTTCCGTGTTCATTCTGTGAAAGCCTCCTCTAGTTTTATTTGACGGAGCTCCTGCACCATTTCTGTTTTAAGCTGCCTGAGTCATGAGTTGTTGTTTCCTAAAATAAACTTTTAAAAATTGTGTGGTGCCTCAGTTTACATTTTGATGGCTCGCCATCGTCTCCCTCAAGCTGGGACCCCACTGACATCCCCAGCCATCCATCTACGACCCTCAGGCGGAGGGCGGCTGGTGTCCCTGCAGGATGTAATGGATGCTGCCTGCCTCCCGGATGGCACACAGCTGGGCCCTCCGTGGCCAGCCCTGGAAGGAAGGCCAACCCCATGCCTCCCACTCACTCAGTTTCCCCACTCTGTCCTCCATGGAATCCAGTGGAGGTGAGGCTTCAGGAAAAGCTTCAATGACAACTGGGAGAGAAATGCAGAGTGGAGTCCGCAGGAAAAGTACGCTCCTCTCCAACAGGGTTCTCTGCCCCTGCACCCCCAGAGCATACCTGTGTAGGAGAAAATTAACTTTGTCCGGAAGTCAGTGTGTCACCTGCCCGGTTACTGGGAGATGACTCAGCATGGACTGTCGTGCCTGGCAGGACTGTCTTTGTCAGTCTGGGGACTTGAGGCCATGCCACTTGGGAGCAATGAATGTGTTCTGCAGGGGTGAGAGGGCCATCTCTGGGTCACGTGGTACCCGTTGGCCTTGGGAGGAGACAGAGACTGAGATAACCACACAGGCAGTCACTCGGTGGGGCCCGTGAGTTAGAGTCCCAGTAAAGACTCTGCCCATGGAGGCTCAGGCCGGCCTCCCTGGTTGGCAACGCTCCGGATGTCTGTCCCACATAGATGCCAGGAGAGTGACACCGTCCCGACGCTGTGGGCCTTGAGTTTGGTGCATCCCAGATCGCAGCTCTGTGGCGCTTCCCTTGGCTGACTTCAGCCCAGATCCTTTCCCTGTGAAAAACCATAGGCTTGTATATGATAGCTTCCGTGGTCTTGTGGGTTTTCTGGCAAGTTGCTGAGCCTTGAAAGCAGCATATTGGGGCCCCTGAATGCGCCACTGCCATCAGAAACAAGCGCAGTCTGGCGGGGACTGCACCCTTCCACTTGTGCTCAGAAAACTCTGGGCAAGCCTGGCCCTGACTCCCACCTCCCAGAGCGCCCAAGCCCCGCAAGGAGGCTGGTCCTCCTGGTGCCCAGGGAACTGCAGACACCGGAGTGGCTGGAGACCCACCCCAGCTCCTCTCCACACCCACGAGCGAGCTCCCAGGTTGGGAGCGGGGCCTGCACACATCTAAATGAGCCTCAGCCATCGGCCCTCGGGACCCAGCTTCCTGGGTCCTGCCTGGTCCGCCTCCTAGGGCCACACTGCGGTCACATGGGGGGCCCAGCCCAAGCCCCCCCAATGCCAGTGGCCGAGCTTGTCTGTACAGACTTCAAATTTCAAGCAGAATCAAAACCTCAGAGTTTAGGCAAAAATCTTGTGATTTTTTTTTTTTCAAATAGTTTGGGCTTGGCAGGTCCCATGCTGCACTTTGCCAAGCTCTCCTCCCTCCTATAATTTAAAGAAGAAAAAAGCACAAATTCAAAACCACTGTGCATTCCAGGGGAGACGTGGTCTGCAGGCTGCTGACTCTACCACAGGCATCAGAGCGTCCGCCCCGTGTCCACACAGCCTCGCCCAGCTTCCTCCTGAGTCCTGCAAATTTTCATTTTATGTTTTGTTTTATTTTATTTTGCAATCTGTCAATGAGGCAGAATTTCTGCAGGGAGTTAGAGCCAGCCCAGCCCAGGACAAGGGGGCCGGGTGAGGCCTATAGAGACCCCCAGCTCCCAGGCCATTAAGGCCAGTATCATACAGTACTAAAAGCCAAATAAAAATAAATACTGAGAACAGCAAAGCCCCCCAGTGCCAGTGGTTGAGCATGTCTTCAGGGCTGTCTGCACAGACCTCAAATTTCAAGCAGAATCAGCCCCAGCCCCAGCTATTGGAAGAGGGGCCAGGCAGCCTGCAAGAGGCTCCTGGTCGCAAGAAAGCTTGATGGGGGGGTCATGGACTGAAGCCTGCCCCCATCCCCCCATCCGTTTCAGAGATTACAGGCTGCTCAGGCACCCGGAAGACACTTTCCTGAACTGCTCAGTGTACCAGGGATGGTCATAGGCAAGCAGACGCCACCCACAGTGCCCAAAGGCTCAGAACCCTCAGCACACATTGGGAGGGTCTAGTCCACTCCAGAATCGGGAGCTAGGGGCATCGAGAAGGACTTGAAGGGCATGGCTGATACTTTAGCCTGAGGCTTGCCTTAGGGGAGTACCCCGGGAGAATGGGAGAGCTGAGGGGTGAAGAATGGAAGGACTGCCTCCTGGGCAGGCAGATGCCCCCCAAACCAGAGTTGTGGGCAAGCCCCGGGTGGTAGAACTCCAGAGGGACAGAGACCCTGGTCTGGGCCCTCAGGATAGTCAGGCAGGGTCCCCGGGACTGCCACCTGCTGTCCAATCCCCTCAGCATGAACTGCCTGGGTCCTCTGGCCCGTGTCCCCCAGCATGGGGTACTTGTGGTATTGAGGTCTTACGTGGCCCACAGGGAAGGAAAGACAGGTCCTCGCAGGGCCCCATGCCCTCTGCGATGGGCACCACCTCCACAGCAGCCACTCAGCCCCATGCCCACGTGGAGTGAGGAGGCTGTCAATCCTATTCCCTGGGGCTGAGAGCCAAGTGCTGACAATTTTGAGCGCTGGGTTTAGCTCGGTCTGGGAAAGGATGAGAAAAGTAGAGGTTGGGCGTCTTTGCTTCTGAGAGTGTCCCGTTCTGCGGATCTGCCCAGGAGCACAGCAGTGCTGTCAGAGGCCTACCAGGCACACCAGACCCATGAAAGGCCCAAACCAGCGTTCAGGCTTCATGTGAGGTGGCCACCGCCTCCGTCCTCAACCCCCCACCCCTCAGGCATCACTCACTTGTGCATTTCCAGCTCAATCTTCCAAATGATCAACTTTAAAGAGGTACTGTGGGAGGAACACCCAGGCCATTGGAAGGCAGCTGCTGGGCCTGGATGCAGAGAACAGTGACTCCTCCCAGTTGTGATGCACGAGACCAGGATGCCTGCCCCAGAGTCGGGGAGGAAGTCAGCTTCACAAGTACGCTTTTCATGACATGACTCACAGGCATGGGTGCCTTCTTCCAAGGCAGATGACAGGTGCAGAATCCCATCGGAAGCTCCCCTGTCCATTTCCAGGACCCCCTGGACAGGTGTGGCCAGCAGGCAGAGAGGCACAGTTGGCAGGCACAGGCAGCGCTCATGCAGGGACACTACGCAGGCTACAAGGATCCCAGAGGGAGATGGAGCAGACCCTGGTTCCCCAGGGACCATGCCAGGCTGTGAGACACAGTGCCAGGAGAAGATGGCCAGGGAAAGCCAGACCCAAGAAGTGTCCTCATGCCACACAGGCCAGGAAAGCCCCTGCTCACACTTCACCGGAACAGCAGCTAATGCAAGGTGAGGACAGCATCACTTGTGCTCTGGCCCCACTGCCACAGGAATGCCCTGAGCCCAAGGAGACCATCACAGCAGGAGAGGCCTGCAAGACCATCAAAACAGACAGGGCTTAGGGGCCGGCCTTAGCAAATCACATCCAGGATGGCATTGAAAATGCTTCCATTGTAAGCAGGGTTTAACACTGGAATGCAAGGATGGGTTAATAGCAGTAACACTAAATGCATAACTCACTACACCAAGAATGGACTGGAGGAAAATGATACAATCATGGAAACAGATGATGCTGAAAAAAATGCTAGTATCCTTCCCTATTAGGACTTTAAAAAGAAACCTTGTAGCAAGGAAAGAATAGAAAAGACCTTCCCCAACTTGATGAAAGTTTCTTCTAGAAGCTTCAGTCAACACTGTAATTGATGATAAAACTTTCAAAGCTTTAGTATTAAGGTCAGGATAAAACATGAGTTTCTTCATCATTAACAATTTTATCTTTACTATTATACAAGAGATCCTAATGAGGATAACAACACATGTATTTTTAGAAGAAATGAAAGGCATCAATATTTGGAAATAGATTAAGCCATCATTAATTGCAGACGCTATGATTGTCTACCTAGAAATCAGAAGGTGGCCAATTGGAAAAGCATTAGAAGTAGACAACTTAGCAAAGCTGTGGCTTGAAGGATCAGTGGTCAACAGCCAATGACATCCCCAAAAACAGCAATTACCAACAAAAACATATTATCAAAACTACTGCTCACAATAGCCAAAACTTTAAAATATCTAAGAACAAACTCCAAAATGTAAAAAGGCCTAGGTGATGAAAAATGTGAAACTTTACTGCAAAGCAATTTTTTAAATTGAATAAAGGAAGAATTTGAACTACATAGAATTCCTGGATGTCAAGAATCAATTCTGAGAAAATATCAGTTCTCCCAAAACTAATCTATGAGTGCTGAACGATTCTCATCCATTATTTACAGGACTTGATGGATGAATCCAATGTTCATCTGGAGGAGACACTGGAAAGAATAGCAAGAAATTTTGAATAAGAAGAAATGTATATCTTACAAAACTACGTTATTCAAAACAGTGTGGCTTTAGCCCAGCAATAAAGAGATCCAGGGTTAGAGTCTAGAAACAGCCTGGTGTGTGCTGGAATGTGTATTTACTGGCATTTCACATAAGTGAACAGAGGAAGGAGGAAATATTTGCAACCTAGATTCCAGGCAAAGAGCCTAATCTTTAATCCATAAAGAACTCCTCAAAAATCAATACCAAAAAAAAAACAACAAGGTGAAAAATGGCAATGGACTTGAATAGACAGGCCATTAAAAAAAAAAAAAGCCTGAAAGTGGCTGGTAAACACATGAGAAGATGTACTCCCCAGAGCAGGGAGTACAGACGGAAACACTACTCGGGTGGGCATCGAGAGGTGTGATGACCTCGGCTCTGACAAGGGCATAAGCCACTGGGGGCTGTGCCTGACTTTGTCTTTTTGAAGGACAGTTGGGCCAGATCTCTTTAAAATATTGAAATGTGCACCCTGTAACTCAGAAGATGCATTTCTCATCAGCTGTTCTATAGAAGCCACCAGTGCCATTTTAATATCACTTTGCTTGAAATAAAAACACTCTTCAGCTGGCTGGGAGTGGTGGCTATGCTTGTAATCCCAACACTTTGGGAGGCCAAGGCAAGTGGATCACCTAAGGTCGGGAGTTCAAGACCAGCCTGACCAATATGGTGAAACCCTGTCTCTACTAAAACACAAAAATTAGCCGGGCGTAATTAGCCTGTAATCCCACCTACTCTGGAGGCTGGGACAGAAGAGTTGCTTGAACCCAGGAAGCGGAGGTTGCAGTGCCACTGCACTCCAGCCTGGGTGACAGAGCAACACTCCATCTCAAAAAAAAAAAAAAAGATGCCAGGTGCAGTGGCTCATACCTGTAATCCCAGCACTTTGTGAGACCAAGACAGCAAATCACTAGGTCAGGAGATCAGGAGATCGTGACCATCCTGCCCAACATGGTGAAATCCGGTCTCTACTAACAAAAAAATTAGCAGGGTGTGGTGGCACACACTCATAACCTCACCTACTCAGGAGGCGGAGGCAGGGGAATCATTTGAACCCGGGAGGCAGAGGTGGCAGTGAGCTGAGATCAGGCCACTGCACTCCAACCTGGGACAGAACAAGGCTCCATCTCAAAAAACAGCAAAAAGAAAAAAATCACTCTTGAGCAGAGGCATGGTGAAACAGAGGCTGCAGCCCTTTTCTGGAATATTGACAATGGGTTTACACAGAGGTGTGGGCGGAGCTGTAATGTTGACAGGTGTGGGCGGAGCTGTAATACTGACAGGTGTGG
>CM052653.1:1228065-1248431 GCA_028533165.1 Leontopithecus rosalia | reverse complement strand
CCGTCTCTACAAAAGAAATTTAAAAATTAGCCAGGTGTGGTGGTGTGTGCCTGTAATTCCAGCTCTTCAAGAAACTGAGGCAGGAGGATTGCTTGAGCACAGGAATTCAAGGCTGCAGTGAGCCATGATTGCACCACTGCACTCCAGCCTGGGTGACAGAGCAAGATCTTGTCTCTAAAGAAAATAATGTTGAAATGTCACTGGCAACACCTTGGAAACCAATTCATGCACCAGGATTGAAGGTGCCTCCAGCTCACTGAGACCTCTGCAAACTGGCAGGTCCATAGTCCAGAGTCAGCCCAGTGTCCTTGCTGGGTGGGAGGGGCCGGGGCTTGCCCGCTGGAGAGCTGGAGCCTCCCCTTCCAGGCAGGGCTCTGTCTCAGGGTCCGCCCACCTCTCCCAAGGCCTGAGATAATGGGAGGGGAGGATGTTGGGGGAGAAGGCCGTGATGAACAGGGAGGCACCAAGGCGAGGAAGATCACAAGCAAATTACGAGGCCTCACCCTCCAAAGGCTCTTTGCTTTGTGGACTCAGGGAGCTCTGCAGACCGGCCTTCGAATGGCCCCGGGAGACGGGGCAGGGCCACAGTCTAACTCCCTCCGCCCTCAGGGGCCTCATCTCTGTGGACACAAAGCCCTTCAGCTTCAGACCTCTAGAGCTGGAGGCAACTTCAGGCTTTCCCTAAGCTTTGGGGAAGGTTGGAGGTGAACCTGAAATCTGAAGAGGGAGGGGCGGAGGGTTTGGCTTCCTGGACCCCTCTAGAGGAGCCACAGGCTCAGAGGCTCCTGCACAGAGGCCACGGGCAGCCGCCCTCTAATCTTCAGAGTCCTTGCAGGCTTCTGATCAGAGCTGGTTTTCCAGTGATCAGCAGGGAGGTATGGACTGCAGGAGGAACAGGCCAAAAGCCAGTGATGGCCTGGCAGGGGAGAGGCAGAGGGAGGGGCAGGAGCCACACGGAGGAAGCAGCAGGCAGGGCCAGCAGGAAAGCCGTGAGCTGCTGCTGCTGGGAACCCCAGCATGCACGTGGGGCTCTGAGCTCCAGGCCTTGGGGAGCTTCGTCCTAACACAGCAGACAGTGTTGTGGTGCCCCCATCTGCTCCCCTTCTCCTCAAGGAGACCAGGCGGGGAGGGGCAGGAAAACAGCCACAGGGAAGCTCCAAGCCCAGCTCAGCCCAGAGCGGAGTGTGTGGGGTCACCTCCTGCCGCCAGGTCCTCAGACCAGAGGGACAGGCACCAGCTCTTGGAGGGGACACAGGTGCATTACCCAGACCCTACCTACCATACGGGTGACCCAGCCTCACTGAAAAGGCTTCCCCTCCTCTGACCTGGACAAGGGAGGCCAGCCCAGATTTCTTCTGACCAAAGGGACCCAGCAGAGCAGAGCAGGCTGCAAAGAGCTTCACCTTGAAGTTGACTGCCACGGCCCAGGCAGCCCCAGACCATGCCCTCCAACCTCTGCTGTCTGCAGGCGCCTGCTCACAACCCTGCCTCCCACGGCCAGCAGGACAAGGCCCTCTTCGATAGGGACGCTACGGGCAGTGACATTCACAGGAAGGCCCCCGTGGACAGCATCGACAACAATCGCTCAGTCTGTTTGGAAACTTACATTTGGAGTCCCTGAAAGACAATCTCTGAAAAGGAAAGCTGTCCCCTGTGGCATCGGGGAAGGGCGCACACACAGGAGCAAAAGCAGAATCATTTCTGAGGAAGAAATGGCGCCCTGCAGACCTGTGGTCCAACGGCTGGGAACCGGGGACCCCATGCTCCCTGTGTCTTCCGAGCAGCTCAGCGTCCAGCAGTCCCCCAACCCACCATCAGCACAGGCAGCAGTGGGTCCTGAGCCAGCAGTACACGCCCTCCAGGACCTGGAGTCCTCCAAGGAAAATGGGGTGTGGAAGGGAAGCCCCCATGCCCTGGTCCGACAGGCACTGCCCGACTCTGCTCCTCAGAGGAGCCACCCACTCTTTCAGGAACAAATGCGGGTTTTCCTCAGTTGTTTCCTCACTGGCTCATTCACTCCTTCTCTCTGTCACACCTATGTCCCCACCGTCTAGACAGGCAAAGACGCCAAAGCAGGACGGGGTGATCTTGGTCAGAGCCACATGGCCACTGTGGTGGCTAGGACTTGAGGTATCAACCATGTCCTCAACCCCCCATGTGTCCTGTGTGGAGCAGCCCCAGGGACGGGGTGGAGGAGCCTTGCCCACCCTCCCAGAGTCCCCGTCTGGACCCTGCACCCAACTAGCACAGGAGGCCTGGCGGCTCCTGCCCTGGTGACCACAGGCAAGTGCAGCACTGCCAGGGGGAAGCAGGGGCACCTGCAGCTGCTCAGGCTCTTGCAGCTCCTCCCAAGTGCAACCCCGGTGTTTGCTTCTGATGCCCTCAGTGGCATGTGCCAAGCTGTGCCCTGGCTGAGGGCAGCCCTCATCCTGGGCTGTCCTAGATAGGTGCCAGATCTCTGTGGCCAGGAGTCTGATGACAGGAGGGCAGGGCCAGGCAGAGACAGCTCGTGTCTCAGGAGCACTGAGGTCCTGGCTGCCAGCACTTGGGGGCTACCATGTTCTTCTCCTCTGGGCTGATGTGTGGCCTGGGGTAGACAGCTTGCTCTAGCCCAGCAGTGGTTGCCCTGTCTGCAAAAGGTAAATACCTCCCGCTGCTTGGTGAGGAGTGGGGAGCACGGAAGGAGGTTCTGTGGGTGAGGACAAGTGGAGAGGAGAGAGGAAGAACGGGAGGTGGTCTGTAGGTGCCAGGTGGACGCATCCTCTGTCTGTGCCCTGAAGCCCGGGCCACCAGCCCAGTGCTCCCAGTCCTTCCCCCGCCCCTGCCACATCTGGGCAGCTGCATCAGAGCTACCTGGGGCCAGTTCCTCTGGTCTCTGGGGTTATGGGCCTCTTACTGCCTGACCAGCTGCCCTCTGCCCTTGGCATCCCTGCTTCTCGTCACCAAGGCTCTCTGGCAGGTGCCAGCCCCTTTAGAGCTGGGTGGAGTGGCCCTGCCCCTTAAGCTGGATCTGGGCCATGGGCTGACACCATGGCAGGGCCCCTCTCCCCAGGGCTCTTCTCCCTGGGGAAGCAAGACCCTTCTCTCTGGCGGAGACCCCACAACTGGGACCAAGCTGGGTCACATCAGCAGTGTCTGTAGGGCCTGGTGTGACACACACGGGCCAGGCAGAGCTTTTCTCTCCTTAGATGCTGGTGGAACAGCCAGGAAAGCAAGCAGAGCGCTGGCCCACAGGTGTACAGCTGGTAAGTGCTAGGCTGAAATCAGGATGGCGTGAGCTCACGGGCTCAGGCACTGCCCCCGGGCTGCAGAGGCCACACTGAGGCTTCTTTCTCCTTAGCTTTCTGTTGCTTTCTATCAGCTATCCTCACCAGTGCAAGTGGGAGGAGAAACTGCACTCCAGTGGGGAGGTACAAATGAACATGCCCCAGGCCCCTGGGAAGCTGTGCAGGCCACCCTCACCCCCATGCTTCGGCCCAGTCTCAGCCCCACTGCCTTCCCTTGCCTCCCTCGGGCACACACCAAGGCTGAGCATCACGAAGCCACTCGAAGCCACTCAAGGGGACCAGGAGGGACACTCGGCGAGAGCTCCCAGCCTCTGGGCGAGGGCATGGAGGCCACCAGCCCTGCACTCCCAGCACATGCTGCTCCCACAGTTCTCCGGAGCATCTCTCTCCCAGCCGCTTCCCATAGCAATGAGAGCTCTGCACCCTCTCATTGCCAGGGAAGGTCCTGGCTGCAAGGCTCCTGGTCTGTGAAACGGGAATGATTCCAGGACCTGCCATGGTGGTAGACTTCCTTAGGGAATGGAGACACCTGGGGGTCACCTGGGCCAGGCGGAGGCTGCAACCATCACATTCTGAGCCCTGCCATCCACACTGCCATCCAGAGGCCCAGAACTGAGCTGGAGGGAGAACCTGCCTGGAGGAATGACCCAGTCTGCTGGGATGAAGAAGCACTGACAGTGACACGGTAAGGAACAAGCCTCAGGCCCGGCTAACCCCAAGTCCAGGTTCCGAGGCCCAGGCAACCCTGCCTGACCCTGCAGTGCATGAGACCACAGAGAGCGGGATCGGCCCGGCTCCTGACCGTGCTGGATAAGGGGTGCCAGCAACCACGCCAGGCCCAGGCAAGAAGGAGCAGGCCCAGAGCACGTACTGCACAGGGGTCTATGAGTCACAAAATGTGACGCAGCAGAGGGTATGTGGGGGAGGGGAGGGAAGTGTACACTTGGATTGGGTCACCAAAGCCTCCCTCTCCTGCAATGACTCAGTGTCTCTGGGTGAAGGAGCAACTTTCTACGGGGGCAGGGTGGGAAACCCCAAGAGCCCAGAGTCAGGGGACCCACCATCCTGCTCCAGCCCCCATGGTGGCTGAGAGCCCCAGGCATGGGAAGGGGAGGCTGGTCCCACCCCCACCACGGCAGCTGCAGCTTCCAGGGGTTGCCACAGGTGGCGAAATCCAGGCACCCCTGCTGCACATGGGGGTCATCTAGAGGTTCTCAGCCAAGGCTGCCGACCTCTATGCCTGCCCCCAATTCTGCAGGTCAGGCATCTGACTTCACCAACAGGCCTTACCCCGAGGAGAGCAGGGGACCGGGTGGGGGCTCTGGGAGCCAAGTAAGGAGCCAAGCGAAGCCCTCCAGACCTCAACACAGCCGTCCTCGCCGCCAGCTCCCCCGGTGCGGCTAAAGCCACGCGCCCTCCCACCGTACAAGGTGCCGGCAGTCCTCCCGCCTTCCTCAAAGAGGCAAGCGCTTCGGGTCACTGCACCCTCCGCCCCCAGTGACCTCGCTTGTCTCCGGTTCGGACCCCATCCCTTCTCCAGAGGTCACCTGGCCCCACCCAGAAGCCCAAACCAGTAGACCAGCCCTGCCCCATCACTGTGGCTTCTCCAGCATCCAAAGAACGTGGAGGGTCACCCCCCAAAGCAGCTGCCAACGTCCAACCACTAGGTCATCTGTTGCCGCTCCCTGGGACTGGGAGACGCGAGGTCAGTTTCTCGGCCAGTTTCCTGCGTGTAATCCCCACAGCACAGACACCCCAGGCGTGAGCCGGAGCCCCGCGCGAGGCGGCGGGAAGGGGCCGCTACGGGGTTCGGGCAAGGAGAGGGCGCGACCGGCGGGCGGAGGGGACGGAGGCGCCGGGAGGGCGATCGCGAGGCGCGCAGCCGGGGTGCAGGAAGCCGGAGCGCGCGGGAGGGAGCGGGGAGCGGGGAGCGGGGCGCCGAATTCGGCGGGGGGCGGGGAAGCCCGTGATTGGGGCCTGGGAGGCGTGTGATGTCACGTCCGGCGGGGGAAGCCCTGCCTCGCGCACCCCCGCCCCCGTCCCCGCCCCCACAGGTGGTGCCACCGCCCCGGGCGCTGGGCGCGGGGGTCTGCCCCGCGGGACCCCGGCCACCGCCCGCGCGCCCAGGCTGGCTCCGCCGCCTCCCTCCGGGGCCCGGCAGCGTCGCGCGGCCGGCGCGGCCCTCAGGGCCCCCGAGAGCCCAAGGAGCGCCCGGTGCGCCCCGGCTCGCGCCCCCGCGCCGCGCCCCGCCCCGCCCCGCCCGGGGCTCCCAGTCCCTCCCCCGCCCCTGCGCCCCGCCCCGCCCCTCTCCCGCGGCCGCCGAGGGGCCGGGCCGGCGGCGGGGGAGGCGCCGAGCCGGGACTGCGCTCGCCCGCTGCGCTCTGGGCTGCCCGGACGAGCGGCCGGACCTCGCGCCCCGCGCGCTCCGCGCCACCGCCGCCGCCGGCTTTTGTTGTCTCCGCCTCCTCGGCCGCCGCCGCCTCTGGACCGCGAGCCGCGCGCACCGGGACCTTGGCTCTGCCCTTCGCGGGCGGGAGCTGCGCAGGGCCCGGCCGGGATCCGGGAGAGGCGCGGGCGGGGGGCCGGGGGCGCCGCCGGCCCCGCCATGGAGCTCCGGGCCCGAGGCTGGTGGCTGCTGTGCGCGGCCGCCGCGGTGGTCGCCTGCGCCCGCGGGGACCCGGCCAGCAAGAGCCGGAGCTGCAGCGAGGTCCGCCAGATCTACGGAGCCAAGGGCTTCAGCCTGAGCGACGTGCCCCAGGCGGAGATCTCGGGTGAGTGAGGGCGCGGCGCGGGGACCTCGGGCTTCGGGCTCCGGACTCGGCGCGCTCGGGATCTCCTCTGCGCCCCCTGCTCTCCCCCCTGCTCTTCCCGACGCGGTTTCTCGCCCCCGGCGCGGGATCCTGCCGCCTGCGCCCCGCCGCCCGGCCCCGAGTGGCCCCTGCGCCGCGGCTCCTCCGCAGACCCACGGCCTTGCCTGCGAGCCCCGCGCCGCCTCCCTCTCCTGGGTCCCCTCCGCTCCGCTCGGGCGTCCCCCGCCCCTCCCCGCCCCCCGCACGCCGGCCCCTTCCCCGCGGAGCTGTTCTCGCCGGGCTGCGGGCCGGGCGGTCCCCGGCTGGCTCGGGGCGCTTCTCCCGGCCCACGGCCGGAGCTGGGCGTCTTCTGCCCGCCGCTCGGCCCAGCGCGCCTGCAGGCCGGGAGTCCCAGCCCCCGGGTCGGCTTCGGGGCAGCGCTGACCCGCTCTCCTCTGTACAGCCCTCTCTGGGAGGCGTCTCGGTCCTGCCCGGGGATTCCTGTAGGGTCCCCGGCAATCGCAGCCTGGGTGGGTTTTATAAGCGGACCCCCTGCAGCAGGGAGGGGGCCGTGCGGAGGGGCGGGGAGGGAGCTGGGCGCTTCTCTGCGGGCGGAACGCCGCCGCCTCGAAGGGATTCCTGCCCAAGAACTTGTGCGCGCCGGCCCCCGCCTGGCACTTGGGCGGCCTCGCGCTGCGAGTCCAGCTGCAGGTGGTCGGCGCGTTGGATCCCGCCCAGGGGCCGTGTCATTCCTTTGTAAGAACAGAGGTCCTCCTGGCGCCCCCTAAGCCCTGCAGCCGCCTGCGGCTCTGCCTCTTCCCTTCCTGTGGCCCGGAGGAGCTCTGGGGACCGACGTGCACCAGTGGCTCAGTGTTCTGAAGACCTCTTGGAGCCCAAGCTTCACTCTCCCACGTGTGGGGACCACCCTGGACCTGTACCCGGTGTCAGGGACCTAGTGGGCAAGAACAGAACAGATTTCTTAAACTAGGGAGCGGGAGTGCGAGTGGAGGCCAGTCAGATGGGGACTCAGCGCAAGAATGCCCGGCCCGGGATTCTGAGCAAGTAACTGTGCTTCCCGGTGAGGGGGGTCTGTGACCATGCCTTGCTGAGGGGGGGATAGGAGAGGACGGGAAGGAGGCAGCCGGGCTCTGGACCCCTGTCCCTCCAGGAGGAACAGAACCCACAGGCAGCCCCTTGGCGGATCTTCTGATGCCCCCAGGCTGAGGTTCTTGTGAGAGAGGACCCCCTGACCCCCCCCTCCCAGGAGGAGCAGAACCAGCAGATAGCCCCTTGTCAAATGTCCCCATGCCCTCCTCCGAGCCTGGGCTCTGCAAGAACCCCTCCAAAGCCCCAGGACAGGCCTTCCTGTGCCCCTCTCTGCAGAGGCAACCCTTTTATTTCCAGGCTGCCTCCCTCACCCCACTGGGCTCTGTCCCAGGTGGGGGGCACACCAGGTGCCAGACAGCACAAAGCCCTGGGCTCTCTTGGGTTCATGCCCTGCCCCTCTCTTCCCACACACAAAGAGGCATCCCTGGTCTTCCCAGTGAATCCCTCCTTGGGCACCAGGGTGGCAGGGTGGCTGAGCAGCTGCCCCTCCCAACCCAGAGTCTTGAACCCAGCCCTTTTTAGCACCTCCATGTCCTCTGGACAGTCTCGTCCTTAGGAGCTAACCTATCCTTGCTTGCAACCAGAGGCCACAACTCCCAGTTATAGAGACAGAGTGGCAGAGTTTGGCCATCTTCCAAGGGTGAGAAGAGAGGGCAGGACAAGATGGAGAAGTTGGCGTGGGCCAGGCCAGAGAGCACAGATCTTGCGGCCCTTGGGTTGGGGAATGCGGTGGCTGAGGGACCCGGGACAGGCAGATTGTGTTGGTTTCTCTGTGTCTGATGGGGGCGGGGGTGCTGTGCACCCCTCATAGGGAGTTTGAACACCCTGCAGCTGTCTAAGCATGATGCTAGGCAGTGGCCAGTGCCTGCTGCCAGGGTCTGGGGTGCCAGCCTCCTGCAGGCCTGCCCTGGTCAGGGTTAGCACCTCTCCAGGCGGTGCCCTTCTGCCTGGAGCTGCTTTCCCTGGACCCTCTATGGCTGCAGAGGTGGGGAGTCACCTTCGGGGCCCAGGGTACAGAAGAGAATGTGGGAGCCACGTAGGCCAAGGGAAACAGGGTGATCCTCTCCAGCCGCAGCAGTCCTGGGGCTGCCAAGCCCTGTCCCCTCCTGCTCTGTTGCTGCGCCTGAGCTCCGAGGGTCGGGCGCCCTCTGGTGGCCCCTGGGCGGCAGATCCTCCCAGGAGCCCTGGACCCTCAGTAGCCTGGTGGGCACCATACTCAGTCCTCTCTCTCCTGCATCCGGACTTCTCCAGGGGGACCTCCTCGGAGGGGATGGGGACCCCTGAGGTTGGGCACCTCGCTGG
Organism: Leontopithecus rosalia; assembly: GCA_028533165.1. Lineage (NCBI taxonomy): Eukaryota > Metazoa > Chordata > Mammalia > Primates > Cebidae > Leontopithecus > Leontopithecus rosalia. The sequence continues at coordinate 1,239,946 of CM052653.1, read as the reverse complement.
CCCAGGGCAGGTGGGGTAGACATGTGGTACTGCCTCGTGGGAAGAAGAGCAGGCGGCCCTGAGTGTGTGGCTGGCCTTTCCAGCCTCTGCCCAGGGACCAGAAACAGCGGTGGGCAACTGGAGACTTTGCTCATGAAAGAGGGCAGTGTCGGGACATATTGGGCTCCCTTTTGAGACCTCCTTTGTCCTCTGGACAGCTGGGCCAGGCTGCAGTGACAGCAGGGGTCGTCCCATTTTATGGGCAAGGAAACAGGCCTGGGTGCCAGCAGCTGGACCACGGCACTGTGGTGAGGCACCCGGCCGCCCTCCCTTTATGCCAGGGCATGACACAGAAGGCAAGGGCGGGCTGAGTGGCACTCTGGGCACCCCTGTTCTGCCAGGAGCCCTCATGCTGAATCACCGCCCGCATGCCCGCAGGCCTCCTGCTTTTGCCTGCAAGGTTGTTTCTGGGCATGGGTGTTCCTGGAGCACCTGCCTGGCCCCCTGGTGCCTGATGTGATGGGCTTTGGGTCTGTTTGCTCCTTTGCTGGGGTCCCGGTGCCCCCCTTGGCACCTGAGCTCCCTGGTCACTGGGGGCTTCTCAGTTGACACCCCAGGCCTTCCTGGCTTCACACCCAGCTGTGCTGGGTGGGGAGCGGGACATGGAGGGTGGAGGGAGGATCTCCTTGGAGCAGACACCCCTGTTCTCAAGGTCTCCCAGCCTGGGGCAGAGGAAGAGGGGCCCTGAGGTCCACTTTTGGGGATGGAGGTCAGAGGGGGCACGGGACTGTCTATGTCACAGGAACTGTGAGGCTGCTTCTGTGCCCCCCGGGTAGCGGCCCGCCTACCAGCCGGAGTGGGCCCAGTGTGCCCTGAAGCCTGAACTGAGCACCCACTTGATGGACCCCCTCCGAAGGAATCTTTTCTTCTCTGTGCCACTTTTGACTGCCTGGGTGGTTGGGCACACGGACTTTGGAGGACCGTCCTCAGAGGACCTAGGCCTCCTTCCCACGTCCTGGAAAGGACAGTCTTGGCTGGGCCCACAAGAGCCCCCTGGCATCTGCCTCCAAGTCCTGTTCCTGGCCTCTTGGAGAATGCCAGCACATACCACTCACCAGACCAGACAGTCCTCAGGCCCCTGTCCTGTCCAGGGGGCTCAGCGTGTTTCCTCGGGGGTCCTCAGCCTTTGCTGTGCTGTTGCGCTGCCCCTGTCCTGTCCAGGGGGCTTGGCATGTTTTCTCGGGGGTCCTCAGCCTTTGCTGTGCTGTTGCGCTGCCCTCCAGGAAAGGAGCTGGGATTTCATCATCCCCGGCATGAGGACCAAGCGGAGCCCAGGGGAGCCCTGATCCGACAGGCCACCTGCATGATGCAATGGCCTGGGTCCCCGCTGGACCGCCATGCCTCCCATGCCAGGCAGGCTGCCGGGCTCCTCAGGCACAGATGCCCCCACCCTCATCCCATCCCCAGTCTCCCTGGGCCTCTTCACAGGAGGGAAAAGGAATAATCACGACCTCCCACGAAGGTGGCCAAGGGAGAAGGTGCTGCTGCTGCGCACCTCGTGGGCCGCCTCCGGCCATGTCCCTCCTCTGCCCGCTCACCCTCTGCACAGGCCCACGCACACCCCTCTCAGTGAATGGCGTCTGGTAGCCCAGAACACTTGCTGTGAACCCGGCTTGTGAAGCATTGCCCATTACTGTCTGGCTAACGTAGCAGAAGGACGGGGTCTTTGTAGACCCACTTTACAGATGAGTAAACCAAGGCCTGGCGAAGCCCTCTTCTTAGGACTGGATCTGGCCATGACACTGTCTGCTGCCCAGTAAAGCCAGTCCAAGCTGCCTGTCCCGGCCCTGTGCTTTCTGGAAGACTCGCACTTTCCCCCGTCAGCTCTCCTGGCCCTGGGCGCCATCTCTTATTCCCGTGTAGAATGTTTAACCTGGGCTAGGTGCTGTGGCTCACGCCTGTAATCCCTGCACTTAGGGAGGCTGAGACGGGCGGATCACGAGGTTAAGAGATCGAGACCATCCTGGCCAACATGGTGAAACCCCACCTCTACTAAAAATACAAAAATGAGCCGGGCATGGTGGTGTGCGTCTGTAATCCCAGCTACTCGGGAGGCTGAGGCAGGAGAATCGCTTGCACACAGGAGGCAGAGGTTGCAGTGAGCCAAGATCACGCCACTGCACTCCAGCCTGGTGACAGAGCGAGACTCCGTCTCCTAAAAAACCAAAAAAGAACTGGGGCCCCTCCAGGCCTCCCTGCCTCCAGTCCTGCCCAGCTCCTCCTGGCTGTGCTGCCCAGAGAGTCGGCTTTCCACAAAGCCTCACCCTCCAGCCTGCTAGGTGGGCTGTTCCCGGGTGTGCCACAGTTCCCAGCAGGGCAGACCAGCCAACCACACTGGGCCAAGTACCCGGGGCCAAGGACGCCACCCTACGGTGGGACTGGGAGCATACCTGCCTGGTGGCCGAACTGCAGGGCTGGGCTTCAGAGCTCCGAGGAGAGCCTAGTGGGCGTCTGAGCGTGCCCGTGTCTACTCCAGGGCACCACAGTGCCTGGCACAGGTGTCATTCATGGGCTGGCACTAGATGGGAGATGAGCCAGGGGAGCCACACGGGTCAGGTCTGGTCTGGGAGCTGGACACCTTTCCTTCAGCCAGACCGTCCTCCCCTCCCAGGGCCTGGCCCAGTTATTCCAGCTCACCACTGGGCCTGTGGTGGAGGCTGGGGGCGGGCACTCCGTGCACGGGGCCCTTGCCCAGCCCGGGCCCTGTCCGGGGCCAACATGTCCAGAGCCCTGAGCCAGGCAGGGTCTTGCCAGTCACCAGTGTAGCCCTGTGGGGCCCGGGATCTTGCCCACCATACGTCGGGGCTCCAGACAGGGGCCGCCTGCCGGGAGCCAGGGCTCCTTGCCTGTGGCAGCTTTTCTTTGTCTAGGAACAGGCCTGGGCAGGTGCCCTGAGCTGCTTGAAGTCTCCTGACGTTGGGGGTGCAGTGCAGGGTGGGGAGGCCTGGGCTAAGGAAGCAGCGGTTCTCCCTCCACCTCCAGGCCCCACACGCAGCCAGGTGTGGGGTGAGGGCGGTGCTGGGGAGCCAGGCCTAGGTCCACTGTGGGTGGCGGGGAAGCATGCCTGCTGCGCCAGGCTCAGTAGCAGTCTGGAATCCAGGTGGGTTTACAAGCCCCTGAAAGGGCCAGGCCAGCCTCACAGCATCCCGCTCCTCTGCCTGTGGCCTCAGCTCCGTCTCCCCCAGCTCCTGCTGACCCACCTTCCTGGCACGCCTGTCCCCTCCGTCCACAGCGTCCTCCCCATGCCCACCCGCAACACGCCTCCTCCGGCCTTACCCGGCAGCTGGACTTCCTGGGCATTCCCCAGCATGCACGGTCCCTGTTCTGGGGCCCCCGCCTGGGCAGGCCTGAGCCCCACACGGGGTGGTGAAGGCCCTAGTCCGTCCCTGTGCCAGGCAGGGCTGAGGGCTGGGGGCCAGGGTTAGGAGCACCTGTTTCCAGGACAGCCCAGACAGTGCCATGGGCTGAGCAGCTGCGGCTGCAGACACGTGTGGTCTGTGGCTCTGGAGGCTGGAAGTCTGAGATCAAGGCATCCACCAGGCTGGCCCCTTCTCGGGCATGAGGAAGAGTTTGCCCCCACTCCGGGCTTCCGGGCGTTCCTTGGCTGGTGAATCCCACGCTGGTCTTCGCAGGCGCTCTCCCCGTATGCACGTCTGTCTCCAAATTGCCCTCTTCACGAGGACACGAGTCTACCTGGCTCAGGACCCGCCTGTACCATCCCTTCTCAACAAGAGGTGTCGTACAGACTCCACACCCAAGGTCACACGCTGAGGAGCCGGGGTTGGGACTGGGCTGCGTGGGTTTTGGGGACAGTTTAGCCTGTAGTGGGGGCTAGCGCAGCCCGGCACACCTCCGTCTTCCCATCAGGTGGCAAAGCCCCCAGGCTCTGGCTGTTTGGTGATTGTGGCCTCCTGAGCGCCGAGTTGTGTCCTTGATGGGCTTAGAGCTCAGCACAGATGTGCCCGAGACCCTGCTGACAGTATAAGGGAGTCAGCATGCCCCAGCCTGCCACCCCCCGCCCCCCTGCACACTCTCAGGGTCTGCACAAGCCTGGAGGCCTCAGCTTCAGGCCCCGTACCTCCCACGGTGGGCCTGTGCTTCCCGGAGTGGCAGGACAGGGCGGGCCACTCAGGCCGTGTCCCAGAGCTAGTGATACAGCCGTGGCTGAGACACCGCCGCCTTTGCTGTCACAGAACTGGGGTACAAGGCAGCGGCCAGGGTGGCCTGAAAACCTTCTGCGGACAGGGGGAGCCCAGGCTGGGAGAGTCGAGACTCAGTGGTGTGAATGTGCCTTGGACAGGCCCCAGGGTCCCACCCGTCGGGAGCAGAGCCGCTCAGGTGGACTTTGGGTGGGGAGACGGTGGGGGTCCCACCCGTCAGGAGCAGAGCTGCTCAGGTGGACTTTGGGTGGCGAGGCGGTGGGGGTCCCACCCGTCGGGAGCAGAGCGGCTCAGGTGGACTTTGGGTGGGGAGGCGGTGGGGGTCCCACCCGTCGGGAGCAGAGCGGCTCAGGTGGACTTTGGGTGGGGAGGCGGTGGGGGTCCCACCCGTCGGGAGCAGAGCCGCTCAGGTGGACTTTGGGTGGGGAGGCGGTGGGGGTCCCACCCGTCAGGAGCAGAGCGGCTCAGGTGGACTTTGGGTGGGGAGGCGGTGGGGGTCCCACCCGTCGGGAGCAGAGCGGCTCAGGTGGACTTTGGGTGGGGAGGCGGTGGGACTGCAGGGCTCCTGTTTGGGCTAGGGTTTGGAGAACCAGTGACAAGGGAGGCCTAAGGGCCAGGAGGCTGCACCTCGCTCTCTCCTGAGGCAGCGGCTGGCCGAGGAGGCCCGCTGCTCACTTGCGCTGAGTGCCCCTGGGTCCTGGAGGCTTGGCAGAGTGACAGGGCAGCTCCCAGGGGCTCCATCCGGCCTGCTCCCTCAGAAGGAGGAGACCGCCCAGGGCTCTGGCTGGGAGGAGGGCTCGCCACGGAGCTACTGCAAATCATCCCCGAGGCCGGGGCCTCGGAAGCAGAAACCCTGAGCCCAGCACTGGGCAGGGGAGGTGAGGCCCAATGGCAGCTGTGAAATAGGCCTCCCGGTGGGTTCTCAGGGGTCTTCCGCAGGGCGTGGCTGGTGGACGGGGAGAGGAGGGGCTGGGGCTGGAGCCGGGCAGTGATGAGGATGCTGGGACACCTCCCTCCCCGAGCCCCCCCTCCCCTGCTCGGCTCCCACCTGTGAGGTGCCCCAGGAGCTTCCAGAGTGGGCAGCCAGGGTCTGTCTACCGGGCGGGCTGAGCACCACTTAGTTTGCAGATGGGAAGGCTGAGTCGGAGTGAGCGGCCCCCAGGGCTCAGAACGGCCACCCGGGCCAGGCCCCACACTTGCCGAGCGACTCACTCCTGCCCTGGCCCCAGCTAGCAGGGGTGAGGCTGGGTCAGAGGATGGGGAACTGGGCCAAGGCCACAGACCAGAGGCCACAAGGACCCAGAGGCCTGAGGGGCACCGGGAGCTCAGAAGAAGGGAGGCCGTGAACACAACTTGGCCTCTCTGCAGCCCCATGTCGGGGCCATGTGAGGACACAGGCCACAGGAGGGCCCGGCCCAGCCACCAAGCCTGGCGGGTCTCCTGAGGTCAGCGCTGGCCCGGCAGTGGGCACCACATGCCTCCTGCTGTCCTGGGTCCTCCTGAGGGACAAGCGTGAGCTGGGCAGGCCGGGACAGATCATGGCCAGCCTTACACCCCTGCCCCACAGAAGTTCAGGTTCTACTGAGAAACTTGGCTGGGGTTTCTGGGGATGCCCACATCCAGCAGCCCAGGACCCAGTGGCACCGTCCATCCTGAGCCCCGTCCTGGGGTGATGGATCTGGGCTGCAGTGACCCCGATGCTCTGAGGGCAGGACAGCCCGTCTCCCTCCTGGGAGCCAAGCCTTGGACAGCCTCGTGCAGCAGCGACCCAGCCCTGTGCTTCCCCGGCGGGGTGTTTCCCATCGACAGTGGGACCTATAGCGAAGTGTGTGGCTGGTGCACACCTTCAGACGCTTTGCCCAAACACTGAGGATGGCGTCCACGCTTCACAGAGCTGTGGCCCATAGGTGGTCATCTCAGCCTGTCCCTGCATCTGGTGCAGCCTCAGTGCCAGGCCCCCTGGGGCCCCCAGAGCCCACCCTGTGTCTGGCTCATCCTTGGTGACCATGGCCCCATGGCTGTCAGATCCCATCCTTGTGGTGACCCATGTGTCTCACGCTGGTGACCCAGAGTCTCCTCAAGAGTCTGGACCAGGAGGCCCACCCTTGGCTCTGGAGACAGTGAGGAGAGCATTCCACCCACCTGTGACCATCTGCCAGGCCCTTGGGACAAAGCTGATGCCACCTGCCACCAGGGTTGGCTCAGACGTTTACAGGCGTCTCCAGTTGTCATGGAGCTTGGGACACAGGGACTCAAGGCGGTATTTTAAAAGGACAAGTGTCTTGTGTAATCCAGCGCCACTGTCCCTGAACTTGATGCCCCTTCCTCAAGCCTGAGCTGCACACAGGACGCTCCTCGGTGTCTTTATTCTCCTTCCTGTGGCCTCACCCAGGATGTTAACACAGGTGTCAGGACGGGTGCCTCCCTGTTCTGTGTGTGTAGCATCGGCCTGGGGGCACTTTGGGGTGAGGGGTGGCTGCAGGTCAGACATACCTGAGAAGGTCCCGTGGGATGTGGTGGCTCCCAGCCAGGAGCAGTTGCCCCGGGCGCTTGTGACATCCCAGTGGTTTAGGACTGGGGGTGCTCTTGCTGTTTAGTGGGTGGGGCCAGGGAACCCAGTCATCCTGCAAGATGGAGGTGCCCTTCCGTGAACACCAGTAGCACCCCCAGGAGAAATTCTTGAACTGAAGCTGTAGGCAGGACCACGCCAGGGGAGGAGGGAGCTCAGGGGAGGGGGCACTGCTCTGCGCCATGCCAGGGGCTGGGATGGGAGGATGGGCAGACAGTGGTGACCAAACACCAGCAGGCAGGCAGGTCATTCGAGATGTGCCCGTCCTTCCGCGGGTGCACAGATGTCATCCCAGTGGTGACACTGGGTGCTCTGGTCTCAGAGCATCTCTGGTGCTCTGAGATGTCATTCAGGGAGCTGATGAACTTGGCTGAGAGGGCGATTACATCTCCATCACTGCACGCCTCTCACCAGGATTCAGCATTTCCTCTTACCCCGAACGATGGTGTTCGGGACCTGGGGCTTGGCCCGCAGGAGACTTCACGACTGCTGGTGCCCTCCACGTTCGCAGCAGATGGCGTGGAAGCTGTGTGCTCTCAATGTGACTCGAATCGCAGCCAGCCTGGGGCCTGCTGCCGCCCTTGCGAAGCCGCTTCCCGGGAAACATATTTTGGTAACTCCTCCATGGCAGGTGCTTCCCCCGTGGTCCTCTGTGCAGTTGTACGCTTCAGAAACAAGCATCATCCTGAGAAAGCATCTACAGGCTTCACCAGTGGGCAAGGGGGCTCCCAGCACTGAGAAGGTCAGGCCTGTCTGAGCAGCATGTCAGCCCTGGAGCAGAAAAGGAGAGGCTTGAGTGGGGCCCAGCGTGTCTGCACCCAGGAGGGCCTGCTGGGGCCAAGGGTCCGACATGGGGGGACGTGGTGGGGGCCCCCAGGCACCTCAGGCTGAGTAAGGAACTGGGCCATCTGCCTGCCCTGTGAGGGATGGGGACACACCCCCGGTCCTCTGCATGATTCTGTGAGCTCCTACTGGGTGCTGAGTGCTGTTCTTGGTGCTGACACCCAACCGCAGATGAGGCACTTGCTCTCTAGATGCAGTTGGTGCAGACAGGGCATGTATGAGAAGGTCCATGTAAGCTGTGCCCCTGCTCAGCCACTGAGTGCGTAGTGTGTGTGAGTTACAGGGAAAGAGCCACGACGGGCATGAATCTAATTCACGTCAGCACGTGAGGTTCGCAGCCACTCACCCACTCGCCCTCTGGCGAGCCCTGAGAGCCAAACCCTAAAGGTCCCTCCCTGCCTGGGGACTGGCCCAGTTTGGCCCCTCTTGCCACGGCCACCCATTGCCCTGTCCTCGGCCCCCTGTGCTGCCTTATGGGACTGGGGCTGGGTACCCGGGGCTCCGCCCCAACCCCAGGAGCCTGGAGCATCAGGGACCAGCCCATTGAGAGAACCAGAGAGGAGACTTGGGGAGCAGACAGGAAGGCTGGGTTCTCCCGGCCCATGGAAGAGGGAGAGGGGCCAGGGTGGGCAGCCCCAGGCAGTGGGGCTGAGGGCAGAGGGGAGCAGTGGAGCCGAAAGGCTGGGGTCAGAATCCAGGGTGGACTGGTGCCCCAGCCCCAGCATCTCATCCATGGGGGGAGAAGGGGTGTCCACCCCCAGCCGTGTTGGGAGCCCGGCCTGGCATGGCTGAAGCCTTGGGGTCTGGCGTCAGAAGCTTCAGCACTGCCCAGAATGGGTGAGCTTCACCCCACTTCTGAGTAGCAGAGGCAGTGAGTGGGCCAGGCAGAGACGGAGCTGGGGGCCCAGTCGGCAGGGTCTGAGGCTGGACCCCAGAGCCAGGAGGGGCGTGACCAGAGGTCTATTCCAGTCAAACTTAAATGACCCCCATGTTCGTTCCTCCCTTGAGCAGAGATCTCTCGAGCTGGGCCCTGCCACAGAGGCTGCTCTGGGCACTGGGACACAGCCAAGTCCCTATCCTCCCTCTGCGACTTTGTGTGGCCGGGGCCGCTTCGGTGGTCACTTGGGAAGGGCTGGACAGCTTGGCTGTGAGGAGGGTGTGGCCGGGCCGCTCTGAGGGCGTGTGGCTGTGCTCACACTGCCTGCACCCTGTCTGTGTGGACCTCGGGGTTCCTAGGGAGGTGGCCTGCTGGGCCTTCGGGGAGAGCCACACCCTTGGCCTAGGGCCGGCTCTCTTGAAGATCAAGGCTGTTTTTAGCAAAGGGGCGGGTCCTGAGAGGAAGCCAGGGCCAAGCTGGGGGGGTCACAGGGGATCAAGGGCCGGCTCCACAGTGGCTGTGTGCCCTGGCAGAAGGCCCCACTCTTGCGTGTGCCCCTGGCCCTGCCCCACACTCGCCGCATGCCCCTGGCGGAAGGCTGGCCTGCCGTCTGCCCTGCGTGTGTCATGTGAGGGCAGCCTGCTGGGGCCGGCAGTGGATGAGGGCACCCCATGCGGAGGGAGGAAGGCCGGGCTGGGGAGCCAGGGGCCAGATCCACCTGGTCGGGAGGCCCCGTCACCGGCACAGCTGGGCATTGCCCCAGGCCCTCACAGTGTTAGCGCTCCCATTCACCGGTTCTGGGTGTGAAAATTTGGAAATGGCAAGAAGAGTTGCTGCAGACCCCCCTGGGTGGAATGCACCATGTCCCCAGGGCTCAGTGACAGTCCGTGGCCCATGTCTTGGGCCCGCCTTGAGGGTGGCAGCAGGTTTTTAGGAAGAGAGTTGAGGATGGAGAGGCAGGAGGGGCGGGAGATGTCAGCCCTGGGTCTGGACACCTGCCCGCAGAGGGCCCCTCCCTTCCCAGGTCACCTGGGCCCCAGGGGATGGGGCTGATTCCTTGCCCCAGGCTGTCTGCCTCCTGGATCTCAGGTGCCCACCCCAGGCAGTGTCCCCACCTCTGCCCAGAGCCGTCTCATGAGACCATGGAGTCCCTCTGCCTGCCAGGCTGAGTCTAAGTGTAGACGGGGCAGAGTCAAGACACCAGGTGCCTGTGGGTGGAACTCCGAGCCTTGAGAGAGCAGCTCTCTTCCCGCAGGTGGCTCCGGGAAATGGGTGGGAGTCAGAGAGTGAGATGAGCCAGCGTTCCCACCTGCTCCAGGACCCGCAGGGCCCACAGGAAGTCGGGCTCACCTTTGGGGAGCCAGACAGGCGGCAACTGACAGGGTCACCTGCTGAGACTCTCCCTGGGTGGGAGAGTCCTCGATGATGGGCTGTGAGACCAGTAGTGTAGCCCCAGGTATCCCCCCACAGCGTGGCCTTGCAGGCTCCGGCCCGGCTGCCTCAGGCCCAGCTAGGTTTCCACAGCGCCTGACCCTGGTTTTGCAAAAGTGGCGTCATCTCCATGCATGGACTCGGGGTCCCTGGGTGCCAAGCCTGGGCTTCTCCTTTGCTCCCCTTCAGTGAGGACGAGCGGGAGGGGTAGGTAGCACTCAGGCCAGTGGAAGGAGATTTGCATTAGGCACGGGGCTGAGACCTGGGGGCAAGCTGCCTAACCTCTGTGAGCCTCAGTCTTTCCATCTGTAAGTTGGGGGTGGTCCTGTCTACCTGTTAATTGAGATGGTGCTGATTTTGGAAGACAAACCCGTTGCTCTCCAAGGAGGCTGGGGGCGGTGCAGAGCTGAAACCGGCTTAACACGCACTGTGACCTCCTGCTGCCAGCCTGGACGGGGTCTGAGACCCGAGTGGGGGAGCCGGGGATGCGTGGGTGCTCGGGGTGGGGAGGCCTGTGTGATTCAGGCAGCATCCCCCCACCCCCGCAAAGCGCTGCAGGATTTAGCAGATGCAAAGGCAGGACACCAGGTACGTGGGAATTCCAGGTAGACCTTGAATCATTTTGTAGTGCAGGGTGTCCTAAATATTTTAATTTCAAATAGGTAACAAATGTTTAGAGTAAATACAGCCTACACACTTAGTGTAATATGCGCCAAATATTTTCAGGGGGCAGAGTTGTTTGCTTTTTGTGGCAAAGCACGCGTAGCATAATTTGCCATTTTAACCATTGTTAAGAGTGCGGTTCAGTGGCGTTCAGTGCATTCACGCTGCTGTGCGGCCGTCACCCCCATCCAGCTCCAGGACATTTTCATCTTGTAAAACTGAAACTGTGTAGGGCTGAAGACCCCACAGGGTCGTGGGTGAGCCTTATGCTGTGCTGAGGCGCAGGATCCGAGAAATAAAGAGACAGGACACAGAAGTACAAGGAAAATGCAGCTGGGCTCGGGGGGGCCACGCCACCTATGAGTGGAGTCAGGGGAGGCCCCGAATGTCCAGAAGGGTGAGTGTTTATTGTGTATGGGTTACGGGGCAGGGCAATGAGTGAAGTCATCTTTAAGGATAGTGATAGGGTCGTGAGCAATAAAACATGGGGTCCACCCCCATTAGGTCACCTAGGCCAGGAGGTGGACAGTGTGCAGCAAGGGGCCCATTCCCATTATAAAGGATTATATAAAAGGAAATAACTGAGTAGTAACACTATAAACTGAGATATTCTCCACGTCTTAATTGTGCCGGGATTCTGCTCAGCTCTCCTTCCTCAGTGCCTGCATGGGGAGTTACCCACAAAACTGCCCACGTTAAACAGTCCCTCCCCATTACGCCTCTCCAGCGCCCCAGTGCCCGCCATTCTTTCTGTCTCTGAACTCCAGGGACCTCACATAACTGGAGTCCTGCATATTCATCCTGTGTCTGTCACCAAGGTCCCTCCACGCAGGAGCGGGTGTCAGATTTCTTCCTTTTCACATTTTAATCGTATTCCGCTGTCTGCATCTGCAGATGGTTTGTGGAAACAGTCTCTCCAACTGTGAGGAGACCTCATGTCCCCTGTCTGGCTCTGGTGAGTGACGCTGTGAGCACAGGTGTCCCGGGGCCTGTTCCGTGGCTCTGGTGAGTGACGCTGTGCGCACGGGTGTCCCGGGGCCTGTTCCGTGGCTCTGGTGAGTGACGCTGTGTGCACGGGTGTCCCGGGGCCTGTTCCGTGGCTCTGGTGAGTGACGCTGTGTGCACGGGTGTCCCGGGGCCTGTTCCGTGGCTCTGGTGAGTGACGCTGTGCACACGGGTGTCCCGGGGCCTGTTCCGTGGCTCTGGTGAGTGATGCTGTGCACACGGGTGTCCCGGGCCGGTTCCGTGGCTCTGGTGAGTGACGCTGTGTGCACGGGTGTCCTGGGGCCTGTTCCGTGG
>CM052653.1:1216073-1227965 GCA_028533165.1 Leontopithecus rosalia | reverse complement strand
GACGCTGTGTGCACAGGTGTCCCGGGACCTGTTCCGTGGCTCTGGTGAGTGACGCTGTGTGCACGGGTGTCCTGGGGCCTGTTCCGTGGCTCTGGTGAGTGACGCTGTGCGCACGGGTGTACCAGGGCCTTTTCCGTGGCTCTGGTGAGTGACACTGTGCACACGGGTGTCCCGGGGCCTGTTCCGTTTCCGGCTTGCAGTTCTTTGGGGCCAAATATTTTTAAACTGTATTGAAAAAACAATTCACTGTTGATCTGAATTGAGATGTCACTGGCCTCATGCGGTATCTGCGCCAGTCCCCACAGCGTGCCTGCTGGGCAGGGCGAGGCAGAAGCTCCAGCCCACACACCTGCCCCGCCTGGGTGGCCGAGGGAGACACCGTCCTGGGACCGCCCGGATCTCTCTGGGCTCAGCAGGGCTTGTCAGCTCCTGCTTCAGCCACTGCCTGCAGCTCCGGAGTTCCCCTGGAATGGGAATCAGGGCAGGCTGCAGGGTGGGGGAGGGGAGGCCCCGTGCTGCTGCTCCTAGCCTTGTGACCTTGGGCAGGTCACTTTCCTCCCTGTGTGTCAGCTGTCAGCTGACCTATAGCTGCTGTGAAGGTGAAATGACTGGACTGAAACCCCCGAGAGGCCCGTGATGAGCTCGCGTGTGTAGGGAGACAGCTGGGCCTCTGGGAACAGGGAGCCCTCACTGGGTGTGACCTCCCCCTCAGGCCCGCCCCCCCACCCCGAGCCCTGCGCTGCCTCTAAGGAGGTGCTGGCTAGGGGGGCTCGTGGGCCATGTTGGCACAGGGGCTTTTTCCCTCCAATGCCAACACTGGGCAGATTCTCCCTGACAAATCATTTAGATGTGCACCTTATTCAGTACCAGGGTACCAGGGCCAGCCTGGGCAGCGGGTAGGGAGGCAGGAGCAGGGGAGTGGAGGTTCCCTCTGCAGGAGCAAGGCTTATTGGGACTGGAGGCCAGAGGCTGGGGAGGCTTCCTGGGGCAGGTGAGGGGAGAGCATGTGAGATGGGGGGAAGCAGCAGGTCCTAGCTGGGTGGGGTGAGTGGGTGGGGGAGACAGGGAGAGCCAGGCCTGGAGCCACCGTGACTGGCGGAGATGGCTTCCTGGGAAGTGGCTGGGCTGGGGGCGAGTGGCGGGGCCCCTTTGCTCGCTCCCCTTCCTGTATTCCTTCCCCGGTATTTACGGGCCATCCTCGTGTTGGGCTCCTTCCAGTGGCACCCAGGGGTCTGCTCTGGGATCTGGCCCAGCCTCAGCTGTGTGTGTGTCTCTGCCTGGTTGGCATTCACAGGGCAGACAGACGGGCCCGCGTGGCATCTTTGTGGATCAGAAAGTGGCTGCACTGTCCCCTTCTGCGGTTCCAGGATGGCCCCTGTGGATACAGCAGATGGGGAGAGCCAGTCCACCTTTGAGGCCTCCTTGGGTGCCTGTGGCCCCTACAGTTGGGTGTGTGGGAAGCTAGATGGGAAAGCCCCAGGAGGGCAGCCCCACCCTCACACAGCCTCCTGCATTTCCACCCTGCTGGCAGTGAGGGGCGTGCCCCTCTTTAGTTCCACCAAGCCAAGGAGGAGAAAGCAGGCGGAGCCAGGCCTGGGGACACAGCCTCTGGGGAGCACCTCACCCTGGTACCCCAAGAGTGGCCCTTCTGCCTTACAGCCAAGACCCCGGGTCCTGGGTGTAGCAGGAGGTTTGTGACACAAACTCCAAATCTGTTCATCCCCAGCATCTGAGGCCTCAGCATAAGCCTCAATGGAGCAGGCTGGCATAGGGGGAGATTCTTGGCCAGGGTGACCAAGATCCCATCTGAGGGGCCCTTGCCATGCCAGGGCAGGCACCCCCAAGACCTGGTGTCAGCTGGCAGGGTAGCTGCCCAAGGGTTCCCCAGGCAGGAGCCGGGCCGCTGCAGCCTTGTGAGGTGCCTGGTGAAAGAGACCCCCACCTTCGGGGGCCTCTGGTGCTGTGGCCTGCTTGGCAGCCTGTCCGGCTCTCAGAGTGCTGGAGAGGCCCCAGTGCTGCCAGAGCGGTCCTGGTGTGAGTGGGTGGCTTTGCCTGGCTGGGCTAGCGGGCCTGGTGGAGGTAGGGAGCTAGGCTGGGCCCGTGGGAGCCACGCAGGGCCTGGGCTGCAGGGAGGGGAGGATGTTGGCGGACGAGCTGCCCGTCTAGTGTCCAAGGAGGGTGGAGAGAGGTGCAGAGCATAGACCTCACAGGCTGGGGCACCTGGGTGGGGCGTGGTGGGAGGATGCAGCCTGTTGGCTTTGCTATGTCAGAGGAAAGCAGGTCAGGACGTGGGGTCTGGAGTCAGTCACGGCCTGGGTGCCATTGGACTGGGGGCTGGAGGGGCAGGTAGAGGATGTGGGATGCCCACGGAGGCTTTGATGAAAACAGCGGGGGGGATCTGGTGGTCAGCGGCCACCTTCATCCCAGAAACCACTGCTTCTCTGAGCGCCAGCCCTGCTGAGACCCAGGCGCCCCTACCCAGGCCTGGGCCGCTTAGCTGCGGGGCAGTGGAGGAGCCGGGAGGCCGCGGCTGCCGGCGAAGATGGGGAGCAGCACCCGCAGAGGCGCGGGGAGGCGGCGGGGACCTGGCCGGAGGGGCCGGGGCGGCCGCCCACGGTTTCCAGGGAGACGGGGCGGCGCCGAGGCGGGGCGGGGCGGGGGCTGCGGGCGGACGCTTGTCCCCGCGCCGGGAGCCGCCCTCGGCCGTGCGCGCCTGTGCGGCTGCAGAGCTGCCCGGGCCCTGGAACCGCAGCCGCCCGCGTCCCCGCCGGCTCCTCGCGTCCCGCGAACCTCCCGCCCGGCCCCGCTCTGCCGCCCTCCCCGGCCCGGGCACCTGCAGCCGGAGCCGCCGCCGCGCTGGAAGCCGGAGGACCCCGCCCGCCGCGCCAGCCCCAGTGGCCACCGCGGTCCCGCCGACTCCGCTCCGACCTGCCCTTTGGCCAGCGCGCCCCCTCCCCTCCCCTCCCCTCCCCTCCCCTCCCCTCCTCCGGCCCCCGTCCCGCCCCTCCCGTCGGGAGCCCGCGGCCCGTCCCCGTTTCCACCCGGTCCGTCGCCCCAGCTGCGCCCTCCCCGGCTGCTCCCGGCTCCCGCGCCTCCTGCCGCAGCCCCCCTTCCTCTTAAGGCCCCTCCCCCCGCTGCCGCAGCCCCTGCGAGCCCCCCTCCGCCACCCGCCCCCGCGCCCGCCGCACCCACTGCGACAAGCCCCTTCCCCGCCAATCGCGGCGCCCTCCTCCCCTCCCCGCCGCGCCACCAGCACTGCCGCGTGTCCAGACCCCTGCGCGCCCGCTCCGGCTCCACGGCTGGCCGTCCTCGTCCCTGGCTGGGCACTGGCGACCGGCATCGGGGCGCCCGGCACCCCCACCACGCGGCAGGTGCGGCGGAGCCTTTGTTCCGCGGCCGGACCGGTCTCGCGCCCGTCGCCTCGCCAGCAGCCACGGGTGGCGGAGCCTTGGAGCTGGCGGGGGCCGCGGACCCTCCCACCCAGCGCAGAGGTGTCCCCGCGACTCCGTTCGGTTGCGGGCTGCAGTGCGTGGCGGAGGCTCTGCAGCGGCGGAGCGGCTCCTTGGCGACGCTGTCATTTGGGTGAAATGGTGGGGGGGCTTCGAGCAGGCGGTGGGGGCGTGGGGAGGGGAGGGAAGCCCGTTGGGGCCAGGCTGGGGTCCTGGGGGATGTGGATGCCCTTGGCAAGGAGCTGAGGTGCAGAGGCCCGTCCACCTCGCAGGTGGGGCCGAGGCCGCCTTCGGCTCCAACATCTGGAGCCCAGGTGGACAGGGACTGACCAGGGGCACAGGCTTTTTAGGGGATGGGGCGAAGACGAGGAAAAGCCCCCTGCAGCCTGGGCGGTGAGTGGCCCCAGGAAACCTCCTGGGCCGTTTATCCAATGCACCCTCACCTAGGAGGCTGCTGGACATGCCAGGAGGATGGGCAGCCACCGCAGCTGGATGGGGTCAGAGAGTAGATGGGGCAGGGGCCAGCTTCCTAAACAGGGTTCCGGCTTGGGGAAGCCCCCAGAGCCATCGGCAAGCCTGGAAGGCCCCGTTGCAGGGTGCAGAGCTGGGTAGAGGGCAGGGGTGGGGAGGCCTAGGCTCTTCCTGAGCATGTTGGGAGGTGGCGGTGCCCTGCACACAGCCCGGCTGCAGCACCATGGCAGGCAGCGCGGCTGACTGCTCACGCCAAATTCCGGTACCTTAGGCATTTGAGTCCATTGACACTGAGGGTCTAGGTCGAGGCTGTAAAGAGCTGGCTTTACAGCCTGCACCTCCTGTGTGAGCTGTGGAAGCTTCTAGAGTGATGGGCGTGGCGTGGCGCCATCATCTCTCTGCAGTCTCCTTGGGAGGGCTCCAGGGCCACTGGTCACAGGCAGCTGCCAGGCTGGTCTAGACAAATGAGGTCTGCGTCCATCATTGAGGACGGGAGCCCTTGTCAGGACGGGAGTCTCGGTTAAAGCCTGGGGTGGTGGTGCTGATGAGCAAGGGGAGACTGCTGGGTGGGGACCTGTCAGCAGGGAACGGGAATGTGTGACCTTAAAGGTGTCTAAGCCTAAGGCTGGTGGGGGCTCAGTGGGGAACAGCAGAGTTGGGTGGCCAGGACCAGCCCGGATCTGGGAGGGGAAGACGGACAGGACTGCAGCAGCCTATGGAGCGGAGCAAGAACTGTGCGCTTTAACGGAGGGGCAGCAGCCTGGGAATCCGGAGGCCCTGGGTGTGGGGGCTGGGCCTGGGCGAGAAGTGGTAAAGGTGGGGGATGAATCTGCCAGGAAACGAATAATCTCCTTCCCCAAAAAAATTGTGGGTGCGCGGCGGGGAGGGAATTGTCCCAGTGACTGAGGGAGGGGAGCGCTGTGGAAGGATGGGTCAGCTATAGCAACTGCCTGGGGTATCCTGGGAGAAAGGGTTCAGTCCCCGGCCCAGCGGGGACAGGCCTGGCGACCTTGACCCTGGCAACCGGAGGGCTGGAGGGAGGGGTGGGTGGGAAGGGCTCCCTTGCCTCCTCCTAGGTTGGAAAAGGAGAAAAGCCAGGAAGGAGGTATCAGAAGGGAGGTCCAGGAAGCCCAGGGAGAGGGACAGGGAGGGTTCCCTCCTGGCCTGAGGCCTCTCCATCCCCAGGTGTTGAGCTGAGAGGAGAGGGGCAGCTGGGGGTGGGGAGAGTTAAGATGTCAGCCAGACTCTTTCACGTGGCTCTCCAGCCAGGCAGACCCCAGCCCCTGCATTCTTCCGGGGAGGGAGGTGGGGATTGCTTTGCTGGCCTGCAGGGGGACTTTACAGAGCCCGCCTCTGCCATCTGATGTCCAGGACCAAGACCTGTGGGGCCCAGGCCTGCACTGGGCCGGAGCTCGGCAGAAGGATGCCAGCGGGAGGCTGCTTTTGACTGCGAGTCCAACCGGCAGCGGACCTCAGGGGGCCGCCTCGGCCCAGCCTGCCCGGGGCTCCCAGGCCGGCGCCCGAGCTCTGGCTCCGTGTCTTCACTCCCGTGTTTGTCCGAGGAGGGAGGGAGGGACGGGGGCTGTGCTGGGGCAGCCGGAACAGCGCAGGTCACCGGGCTGGCTGGGCGACGTGGCCGAGCAGGGCTGGGGGGGCAGCAGGGGAGACTGAGGGGTGGGGGTGGCTGGCAGTGCCAAGGAGCCCCCCAGAATCTGCAGGTGTGGGGAGCTTCCCATGTCCCCTGGGTGTTTGGGGCCTCACCTGTCTGCGTCTCTCATCAGCCTCTCCTATCTGCATGGTGGGCGGTGGGGAGTGGGTCTACCAGGGACCCCAGGAGGGATGTGGGGGGAGGGGCACAGGAGGAGCCACCGAGCCATGCCGTCCTGCCCATCCTCACCACCTGGGAGTGCTTGAGCCGTAGACCCGAGTCTTAGGCCAGTCCATCCGTTGCCTCTGGCCCAGCCAGCCTAGCCTGGGTGCCCTGTCACAGCTGAGCCCAGGGTGTCACCGGGAAGCCTCAGCTGGCACCTGCCACTCCCTCTGCCAGGCACGTTTCCTGCCCACTGCCAAACACAGCACCGTCGTGTGTCCAACTGACTGGTGCTCTTCTGGTCTGGGTAGCCTGGGTGGGTGCACAGGACCCCATCACAGCCTACACCCTCAGAGAGACGCCTCCTGAGTCTGCTCAGCCTTGTGCAGGCCCCAGGAAAGGACCCGGAGGTGCGGTTCCTGCTCTAAATCCTGCCCCCAAGGGGGCAGGACTGGGGCCAAATCCCATCCGTGAATAAAGGCTGCAGAGTGAAGGATGGTCCCTGGCGAGGGTACTTGTGTCCCAGCCTTCCTGCCTGAGGGCACCTTCCCACCTATTTGAAGAGTGAGGGAGGGGTGCCCCTTCTCTGTTAGGCACCAGGGCACTAAGAGCCAGGCTGTGTCCTCACCCCAGCTGGCTCCCACAAGGCCCTCCTGGCCTCAGACTGTTTCAGGCTCCCACTCCCTCCTCCAGCAGGCATCGGGGGGCAAGGGGGTTCGAGGCCCAGGTGCACTTGCCAAGCCTGCTGTCTGCTGCATAGGAACTGAAGTCCAGGCCCCAGGGATTCCCTGGATATGCAGCCCCTGCAGAGGGATCCCTCCCGCTCAAGCCACAGGCCCCCCCACCCCCCCGCATCCAGACATTCCAGAACTCAGATGAGGAAAAGAGGACGAGGAGGGAACCCTCCAGGATAAGACCCCAACTCAAAAAGCCGGGCTGTGGTTGGGGAGGGGCTGTCCTTGTGCCTCGACCCCTGCTCACTCTCCCAGGCCCCTCTGACAGCTCATCTGGGTGATGTCACATCAGCAGGCACAGAGGCTACCAAGGGGCCAAGCGGCAGCCACCCAAGCCCAGACTGCTCTCTGTTCCCTCCCGCAGTGTCAGCCTCCTCCCTGGCTGTGTGCTTGGGGGTGCGAAAGATCAGCAGACTCAGTCTGACCCAGGCATTTGCTCTCCGGGCAGTTACCTAGGGGAAGGGCTGCCTGGGCCCCAGGCCTGAAGGTGACCCCCTCTTGCAGTGAGGGGTAGGGCACTGCCCAGGCTCCTCCAGGCCCCACCTGCACTGGGGGCGCAGATCCCCGGTGCCCCCTCCCATGGTGCTGCCAGCTCCCCAGGACGGCCCCAGGTCAGGGGCCTCAGCCCAGCCTGACCTGCCTCTCCTCCCTGGCCTGGCATTCCCTTCCGACTGACCCCCAGGCAGGAGAAGAAGCGTGTAGGGCCTGCTGCATTCCAGCCGCCCTGGGCCAGGGTCCCAGGACAGGATGGGGCAGGCTCTCAGGCCCTAGCCCTGGCCCAAGGCAGCAGTCCTGAGGAGCGTTTCTGGAATTCCTGCTGACTCCCCCTTGGCCCTCCCCTCTGACCAAACCAGGCTCCTGCCTCCACCTCTCCACTGTGCCTGACCCAGGCCAGCACCAGGAGGGCCTCAGAGGTGGGGGGTAAGGCCCACAGGGGTCAGTGTGGCCCGCTGAGTGTGGGGTTCTGGGCTCAGGCAGCCAGAGCCGTGTGCCGCCTCATCGTATAGCTGGGACAAGAGACCTCATCTCTCTAAACCCCAGGTTCCTGGTTAATCAAAGGGGATTGCAGCAGCCCCATCACAGCGAGATGCACGCCCTTTTAAATGTGCAGTTTTTCCTGATGCACACACGTATCCCAGGTCATCACGTCACCTGTGGCGGGCACCGAAGGGTCCCGAGCTGTGTGCAACAGGGCCGAGGGTTGACTCAAAGCCTGTACCCACTCCCCACGAGGAGGTGAGGCTGTCTCTGATGGCACCATTGCTATTACTGCGCAGGTTGCTGGAGCAGAGCAGCCCAGGGCAGGCTGCAGAGGAGGGGACTCCACAAGGACACCAGGACACACAGGGTGTGCCCTGTTCCAGTGTCCCCTTCCTGGGGCCTGCCACCTGCACCAGGGCATACCTGCTCCCCCCACCAGACTTGTGCCTGGGGTCCTTTGGGGCTGCCCCCTCTGGCCGCCCACTGTTGGTGGGGTCAGCTGTCCTTGCAGTGGGGGCGTGGTGCCTCCCAGGGCTGGTGTGGGAAGGCAGGGGGATTGGATTCCTTCCTCCTTCCCCATCCTCAGCCATGGGCCTGGGTAAGAGGGCCTGTCGGGTCTGTGAGCTCCTCCCGCCTTGCACACAGGAACTGGAGGCCAGTTCTTTGTTGTGGCTGCTGGGACAGCCCGCTGGAGCCAGATGTGCCCAAGGCACCTCCGGCCCTGCAGAGGAAGCCCCTCCAGTGTCAGGCGCAGGAGCTGTGGGACGCAGGCCAGGCCTTTTCCTCCCCCACACCCCACCCTTTCTGCCTTCACCCAGCGCACCCCCAGGCGGGTCTGCCGTCCTTCTGCCCAGCAGAGTGTGAGGTTGCCCGCCCAGCTCCCAGCTCGGTCCCAGCCCCTCCCTCACGCTGGCCTTTCCCCGCAGGTGAGCACCTGCGCATCTGCCCCCAGGGCTACACCTGCTGCACCAGTGAGATGGAGGAGAACCTGGCCAACCGCAGCCGCACGGAGCTGGAGACTGCGCTCCGGGACAGCAGCCGAGCCCTGCAGGGCATGCTGGCCACCCAGCTGCGCAGCTTCGATGGTGAGTGCCGTGGGGTGCTGGGCATGGGGGCACTGGCACGCTGTCAATGCAGAGGGCGGGGGATTAGCAGGAGGAGGTGGGGGAGTTAGTGCTTTAGGGCTGGGGTGCTAGGTTGAAGCTCCAACTGGGGTGTGGGGGCTGCCCTCAGGCCAGGGTCCGGCCACAGGGGCAGGACCTCAGCCCAGGCCACCTCTGCCCCAGACCCGCCCAGTCACAGGGGCTGGGTTTGACACAGCTGGGTTTGACACCCAGCTGGGGGTGTGCACAGCCCATTACCAATGCGCATGGGGACAGAGGTCCTGTCCCATCAGCCCCTCAGACTCTCCTGTCCCTAGTAGATTCTCCTGAGCGCCTGCAGAGAGACAGGCCTGGGTCCAGCCTGCAGCTCCTCGAGTGCCCCAGGCTGCCGTCCCCAGGGACCAGGTGGCCTGGAGCCAGAGGACTCAGTTCAAGGGCTGAGACACTGGGGCTGGGGACAGAGCTGCAGAGGGCCAGTCCTGCCCAGAGTGGCTGCCACTCAGCCCTTTATATTGGGGCAGGAGTTTGGGGGCCCGGGGAGTGACCCCTCAGGCCTCACGGCCCGTCAACCGCTATGTCAGAGCTGCATACTCAACCCTGGGCCGGGCCTCACCATGTGTCTGGGCACAGATCATCAGGCACCTCCAAGGGGACAGTGTGGGGTCGGGGGCCCCCAGGAAGTGACTTCTGATCAGAAACACAGGAACTCAGTGGAGGGAGGCAGCCTGGACTGAGGTCCTGCCCCTGTGGCTGGGCGGGTCTGGGGCTGAGGTGGCCTGAGCTGAGGTCCTGCCCCTGTGGCCGGGTGGGTCTGGGGCCTCCGGATACAGGCTGAGCAGACAGGAGGGGCGGAGCGCTGAGGCCGCAGGGCTTGGTGTGGCCATGAGCCACAACCGCTGCTGCTGGGCCCTGAGAATTGTCTCAGTGTCTCTGCCTCTCTGGCTCCTGGACACCTGCTGTGGCCTCCCAGGCTCCAAGGAGGGTCTGCTGTCCCCAGGGGCCCCCAAGGCCATTTCCACAGGGCTGCAGTGGGTTCAGAAGCTCCCTCTCTGTAACTTCGACATCGACCCTCAAAGCTCAGCCCCCTCCCCCCACCACCGTGTGGGACCCATGGGACACTCATGGACCCTCTGGGACCCTCCCTCCTGCCCAGCTGGACCCAGGGAGCGAGTCCCTATAGCCCAAATCAGGAGCCTTCCCTAGCCCCTTGCGTCTGTCCCGAGTGTGAGGACCCCGCTCACCTCTTCCACTCCATCCTGGGCCTCAGTTTCTCCGCAGCATCGCTAAGCCCTGGCTCCAGCCCCTGTATGCCACCAGCCCTGCCCCTACCCCCTCCTGCTAAGACCCTCCACCCCTCAACCACCCTTCCCGCCTGCTTCCTCCTGGCTCTGAGGGGGTCCATGTCCCTGCCCCACTCTGAGGCACCTCCCGTGTCAGCAGCCTGCCGCCACCCTCCCTCCACTGCCTGCTGGAAGCCTCCAGCTTTCCTGTTAGACTCTCCCATCTTTGACATGAAAACACAGGCACCCCTTGGGGACACTGATTTGTGTTGAAAATGACCCATTATGTGCCCAAGGCCCACCTGTGCTCCGACCCCCAGGAGTCCTGTCCAGCCTCAAGTCCTCCCCACCCTCCCAAGTCCTCCTCCCTACCTCTCCACTCATCGGCAGCTGCTGGTCCCTCCTGGCCTGCTGAGGAGGGCAGCCAAGGACCCCACAGTCTTTGTCTGCAGTGCTGGTGGGAGCCGGTAGGAGGCAAGCCTGGCTGGGCCCTGGTTGCTGTGTTTGAGGATTTGGAGCCCCGTGCCTGCCCCTGCCACCAGCCATCAGGGGCAGCTTCGAGGGGCCTGGCAGGAGGGAGAGCTGGGGGCTGCCCTGGAGTGTGGCCCATAGCCCTGCAGGTGTGTCTGGGTTAACGCATGAACTGTAAACTGCCCCTTTCTGGAACAGGCCAGGGTGTTCTGGGCACAGGACGTGAGGCGGACACTGGACAGCCGTGTGGCCCGTCCACCCTCCCCACAGCGGCCTGGGAGCTGCCCCTGCCACCCCTGTAGCCCCAGGCCTTGCCAGAGTCAGCATGGGGGCTGGTCCAGAGATCTCGGGCCTGGCAGCCACCATGCCTCAGAGGTGAAGCTCTGCCCTGCATCCCTGGAGCACCCCAGGGGGGCCTTCCAGTTCCCAGTACCTGAGGGCAAGGCCAGCCACGGCCACAGCCCGAGGGAAGCTCTGAGCAGTTACAGACCCGGAAGGCTCACCTCCAGATGGCACGGGGAAGTCTGGGGTCCCATCCTAGGCACCGGGTGCAGGGGCTCTTACCCAAGCCATGGAGCCTGCCGCACACGTGGAGTCTGAGTTCGGGCCTGGGCCTCCCGCCCCCACCCTGGGGCTCTGGTCTACGGGAGGCCCCGAAAAACCCTCAGACAGGCTCGGGGTGCTCAGAGCTGAGGCCTCTGGATCGCAGAAGCGGAGAGAAGACAGGAAGCCCAGGAGAGCAGCAGAGACGGGTGGGGCAAGGGCAGGCGGCTGGGGCCACAGGGAGCACAGGAGCGGCTGGCGGGAAGCACAGACCAGCCCGGCCGCTGCTCTCACCCCAGGGGCTCCATCTCTACCGGCAGCCCCTCCCCAGGTGTTCTTGGGGATCACTGAGTCACAGAGCATCTGTTCCTGTCCAGAGCTCGGCTCAGAAATGGCCACTGGAGCCCCAGTCAGAGCCCCTGAGACTTGAGACCAGACCCTGCCACGTGGGCCTCTGCTCCCCAGGCCAGGGGTGCGGTCTCGGGGAGCCCCGAGGATGCTCACAGGGCCCACAGCCGCCGCGGGGTGGCGGCTCGAGGACCCGAGCGCATCCTCAGAGCCGCGGTCTCCCAGCGGAGCCCCGCCTCCGGTGCGGCCGCCTGGGCAGTGGGGGAGCAGGGCCCCCGCCTCACGCCCCTCCCTGTGCGCAGACCACGTCCAGCACCTGCTGAACGACTCGGAGCGGGCGCTGCAGGACGCCTTCCCCGGCGCCTTCGGGGAGCTGTACGCGCAGAACGCCCGGGCCTTCCGGGACCTGTACTCGGAGCTGCGCCTGTACTACCGCGGCGCCAACCTGCACCTGGAGGAGACGCTGGCCGAGTTCTGGGCCCGCCTGCTCGAGCGCCTCTTCAAGCAGCTGCACCCGCAGCTGCTGCTGCCCGACGACTACCTGGACTGCCTGGGCAAGCAGGCCGAGGCGCTGCGGCCCTTCGGGGAGGCCCCCAGAGAGCTGCGCCTGCGGGCCACGCGCGCCTTCGTGGCTGCTCGCTCCTTTGTGCAGGGCCTCGGCGTGGCCAGTGACGTGGTCCGGAAGGTGGCTCAGGTGTGCCC
>CM052653.1:1204208-1215573 GCA_028533165.1 Leontopithecus rosalia | reverse complement strand
CCCCCACCCACCTACTCACCCCCATCCCCACATACTCATCCCCCCACATACCCACTCCCACCCACCTAGTTACCCCCACCCCCGCATACTCCCTCCTGCTCCCCTCCCCGCATTTACCTACTCATGTCTACCTGGCACACACAGACCCACTCAGTTGTCCACAGACACTGACACGCACACCCACCCTCTCCTCACTTAAGAGCCTGTCACGTGTTAACATGTGTGCTGCTGATCCCGCCCCCACACTGAATCTTCAGCGTGTATATAAAAACTTTCTAAATGTATTTTAAAGTAATTTATGTATCTAGGAAGTGTAATGGAGTTTCAGGTGGGATAAACAGACACATCAGAGTTAAAATACTGGAAGTCAAAGACAAGGAGAAAACATTGAAAGCAGCAAAAGAAAAATAACTCAGAACTTCCAAGGGAACCCCAGTAAGCTTAGCAGTTAGCCGGGGTCTCATCAGAAGAGCTTGGTTGGGGGGCGGTCAAGATGGCTGATGAGAACATTTCATGCCCACTTCCTCCACTTGGTGGAAGCAGAGCAGCGTATAGACAGTCACACTCCAGGTACATTTTGCAAGAGAGAACGCTGGAACTCAACGGAGAAGTGAGCCGTGACCTGTGCGTCTTAATCCCTGGTTTAGTTGGGTTCCTTTAACCTCTGGTGACCGCCTTTGTGGTCAAAAGGTCACTTGTCCCAACTAATACTCACTGGGGCATTCCACCAGGGACCAGGCCTTGAGGGTTAGCGGGAGAAAACCGCAGGCTGGTGGGCACTGCCCCGGAGTGAGGGTTAGCGGGAGAAAACCGCAGGCTGGTGGGCACTGCCCTGGAGTGAGGGTTAGTGGGAGAAAACCGCAGGCTGGTGGGCACTGCCCCGGAGTGAGGGTTAGCGGGAGAAAACCGCAGGCTGGTGGGCACTGCCCCGGAGTGAGGGTTAGCGGGAGAAATGTGCAGGCTGGTGGGCACTGCCCTGGAGTGAGGGTTAGCGGGAGAAATGTGCAGGCCGGTCGGCACTGCCCCGGAGCTGTCAGTCCCAGGGTTGGGGGTCTGGGGTCTGGGCCATCAGTAGATTGCCACGAGGTCCTCTGATGAGAGCAGCTGCTGGGCGGCAGAGCCACGACCTGTGACCTCTCTGCTGACCCTGGCTTCTCAGGGCCACTAGCCAGGCCCGGCACTCCCTGTGTCTTTGTCTCTTCAGTGGCCCAGGTCCAGGGAGAGCCTCTGACCACCCTAATAATCTGAATCTTAATCCCTGGTTTAGTTGAGTTCCTCTTAACCTCTGGTGACCGACTTTGTTAGTCAAAAGGTCACTTGTCCCAACTAATACTCACCAGGGGATTCCTCTTAAAAGATACAGAATAGCTAAATGGATTAAAAATGATCCCGATGATCCTTCACCCTCAGTCCGCAGACCACATGGACCTCACAGACATTTACAGAACACTTTGTCTAACAAATGCTGAGTACACACTCTTCTCATCAGCACATGAAACACCCTGCAGGATAGACCACGTGCTGGACCACAAACGAGTCTCAACAAATTAAAAACATCAAAATCGTATCAGGTATCTTCTCAGACCCCAATAGAGTAAACCCAGAAGTCAGTACCAAGAAGAACTCTGTAAACTATACAAATACGTAATTTATCTGTACAAACATGTATGTACAAATTTGCAAACATGGAAATTACACATTTCTGAATGAATGTTGAGTCAATGAAGAAATTGAGACGGAAATAAAAAATATGTTGAGACATACAAAGACGGAAGCACAGTATACCGAATCCTGTGGGATACAGCAAAAACAGGGCCAAGGGGGGCTTACAG
Organism: Leontopithecus rosalia; assembly: GCA_028533165.1. Taxonomy (NCBI): domain Eukaryota; kingdom Metazoa; phylum Chordata; class Mammalia; order Primates; family Cebidae; genus Leontopithecus; species Leontopithecus rosalia. Next base: position 1,213,741 of record CM052653.1, on the reverse strand, counting down.
CAGTGAATGCCTACCGCAAAAAAGTAGGAAGATTACAAAGCAGCAATGTAACCATGCATCTCAAGGAACTAGAAAAGTGAGAACAAATCAAATCCAAAATTAGAAGAAGAAAAGAAATAATAAAGATTAGAGCAGAACTAAATGAAAAGGAGAAAAAAGTACAGAGAATCAATGAAATGAAAAGTCGATTCTTTAAAAAGTTGAGGCCAGGTGCGGTGGCTCATGCCTGTAATCCAAGCACTTTGGGAGGCTGAGGCAGGTGAATCACAAGGTGAGAAGTTCGAGACCAGCCTGGTCAATATGGTGAAAACCCGTCTCTACTAAACACACACACACACACACACACACACACACACACACACACACACACACAATTAGCCAAGTGTGGTAGCATGCACCTGTAGTCCCAGCTACTGAGGAGGCTGAGGCAGGAGAATCTCTTGAACCTGGGAGACCGAGGTTGCAGTGAGCTGAGATTGTGCCATTGCACTCCAGCCTGGGTGACAGAGCAAGACACTGTCTCAAAAAAAAAAAAAATTGAAAACAAGATTGGTAAACTGATAGCTAGACTAAGAAGAGAGAATAAATTTCTTCTTTCATATCTTATTTGAAGAAATGAATCTCTGTAAATAAATAAAATCCGAAATGAAAAAAGGAGATATTACAACTGATATCATAGAAATACAGAAGATCATCACAAACTGTATGACAAACTAGAGAACCCAGAAGAAATGGATAATTCCTGGAGACTCTTCCAAGACTGAGTGAAGAGTAACTAGAAAATCCGAGCAGACAAATAATGAGTAGCAAGACTGAATCAGTAATAAAAAGTTTCTCAGCAAGGAAAAGCTCAGGACCAGATGAATTCACAGCTGAATTCTACCAAATGTATAAAGAAGAACTAAAACCAATCCTCCTGAAACCATTCCAAAAATTTGAAGAGGAGGGAATTCTCCCTACCTCATTCTATGAGGCCAGTGTCATGCTGATATCAAAAACAGACAAAGATATATGTAGAAAATCTACAGGTCAATATTCTTGATGAATCTAGATGCAGAAATTCTTAACACAATACTAGCAAACCTCATCCAGCAGCACTTTCAAAAGATTAGGTGAGATTTATACCTGGCATGCAAGGATAGCTCAACATATGCAAATTAATAAATGTGATACATCACATCAACAGAATGAAGGACAAAAACCATACAGTCATCTCAATAGATGCAGAAAAAGCCCTGGATGCAATTTAACCAGTCTTCATAATAAAAACTTTTTTTTTTCTGAGATGGAGTCTTACTCTGTTGCCCAGGTTGGAGTGCAGTGGCACAATCTCAGCTCACTGAAACCTCTGCTTCCCAGGTTTGAGCAATTCTCCCTGCCTCAGCCTCCTGACTAGCCGGGATTACAGGCGCCTGCCACCATGCCCAGCTAATTTTTTTTGTGGTTTTAATAGAAACAGAATTTCACCATGATGGCCAGGCTGGTCTTGAACTCTTGACCTCAGGTGATCCACCTGCCTCAGCCTCCCAAAGTCCTGGGATTACATGTGTGAGCCACCATGCCCAGCTGATTAAAATCTCTTAAAAAACTAGGCACAGAAGGAATATACTTCAAAATAATAAAGGCCATATATGACAAGTCCATAGCCAACATCATCATAATAGGGAAAAATTGAAGAGAACACACAAAAAAATGAAAAGGCGTTCCATGCTCATGGTTTGGAAGAATTAATATTGTGAAAATGACCATACCACCAAAAGCAATCTACAGAGTCAATGCAATCCCTATCAAAACACCAACACTGTTCTTCACAAAAACAGAAAAAACAATTCTAAAATTTATGTAGAACCAAAAAAGATCCTAAATAGCCAAAGCAGTCCTGAACAAAAAGAACAAAGCTGGAGGTATCACATTACCTGGATTCAAAATATACTACAAAACTATAGTAACCAAAACAGCATGTATTGGTGTACAAATAAACACATACACCAATGGAACAGAATAAAGAACCTAGAAATAAAGCCATATATTTACAGCCAACTGATCTTTGTCAAAGCTGACAGAAGATACATTGGGGAAAGAACACTTTCTTCAATAAATGGCACTGGGAAACTTGGATAGCCACATGCAGAAGAATGAAAGTGGACCCTTATCTCTCACCATATATAAAAATAGACTCTATGTGGACTAAAGACTTCAACATAAGAGCTGAAACTATAAAAATACTCAAAGAAAATTTAGGGTAAATTCTCCTGGACATTGATCTAGGCAAAGAAGTTATGACTAAGACCTCAAACTCATAGGCAACAAAACCAAAAATAGACAAGTGGGACTTAATAAAACTAAAAAGCTTCTGCACATTGAAAGAAATAATCAACATAGTGAAGAGACAACCTGGTGAATTTACCTGACAGGTGACTAATATTCAGAATATACCGGGAACTCATACAATTCAACAGGAAAAAAAATCCTATGAAACTTGGGTAAAGGACATGAATTGACATTTCTCAAAAGAAGACATACAAACAGCCTATGGGTGTATGAAAAAAATGCTGATCTGTTTGTCTTATGCCTAAATGAAAGAAGAATAGCTCAACATCACTAATCATCAGAGAAATGAAAATCAGTCAGAATGGCTATTATAAAAAGACAAAAAAAAATACCAGATGGTGGCAAGAATGCCAAAGAAAGGGACCTTTTACATGTTGTTGGTGGAATATAAATTAGTACAGGCACTATAGAAAACAATATGAAGATTTCTAAAAATGTATATAGAATTATCATTCACTCCAGCAGTCACACTACTATCTACCCAAAGGGGGAAAAAATCAATATATCAAAGAGGTACCTGCACTTGCCTGTTTATTGCAGCATGATTCACAATAGCTAAGATATGAAATTGACCCAAATGTTTATCAACAAATGAATCAATAAAGAAAATGTGGCGTATATATACCACACACACCACATTTTCTTTATTGATTCATTTGCTGATACACAATGGAATACGATTCAAATATAGGCAAGAATTAAATTATGTCATTTATAGCAACCGAAGTGGAACTGGAGGTTAGCATCTTACGTGAAATAAGCCAGGCACAAAAAGACAAATATTTCATGTTCTCACTTATGAGAGCTAAAAATTTTGAACACGTGGAGGTAGAGAGTAGGAAAATAGATAGCAGAAACTGGAAAGGGTGAGTAGAGGAAGTGAGTAGCATGAAGAGAAGAGGTTTAAAGGGTACAAAGATAAAGTAAGATAGAAGAAATAGATTTAGTGTTTTAGGGCAGAGTAGAATTACCATACTTAACAAAAATTTATTTTATTCAGGTGATGGCACCCTGAATATCCTAACTTGATTACACAGTATATACGTGTAACAAAACTTTTTATGTACTCCACAGATTTGCATAAATAATAATTAAAAGATGCAATAGAGGGTTGCTAGAGGAGACTCAAGACAGAGGGATGTCATATTCGAAGTGCTCAAAAATGGCTGCACACAGTGGCTCTTGTCCCTGTAACACTAGCACTTTGGGAGACTGAGGCAGGAGGATTGCTTGAACTCAGGCAATTGAGACCAGCCCAGGCAACATGGTGAGATCCTGTTTCTATTTAAAGAAAATTAAAAATCAACAAACAAAAAACAAAGTGCTCAAAGTTAGATAAACTGTTAACCAAGAATCTTATACCCAGCAAGTTAACTTGCAAACATAAAGGTGAAATTGACATATTCCCAGATAAAACCGGTGGGAATTGGTTGTCATAGCCGTCCCTTACAAGAAATTCCAAAAGTTTTCTGAAAGCAAGTGATTTAAGGTGGAAATTAAATACACACGAACAAAAAGCATTGGCAAAGGTCATTGTAAAGAAGAATATAAATGCATATTTCTTGTTAATTGACTTTAAAAGCAATTTAAAATAATTTGTATGTAAGCAAGTTGTATATATGTATATATATGTATTGTATTTATATATATATTGTGTGCGTGTGCGTGTGTGGTTGCATGTATGTGTATGCCTGTAACATACAGAAATATATTATATTTGGCAATAACAGTACAAAGGAAGGGGGCAGAAGGACAGTTCTGTCGTGGTAAGTAATGACTCCAAATGCTAACTCAAACTGGGAAGATGAAATGGAGATCCAGAAATGGTAAATAATTTTAAACAACTAAACCTATAAAGATATACATTTTCTCCTTTCTTCTCTCAGATTCTTTAGAATACGTAAAATTATATAAAGTAGTAATACTCTTATAATGTTGGATTTATAACCTTTATAGATGTAATTTGTACGATAATATCATAAAAAGGCAGAAAAGGAAATAGAGCTATATGGGAATAACTTTCAAATATCTCACTTGTGTTACTATAGGTCTGAAGCTGATTATGACCAGTCAAGATTCATATGGTAGGCCGGGCATGGTGGCTCACATCTATCATCCCAGCACTTTGGGAGGCTGAGGTAGAAGGATCTTTTGAGCCCAGGAGTTTGAGACAATTCCAGGCAACATGGCAAGACCCTGTCTCTACAAAATGTTTTTTAATAATGAACTCGGCATGGTGCTGTGTGCCTATAGTCGTAGCTACTCAGGAGGCCGAGACGGAAGGATCACCTGAGCCTGGGAGGTTGAGGCTGCAGTGAGCCACGATCATGCCACTGCACTCCCGCCTTAGTGACAGAGTGAGAACCTGTCTCAAAAAGAAAAGAAAAAAAGAATATTCATATGGTAAAGCCTGAGGCAAACAGTAAGAAAAGAGCTCAAAAGGATAGTTTAAAATTATTGGATAAATTAAGACATTACCTTAAAAAGAATCCACTTGACCACTTGATGCAGAAGAGTGAAGGAAGAATAGAGCAATAGAAAAATTCTGAGACATTTAGAAAACAAAATGCAAAATATCAAATGTAAATCCAACTACAGTATATCATTAGTAACTAAATGCGAATAGATTAAGCAAGAGACAGAGATTGTTACACTGGATCAAAACACAAGATCCACCTATGTGCTGTTTACAGGAGACACATTTTAAATTCAGTGATACAGGCCAGGCACGGTGGCTCGTGCCTGTAATCCCAGCATTTTGGGAGGCTGAGGTGGATGGATCGCCTGAGGTCAGGAGTTCAAGACCAGCCTGGCCAACATGGTGAAACCCTGTCTCTACTAAAAATACAAAAACTAGACAACATGGTGGTGCATGCCTGTAATCCCAGCTACTCGGGAGGCTGAGGCAGGAGAATTGCTTTAATCCGGGAGGTGGAGGCTGCAGTGAGCCGAGATGCACCACTGAACTCTAGCCTGGGTGACAGAGCGAGACTCCATCCCAAAAAGAAAAAAACAAATGATACGATGTCAAACGATGAAAAACTAGCATGGGGACAGCAATCACAAGAAGGCTGGAATTGCTAATGCCCCAAAAAATAAACTTAACAAATGCTGCGGGTGATAAAGAGGGACATCTTGTAAAAGCATCATCACTTAGGAAGATACAGCAATTATAAACCCATGTGCGCCAAATGACAGACACCCAAATGCATGGGGCAGAAGGAGAAATGGAAAAACAGGGAATGCAACAATAACAGGGGGCATGTCAATTCCTCACTTTCAACAACTGGCCAGAAAGCTAGGCAGCACCTACGGGAAGCTGAACAAGCCTATTAGACCTGTCGACCTCTAGAACACTCTACCTGACAGCAGCGGAATCTGTGTTCCTCTCAAGTATACTGGAGACACTCTCCAATATACACCATATGCAGATCATAAATGCTTAATACATTTAAGAGAACAGAAATAATACATTTCACATTTCAGACCACAGTGGAATTTAATCAGAAATGACCAGCAGAAGGACATTTGGGCAACTCACATAAAATAACACGTCTGGTCAGGCGCGGTGGCTCACCCCTGTAATCCCAGCACTTTGGGAGGCCGGGTTGGGCAGATCATGAGGTCAGGAGATCGAGACCATCCTGGCCAACATGGTGAAACCCCGTCTCTGCTAAAAATACAAAAATTAGCTGGGCGTGGTGGAGTGCGCCCGTAGTCCCAGCTACTCGGGAGGCTGAGGCAGGAGAACTGCTTGAACCCAGGAGGCTGAGGTTGCAGTGAGCCAAGATCGCACCACTGCACTCCAGCCTGGCCCCTGGTGACAAGAGTGAGACTGTCTAAAATAAATAAATAAAAAATAACACACGTCTAAATAACAAGTTTAACAAGAATCCAAACGGGAAATCTGAGAAACTTTGAAGACACAACACAGGCGGAGCAGTAAGGGTTGTGTGAAGCCTCTCTTCACACACACTCACAACGACAGAGTGAAGCCTCTCCCTGGAGCCCGAGGACCGCCTGGCGCCTCCAGGTCCTTGCACCGGCCGTGGAGGCACGGAAGGCTTGAGTTCCTTATCTGCCTCCCCGGTAGTGCAGGCAGGCAGCACAGGGAGGGCCCAAGGAGGTGGCATCTGCAGTGGTGGCCCCCTGCCACCTGGGCACTAATGTGGGTCCCTCTTTCATGCAGCGGAGCTGATCCCCAGCCACAGGATGAAGAAGAGGGGCCCCGGCCTGCCCAAGGGCCTGGACGTGAAGGAGAGGGAGCAGTAAGTGTGTCTGTGGGCTGGGTTCTTTCCAAGATGGCAGCCTGTGGTTTGGACAGTGCTGTTGTGCCTGGCCCGACAACCTCACCCCAGGACAGCCTCCATGCCATCTGACCCCCAAGTGGCATGGCCTCCTCCAGGCAGCCCTGCTCGCAGGCCATGGGCTTCAGCCAAGATGAGGTGCAGGGTCGTAGAGCACACGGAGCTGCCCTGGGCTGCCCCTAGCCGGTCACAGATGGGCTCCATGTCCTGCAGGAGGGTGGCCACCTCCCCCCGCCCCAGAAATGGCCACTGAGTGGGGTTTGAGCCTATGCTCTGCTTTTGCAAGATGTCCTGTGGATGCTTCCCTGGCTTGCTGTCTGCACGGCCGAGGCGGCACACCTGCACCCTCCTAGCCCCCACCCCTCCTTGGAGTCTCAACACTGCACCCACTCTGCTGTTCCGGAACAGTCTCTACATGTCTGTGCACCCCTGTGGGATGAGAGGGCAGGGACCAGGCCCTATTTGTGTGGGCATCCCCATCCCGTAAACCCTGAGCCACCCAGTGAGGTGTTGGAGAGGGGACTGGTGCAGGATGGGGGGGCTCGTTTTCTTCTGAAAGCAGAGGAGACTGGTGCTTTGAGGCTCACCCCAAAGACAGGCTGCATGCCCTGCCCTTGAAGAGTGACTTCTTCCTGTGACACTGTCCCACAGACATTTCCCTGTGCGCCTAGGAAATGCCCCCATCATCATGTTGGCGGCAGCATGGTGGTCTCTTGGATGGATGTGCATTCACTTAACCAGCCTCACTGCTGGGCACTTAGGTGGTTCCCAAGCTCGGCACGTGTCGGCTTCCTATTCTAAATACTGCCGTGCTGAACATCCTCAGGATGAGGACTTGGGGTCTTCTGCCCATGTGTGAAGGCTGCCCTGCGCAGGCGACAGTGTGGGACGGCGGAGAGTGGTCCAAGAGCGCAGGGCCAGGCACAGCTCCTGGGCAGCAGCTGTTTGGTAGGGTCTGCGGAGTGGCTGCCTGATGACCCGAGGCTCTGTTGCAGAATTCCCTTCTTCAAGTTCTGCTACCTGTGCGGCCGATCCATCGGGGTCCGCCTCCTGCCCTGCCCTCGCTGCTACGGGATCCTGACCTGCAGCAAATACTGCAAGACCAAGGCCTGGACCGAGTTCCACAAGAAGGACTGCGGGGACATGGCGGCCATTGGTAGGTCGGCCCTCAGGCTGGGAGGAAAGGCTTCCGCTGCTGCTGAGGGTGAAGGCGCGGGCCTGGGGTGTGGGCAAGGGGCTCCCTCATTTCCCAAAATCTCTCCAGATTCAGGCCACTTTCCCAGCGTTTCCAGATGGGCCTGTTGGGAGGTGGGCGGCAGGGGGCCACTGAGGCAGCCTGGCTCTTCCTCAGCTGTGGCAGCTCAAGGCTTGTCCTCACCCTGGAAGGGGACACCACCCTGTCCCTGCAGAGCTGGAACGTGGTCCTCTGGGGGCTCAGGTGCCACCTGGGAGCTTCGCTGAACTCCTACGGGCTCTGCTGACACCAGTGCCTCTGGATCACAGGGCGGTTGACCTTGGGGTTCCTTCTGGAAATTTCCTCCCAGCCTGCTGTCTCAGATGTCTTAGTGTGGATGTCAATAGGTGTCTGCTTCTAGAAACAGCCTGTTCTCCCGCCCCTCCCCCACCCCCTTGGTGTGACCAGGGCCGGGTGTGGCGAGCGTGGCGGGCATTGTGAAGGCTGCTGCGTGAAGCTGGGACTTGGCTGGGCTCCCGGCCTGGTGAGGATGGGAGTGAGGCTGGGAGTGCCCCTGCCTTGGGCCTGTGCCCTGAAGCGAATGGCTGCTGACCTCCTTCCCTCTCCATAAGATGGGGCTTCTAATGACAGGTGCCCTTGGGTCGGGGGTTGCAGCTCCTTGGCTTGTAGATTCCAGGGTGGGATTTGTTGGGTTTGGCAGGCCCCTCTTTGAGGAGTCACCGAAGACAGCCCTTAGGCCCTGCCGTGTAGACGGCCCTTAGGCCCTGCTGTGTAGACGGCCCTTAGGCCCTGCTGAGTCTGGTCTCCTGGTCTGGGAAAGGCTAGACAGAGCCCAGCACTCAGCCGCCCTGCACAGACGGCAGGAGCTCTGGAGCCAGGCCTGGGGGGGCCCAGCTGCAGCCCGCTCCTCCCTGTCTCCCACACCTTTTCCTCCTCCAGGGGCACGCCTGGAGGAGGTTTCCAGGCGGAGAGAAGAGTCTCAGTGAAGCAGCGTCTGCACGACTGAGGCCTGCGGAGGACCCAGGACTGAGCGCGTTTCTCACCTGCCTGGGCCGCCTCGGGGACTCTTCAGTTCATGCAGGCTTTTCTGCACCTTTAGGGCCGTGCTTTATAGCAGTCACTGTCTCCTTTGCGACCTCAAAATAAATTGGCCCCATGGGGTGTTTTTGCCACTGTGTGCTGTGCTCTGCCCCTAGCTGGGCAGAGTCCCAGAGCTTCCGTGGGGCCCGTGCCTGCCTCTGCCCCTGGCTTTGGGCTTGCCCGGCCTCCACTGTCCCGATAGACGAGGCGGGCAAGCGTCAGGACTCAGAGCCTGCGGCAGAGACGGCGGGGGCGGCTCCTGGGCCTCCGGGGCCTGTTCTGGGACCTTGTCAGGGGCCCGCAGCAGCTGGCTCCAGCCCTGCTTGGGTGCCCACGGGTGCAGGGGATGACGGTGTTTGTGGAAATCACCGGGACAGAGCGAGGGGGGCCTGGAGCAGTTGACAGGGAGCAGTGCTGCCTGCCAAGGGCGGGCAAAGGTGGCCTGCGTGGAAGTTCACGGAGAGGGAGAGAGGAATGTGTGCAGTGAGGGGTGCACAGGGAGAAGGACGACAGCATCCCCAGGGACAAGGGGACGGCGTCCAGAACAAGGACAATGGGGGCTTGCTGCAGAGGGCAGAATAGTGGGGAGTGTGGAGGTGGGAGCCTGTGTCTGGGCTGGA
>CM052653.1:1186692-1198076 GCA_028533165.1 Leontopithecus rosalia | reverse complement strand
GGGGTGGGGTAAGTGGGTGGGGGAATGTGGGGGTGGGTACTGGTGGTGAGTAGGTGGGTGGGGATGGGCATGTGGGGTGGGGTAAGTGAGTGGGGGTGAGTATGTGGGGGTGGGTACTGGTGGTGAGTAGGTAGGTGGGGTGGGCATGTGGGGTGGGGTAAGTGGGTCGGGGAATGTGGGGGTGGGTACTGGCGGTGAGTAGGTGGGTGGGGTGGGCATGTGGGAGTGCGGGTATGTGGGTGGGGTTGGGTACGTGGCTGTGGGTACGTGAGGGAGTAGATGTCAGTAGGCAGATGGTGCCTATGTGCGGTAGCTCCATGTGGGGAGCTGGGGATACATGGGGCGTGTGGGATGCATCTGCAGGCCTGTGACCGTGCAGAGGAGCTCCACCCCCAGGCCTCGGCCCCTCGTTCCCCGTGCTGGATGGGCTCCCGCAGCGATGCCTAGTCCTCTCCTGGGTCCTGGGCCTAGGCCACCACCTCCCTTCCCAGGGACCTCTCCCCAGTCCAGACCCCTCTTCTCATCCCTCCCACCCGAGCTGCTTGGGGGTTGGAGCACAAAGGGGCCGAGGGGACCAGATCTCCCAGGATCACAGCCCCAGGCACAAGGCCGGAACCCCGCCCTACAGAACAGAGCAGAGCGGGGCCCACTGCCCACCTCTCTTGCACAGGTACAGCCACGTGGGGTCCCACTGGCTCTCCTTGGCAAAGACCGCCTGCCTCAGCCGCAAGCCCATGTGCTCCAGGAGCCGCTTCCTTGCCATGAACGTCTCACGCTCCGCCGGCATCAGTGTGTGGAAGGGGCATTGGGCAATCTTCCGATCCTGCAGCATGGCACCAGGGTCACCACAGGGTCCCAGGCCCACCCTGCTGTGGGGGCAACTCTGGGTGATCAAGGACCCCTCTCGGCCATTGTGATGTGTAACTGAGGATGAACTCAGACAGACACACAAAGCTGGGAGCACACACAGCTGCACCCGGCATGAGCTCAGCACATCAGGGGGTTCGCCTCTGCTGCCAAGGGGCTGCTCTCGGGGAGGCACTAGGAAATTGAAGCCCAGCTTTGCCTCAGAGAAGCTAACGGCCCAGCCAGGGGCCCTGCATGTGATCCACACTCCCCCTTCATCATGGGAGGCTCACCACCTACCTGGAAGAATTTGAAGTAGCCATAGTCCACGGCTGTGCCCACTGCCACCTTCTCCCCCTGCCTGAGCGTCACAGGCTTCAGGATGTCAGCCCCATGACTGATGAGTTGGTCAATCTGTGGAGAATAGAACCAGGTCAAACAGCAAGAACACCCTGGCCACTGGGAGCAGCGGAAGCCCTACCTGAGAAGGTCCATGGTCACCTGCATTCCCCCGAGGCCAACCCTACAGGTGTACGAGTTCCCACGAGAAAAAACAGGGAGGGTGGTCGGCGATGGGGCTGACCTCACAGACAAGGAGTTGGGGCCAAGCTTTGCCCTAATGATGTCACCATGAAGTCAAGGCTAGGCCATGCCTCAGGGGAGCCCTCCCTGGCACCCCCTCCCAGTATCATTGAACCAGCTGGAGTCTGTGAACTCCATTACACTCCTGCTCCCCTCAGGCTGTGAGTGACACAAAGACAGACACCAGGCAGGTCCTGTTCTTCATCAGATCCCAACACGCCACGAGAGTGCTCAACAGGACAGTGGGTACATGGCTGTGCCTGTATGTGGGTGTGTGGGGGCAGGGGACCAGCATGTGTGCATGTGCGGGTGTGTGCGTGTGTGTTCATGGGGGGGTAGGTGCGAGTGTGCCTGCATGCATGTAGGTGTGTGTGTGGGTATGTGTGTGTGTGTGTGTGCATGTGTGGGGCCAGTGGGTGAGCGTGCGTGGATATGTGCATGCATGTTCATGGGTGGGTGGTGTGAGTGTGCCTGCATGCATGTAGGTGTGTGTGTGGATGTGCATATGAGTGTGTGCATGTGTGGGGCCAGTGGGTGAGTGTGGATATGTGCATGCATGTTCGCAGGTGGGGGGGTGCCAGTGTGCCTGCATGCATGTAGGTATGCAGCGTGGGTGTGTATGCATGCATGCGTATGTGCCTGTGAGGGCCAGTGTGTGTGCATGCGCACACGTGTTTGTGGGTGAGCACAAGCATGCCTGCAATGTGTGAATTCACGCACATGTGTGCATGTGGTGCCTGACTTGTGGTAAACACCCCAGCAATGGTGTCTGGCTCACTAGGTACAACAATCCCATCCAAAGCCAATGGCATCTGAAAGAGGCTGCTGCTCCGGACAAGTTGTATCAGGAGGCCTGGCGGGCTCAGGGCAGCCCGTGTGCATGGATGGAAACCAGGCCATGGTCTGCGGGAGCCTCACTGCCAAGTGTGCGGGTGCCTTGCTAGCCAAGTGCAAGCAAGGCCATAATTCAGGGGTACACAACTCCCCCCTCGAGGTCCCCACACCCTATGCCATGTGTAACACACATTCTACACAAACAGACCCTGCATTCTCAGCCACACACGAGCATAACACCCTGGGCATGGCAGTAGGCACAGTCCGGGGGCAGGTGGCCAATGCCACCAACACCAGTGCCAGCCTGGCCTGAGCGGCTGACACCCTGGCACATGGGGGTGTGGGTGGGGTTTATGCAGATTCCTCAAGGCCAAGGTGAGGCTGGGCAAGACATATGCCAGAAAGAGAAGGAGGCCATTTTCCACTGCCCCCAAGGAGGGAGCCACCCAGATCCACCCATGGGACCCCCATCTTCCTGACTCGCCTTCCTGCTGAAGCCATGATAACTTGCCAAAAGTCCCACAAATGGGTTCCGTACAGACATCCCTCCAAGGCCCCACCACCTCATCAAACCTTTCTCAGGAGAAGGTGGGCAGATGGTGGGTGAGTGACGGCCGGGTACAGGCTGCCGCAGGTGCGTGCTGATGGACAACTGGGTGGACAATGGACCGAACCTTCCCTGCCCAATGCTGCTGGGAGACTCGCCAGCCCACCCCCACCTCCCCCCGCCCGGAGTCTTGTCTATGCAGGGCTCCCAGGCCTCACTCAGTGCTGACACCAGGACAGCATCCCTGGACAGCTCTGCCTGGGCAGTGATGCAGCAGCCCTGCCCCACCCCGCCCTGGGGCCCCCAGGACTGGCTACTCGGAAGCCCCTGCCGTTGACCTCTTGGCCTCACCCTCCTGGACACCTTGTCCTCTCCAGCCTAACATCCCAGGAGAAGCCTCAGCACAAACATCATTCCTGGGAAGCTCTGCATCCCCACAGCCCCCGAGTCTCCACACAGCCTTCCACGCTGACCCCGACCCCTGGGAGCCACTGGCGACATCCAGCCCCAGCAGGGTGTGTAGTGTGTGCTTTGGCCTGGGCTTTCTCGCCCCAGGTTCCATGTCCTCACCCCTTCCTCCCCTGCCACAGCCCTTCCCCATCTGCTGACCTGCCCGTCACTCACCAGGACATCTTCCCATCCTGGCCCTGGCTGCCTGGGGTGATGACCTTATCCAAGGTGAGAACAGAGAAACACTTTACTGTCCCTGTGCTAAACCACTCACTCGCCAACACTCCCCTGGAGACCCTCACCTCCCAAGACCACCCATCTGAACTATGACTCGTGTGCCCTAATAAGGTAAGTTGAAGTCCTGGACGATCATGGTGGCTCACGCCTGTAATCCCAGCACTCTGGGAGGCCAAGGCAGGTGGATCACTTGAGGTCAGGAGTTCAAGACCAGCCTGGCCAACATGCTGAAACCCCATCCCTACTAAAAGCACAAAAATTAGCTGGGCATGGTGGCGGATGCCTGTAATCCCAGCTACTGAGCCTGAGGCAGGAGAATCACTTGAAGCTGGGAGCAGAGGTTGCAGTGACCCAAAATTGCACCACAGCACTCCAGCCTGGGCAACAAGAGCAAGCCTCCATCTCAAAATAAAACAAGATCTATGAATATGGCTTTATTTGGACATGGGGTCACTGCAGATGATGAAAGCAAGATGAGGTCCTTAGGGGTGCCCGATCCAATGTGACTATCGTCTTCTAAGAGGGGACATTTGGCTGCAGAGACAGACATGCATGCAGGGAGAACACCATGGGGTGAGGAGGCAGAGTGGCCAGCAAGCCCCCGGAATCCGGGGCAAGGTCTGCACCAGGGGCAAAGCCCTGCAACCCTCACTCGAGGCCTTCCACCCTCCAGGACCACGGCCAGTTCACCTCCACGGCCCCAGCCGCGGGAGCATTCAGAGGGAGAACCCCGGAAACTAGATTCTGCCGCAGCCTGAGCTGCAAGACGTGGTGGGAGGCCGAGGCATCGCCAGGACCCAGGCAGCCCCAGCCTCTCGCGCAAGGTCCTGCGGCACCATCGTTACATGTTCCTGGGTTTATTTTGAGAGTAGCTGAACCAAAACCAGACAAGAACAAGAGGGAAAAGAAAGAGAACGACAGCCCCACTCCGCTTCGGAGTCAAAGCAGCAGAAGAGCTGGAATGCCCCGCCCGCAGGCCACTGGCAGACGGCACTCCCTGGGGTTTCGGGGGCACTGGAGGGCTCCATGGACTCACATCCCACGAAATCGTAATGGAGAAAAGCAGCAGATTCTCCAGGAGGCCGCGGAAAAGAACCTGTGAAGGTTCCTAGCCCAAACTAGAAAACTCTTAGAAGAAAACAGAGGAGGAGGCTTCGTGATGTTAAATTTGGCAACGATTTCTCGGCTTGACACCAAAGGCAGAGGCAACAAAAGAAAAAATAGGCAAGCTGGAGTTTGTGAGCATCTTTGAATATCGAAATATTTGTAAATTATATATCCAATAAGGTATTAACATCTAGAATATATAGAAATGTCCTAAAACTCAACGATAATTTTTAAAAAAACACTCAAAAATTGCCAAAGGACACGAATAGACATTTCTCTAAATAAGATTTATAAACGGGCGATAAGCACATGAAAAGATGCTCAGCGTTGCTCATCACTAGGGAAATGCAAACCAAATCCACACTGAGAAGGCCATAATCCCAGCACTTTGGGAGGCCAAGGCCGGCAGATCACCTGAGGTCAGGAGTTCAAGACTCGCCTGGCCAACATGGTGAAACCCCATCTCTACTAAAAATATAAAAATTAGCTGGGAGTGGGGGCACACACCTGTAATTCCAGCTACTTGGGAGGTGAGGCAGAAGAATTGCTTGAACCCAGGAGGTGGAGGTGGCAGTGAGCTGAGATTGTACCACTGCACTCCGGTCTGGGCGACAGAGCCAGATTCTGTCTCAAAAAAAAAAAATTAAATATAGAATGATTATACCACAGGACCCAGCCACCCCACTTCCAGGTAAGTACCCAGAAGAACTGAAAGCAGGCTCTTGAAGAGAAACGTGTCCATTCATGTCCTGAGCAGCATTCCTCACAACAGCTCGAATGGGGAAGCAGCCCGAGTGTCCATCAATAGACAGAGAAGCTGGATGTGGTGGCCGCACACCGGGGGTATCACTCAGCCTTGAGAAGAAAGGAAATCCTGATGCCGGCCACCCCACAGATGAACCTCCAGGACACGGTGCTGAGTGAAAGCAGCCACTCACAGCAAGAACAAGTCCTGTGTGCTTCCACGGATGTGAGGCGCCCAGAGGCGTCAGAATCAGACAGAAAGCAGAATGGCCCAGAGGCCAGGGCGGGGAACGGGAGCCAGTGTGGAATGGAGACGGAGGCTTGGTTTTGCAAGAAGAGGGAGCTCTGGAGAGGGAGGTGTGACAGCTGCACAGCTGTCACATGAGAACAGACTTACTACGTGACACCTGCCGGGATTAGATGGAAAGTTCGCCGTGTGCGTGGTACTGTCATGTTTGTGAAAGGCATGTGTAGCATGATTTCCTTTTGGCAAAAAAAATGAAAAATGAAAAAAACTTATCCATAACCATCCTGATAAATCCTCATGGCAAGCTGCAAATGAAGGGGCGTTCCCTACTTTGGTAAAGGACGGCTGCCAGAAGTGTACAGAAGGCATGGCAGAAACAGTCCTCTGAGTCAGGAGCAGGCTGGACGCTGCCGCTGAAGTGGAGCCTGGCCGAGGCGAGGAGGAAACGGGAAACAGATTTAAAATACTGGAAAGGGGCCGGGCGCGGCAGCTCACGCCCGTCATCCCAGCACTGTGGGAGGCCGGGGCGGGCGGATCACCTGAGGTCAGGCGTTCAAGACTAGTCTGAACAACGTGTGAAACCCCCTCTCTACTGAAAATCCAAGAATTCGCTGGGCACGGTGGTGCACGCCGGTAATCCCAGCTGCTCAGGAGGCTGAGGCAGGAGAAGCGCTTGAACCTGGGTGTTAGCGGTTGCAGTGAGCCGAGATCACACCACGGCTCTCCAGCATGGGAGAGAACAGTGAGACTATGTCTCAAAAAAAAATTGGAAAGGAAGAGACAAATCCGGATCAGATGGAGAACTCTTAAACCAAAAGAAATTCAGTCCATTAGACAGACTGCAAAGCCCCGAGAGAAGTCCCTCCAGGAAGACTAAGACAACACAGGCAGAGAGGCCGCAGGGACGACAGAAGCGGATCTGATTCTGCCAGTGTTTTCATGACTGACCTACCGCACACAGAATAAAGTGTGTTCGTCATTGTGGTAATTCGGTGCGCTCTGTCTGTTTATGGTGTTGACCGTGATTATGCAGGTCAGACATTTCCTCTTGCGATGCTGATGAAATGCGAATGGAGCTGGAACACCTAAGGGGGTGATTCATGTTTCCACGTGGGAGCGAGGGGCCCTCGTTCCACCTCTTGGGGAGTGAGCCTCATAAGGTCTATGGCTGATGGTGCTTCTCAGCTGGGCCTGAGGATGGAGAAGCAACCTGTGAGGGCACCCCCGTGCCCTGCCTGGTGCCCAGTGCACAGTCTGTGAGCACCCAGCTTCCACAGTGCGCTGGGCAGACAGCCCCCAGCGGCTGAAGGTGCTGACAGCCAGAACCGGAGGCGTTAGCGCCTCCATTGCAGCGCGTCCAGGGGCTCTTTTGGGCCCGCCACCCGTGGGGCACAGCACGTTTCCTTCCATAAACTAGGGGTTCCTAACTACCCACAGGGATGGTTTTCCTAGCAGAGCCCCACGGCCCTGTGGTTTGTTAAACAGCTCAGTGACAGGACAGCAAGTCCAAATGCCAATTCCAGGACTGCGCTTGGGGGGACATATGGTGGTTTGAGGAGTAGGGGGCGGCCTTCGCCAGGGCAGGAGCAGTGAAGAACCGAAACCAACACACAGTCAGGCTGGCTGGTCAAGCGGACGGACGGCTTCCCTAGAGAAATGCTGGGGTGCAGAGGACAGGCGGGAGGGGCTTGGAGGGGCGTGCTGGCAGTGAAGACTGGCTGGTCTGGACTTCGGGGCATGGCGTAAGGTAAGCCCCTGCCCTGGTTCCCCAGCGGGGCAGGGATGGCTGTGTGCCTCGGATTTGCAATGGGTCAGCTGGGGGTGGAGGGCAGGGGAGAAAGACAGAGTCGGGGGGTGGTAGGGCAGGTCCTCGGAAGTGCTGTGTCCAGGGGGGCACAGGGTGTCCTTGTACCGCTTTTTTGAGAGTCTGAGAAGAACTAAAATTAGTAAAGAAACAAACAGTAATACATAACTAAATAAAAGCCCAGTCCGCTGATTTCAGGTCTGGGGTGAGAAAACAGGCAGTGTGGGGGTTCAGCTGGATGCATCAGAAAGCCAGGCCGCTGTCAGGGTCGGGGCGCGGCTCCCACAGCCAGAGATGAGACCACTGAAGGGAGGTGTAAAAAGGGAGACCTTCCCTTCCCACATACCTAGCGGAAGCAGACAGCGTTGTTGGGGGTTGGCAGCACCATTAGGTTCCCTGACCCTGGACAAGGCGCTGGGGAGCCCCCAGTCCCTGACAAGGCGCTGGGGAGCCCCTAACCCCGGATGAGGTGCTGGGGAGGCCGGAACCCAGGACAAGGTGCTAGTCCATAAGTTCAAGACACTTCCACTCAGAGTCTTGCCCTGAGACAAGACTCACGTGACAGCGCTGCCCTCTGAGCTGCCTCTCCTGTCTGTCCCCAGTTCGTCCCCATGTCCTTTCTCTATTCACGCAGACTTACATGAACAACAGACTGGTCATCCAGGCTGGGCCCGGCGAAGCCCCAGAAGCACATCAGGAAGCCCTTCCCCGCCCCGCCCCAAGTCCAGAAATGGTGCTGACTATCTCCACGCACTGTGGCTCTCCATCCTCTCCCGCCTACAGGAAGCTGACTGCTGCGTCCTCACTCGGTCTGTCCCAGACAGAACAGGGTCTTAGGAAGAAGGACAGGAGCCTTAAAATGGGATATGGAAACCACGTCTCAAGTTAAGACTTTCCCTTCTTTTAAGTAAAGCAACCCTTTTGTGATGTCAAACAGCCTTTCACGCCTGAGTCTCACCCCACTTCCCCCTTTCTCCCTCAGACAAGTGAGAACCGAAGTGTGTACCAAGACGGATGGAGGAAAGCAAGGTCGTGGGTGGTGCCCACGGTGGGCACAGGAAGGGCTGGCACGGGTGGAGGGCAGCAGGCAGCAGGGCTCAGAGGGAGACCTGCTTGAGCTGAAGCTGCTGAGAGTGTCTGGAGCCACGTGGGAGGGACCCTCGACGGACGCGCCCAGGGCTCAGCCCAGAAGGTGCCTCCAGAGCGGGCAGGACTTCCCGAGCGTGAGTTTCCACCCAAGAAGCCACTCCCTGTAGCCAAGGGACAACGCCCCAAACCCCCGCCCAGCAGCTGCGTGGACCACTGAGAAGGCCAAGACTGGGCAGCCGGACCAAGGGGAGGCCTACGTCTATCTCCAGTCCTGTCTTCACCGAGACAAACTTCAGGGAATTGTCTGGCCTGTTGAGTGGATTTGCCACTTATTTTTAAGCCCTGTGAAATAGTAAAAGCAGACAATATTTTGTCCTTTCTCCACTATGTAGACCACCAAGGCTTGGAGAACGCAGAACGAATGAGAGCCAGGCAGAGGGGTTCATGAGGGCCCCACCCCCAGACCCCACATTTCCCCGCTCAGAGCCAGCCCACCTCACACGCCATCTCCCTTGCCCCACCCAGGGACAACCCAACCTCCCGCCCCTTACCAGGGTCACCCAGCTCTCACAGCCCTACCACCCAGGGCCACCTCAACCTCCCGCCCCCTCTCCAGGGCCAGCCCAACCTCCTACCCTTCCCTCCCCCAACCCAGGGCCACCCCGCCATCCCACCCCTCACCAGGGCCAGCCCACCTACATACTTCTCCCTCAGAGTGCCACCCAAACTCCCGCCCCTCACCAGGGACAGCCTGTCCCCCGACTCCCTCCACCAAGGCCACTCTGCCCTCCTGCCCCTCACCAGGGCCAGCTTGCCGTCCATACTCCTCTGGTGCTCATAGGTCAGGTCACAGGCAACACACAGGGCGCTGCCCAAGCCTTTGGTCAGGGACAGGTTGGGGTCAGCTCCCTGGGTCAAGAGCTCCTTCACAACCTGAACAAACACAGACAGGCTCATGAGTGGCCACCATGTCACCTCCCCTTACAGGGCCTAGCCCTGAGCAGGGGCCCCATTTGACTTACTGAATGGATGACTCCTGCAGGAGACAAGGAAGCAGGGAGCAGAGATGCTGGCCTCTGCAGAAGCCCCTGGAAGCCCCATTCTACATCACCAATGCCTTCCACTTTTGCAGACCTCTGCTGAAATGTCAGCTCATCTGAGAAGCGCTTCAGACCACCCGGCTAAAGCGCCTCCTCCCTTCACCAAGCTTTATTTCCTTCAGAAGCCTGTCGTTTCCTGAAGCTGTGTTACATACTAGTTTATGGTCTGGCTCCCCCAGCTAGAATATAGGATCCTTGAGAGCAGAGACTCTGTTTAATTCAATACGTAGCGCCAAGAATGGTGCCTGCCAGGTACATAGCAGATGCCCAGTAAGCAACATTTAAATGATAGATGGATGAATGGGTGAATAGGTGAATGGTAGGTCCCTCCATCTGAGTGAATGAAGGACGATGTCTGGGTAGGTGGATGCATGGACAGATGGGCAGATGGATGGGCACATGAATGGATGAGTGCACGGCTGATTGGATGAATGAGTAGATAGGTAGCCGGGTTGATACAGGAGTGACTGGTTAAAAGGATGGATGTATAGATGGATGGATAAGAGGATGAATATGTGAGTGGGTAGCTGGGTGGATAGATGGGTAGTTGGATGGATGAATGGGTGAGTGGAGGATAAATGGATGGGTGAGTAGATGGATAAGTGGATTGGAAGATGAGTAGATAGATAGAAGAGTGGGTGGATGAGCGTATGGATGGGTGGGCAGGTGAGTGGTGAGTGAGTGAATGGGTAGTTGGGTGGAGAGATGGGTGGGCAGATGGACGGATGAACAGACAGATGGATGGATGGATGGATGGATGAATGGATGGATGGATGGATGGATGGATGGATGGACACATGGATGGATGGACACATGGATGGATGGATGGACAGATGGACGGATGGATGGACGGACGGACGGACAGACGGATGGACAGATGGACGGATGGATGGACGGACGGACGGACAGACAGATGGATGGATGGACGGATGGATGGATGGATGGATGGACACACAGATGGATGGATGGACAGATGGACGGATGGATGGACGGACGGACGGACGGACAGACAGATGGATGGATGGATGGATGGATGGATGGACGGACACATGGATGGATGGATGGATGGATGGATGGATGGATGGATGGATGGACACATGGATGGATGGATGGATGGATGGATGGATGGATGGATGGATAGATGGATGGATAGACAGACGGACGGATGGAGGGATGGATGGACGGAAGGGTCTTCAAATCCCAGTGACTGACTGGTGGGGTGGGCAGTGGAGATGGAAGCACCTTAGGTGCACAGGTCTGTGGGTGCAGAACATGCTCACCAGGTCGTTCCCACTGGCAATGGACAGGGAGAGCGGGGAGTGGCCACTCCACAGCAGGTTAGGATTTGCTCTGTGGGACAGAAGGAGCCGGACGATGTCCCTGGCACACTGGGTGGGGAGAAAGGCAGAGCGTGACAGGTTAGAGAGGTCCCCCACCCACAAGGAGCACCTGACAGTCGTTATTAATGTAAACGCCATGAAGTCAGTGTAGGCACTCAGCGGCTACTTCCCCACAACCATTACTTTCCCTGTCACAAGGTGTCCAGAATTGTGGATGGACGGATGGATGGATGGATGGATGGACGGATGGATGGATGGATGGACGGATGGATGGATGGATGGATGGATGGACGGACGGACGGATGGACGGACGGACGGACGGACGGATGGATGGATGGATGGACGGACGGATGGATGGATGGATGGATGGACGGACGGTCGGATGGATGGATGGATGGACGGATGGACGGACGGTCGGATGGACGGATAGATGGACGGACGGACAGATGGATGGATG
>CM052653.1:1175893-1186592 GCA_028533165.1 Leontopithecus rosalia | reverse complement strand
ATGGATGGATGGATGGACAGATGGATGGATGGATGGACGGACAGATGGATGGACGGATGGATGGATGGATGGACAGATGGACGGATGGACGGACGGATGGACGGATGGACGGATGGATGGACAGATGGACGGACGGATGGACAGACGGACGGACGGACGGATGGATGAATGGATGGACGGATGGATGGACGGACGGATGGACGGACGGATGGATGGATGTACGGATGGATGGATGGATGGACGGACGGATGGATGGACGGATGGACGGACGGATGGATGGATGGATGGACGGATGGATGGATGGACGGATGGACGGATGGACGGATGGACGGATGGATGGATGGACGGATGGACGGATGGATGGATGGATGGACACATGGATGGATGGATGGACGGACGGACGGATGGATAGATGGATGGATGGATGGATGGATGGACGGTTGGATGGATGGATGGATGGACGGATGGATGGGTGGACGGATGGATGGATGGATGGATGGGTGAATGGTGGGGAGGTGGATGGGTCTTCAAACAAAGATTTTTTTTCTTTTCTTTTTTTGAGATGGAGTTTTGCTCTGTTGCCCAAGCTGGAGCCCAATGTCACTATCTTAGCTCACTGCAACCTCTGCCTCCCAGGTTGAAGCGATTCTCCTGCCTCAGCTTCCTGAGTTACTGGGATCACAGGTGTGCGCCACCATGCCTGGCTAATTTTGTATTTTTAGTAGAGATGGGTCTTCTCCATGTTGGTCAGGCTGGTCTCGAACTCCTGACCTCGTGATCCACCCACCTCGGCCTCCCAAAGTGCTGGGATCACAGGCGTGAGCCCCCATGCCCAGCCTAAAAGGAGAAGATATTTTCTAAGCATTCATCATTTCCACATTAAAACTAGGAGGACAGTGATGCATATGTTGATTTAAAGTTTGTTTTCAGAGGACAAGGGACAGTCCAGACCACACAACCATGGGGCAGGTCCTGGAATAACGTAGGCGTGACTGGAGGAGCACCTCCTCCCCCAGGGCTCAGTGACTGTAGAGGACGACCTGAGGGTGAAGAGCCCAACCCTCCTCTGTCTCCCCTCCTCTGTCTCCTGCTTCCCCACCCTCCTCTGTCTCCCCTCCTCTGTCTCCTGCTTCCCCACCCTCCTCTGTCTCCCCTCCTCTGTCTCCTGCTTCCCCACCCTCCTCTGTCTCCTGCTTCCCCACCCTCCTCTGTCTCCCCTCCCCTTCCCAGTGTCACCCGTGCGCCCATTCACACACAGCACTTCTGCACACTCATCCAAAGGCTCATGGCAGGACCACACAAGTGAAGGCCCAGGATCATTAATTTTATTTATAAGTGGGTAAACTGAGGCTCGGTGTGCCATGTGCTCATGGCCAACTGACTTAGGCTGCACCTGCTACCACACAGCAAAGCTGAGACCTGGCCTCAGTTTCCCCACATCCACCCCAGCCGCTGGGTGTCTTCGGAGTGGTTCCCACACCCAACTTGGTAAGAATTAACCTCCAAGGCAGGCAGGAGGCAGCAGCCACAGGGCCAGTGGGGCAGGGCCCAGGGCTCTGGAAGATGAGACCTGCCTGGGTCCTGAGTCAGAAACACACGAGAGTGACAGAGGGGAGTTGGCAGCTCGGGACGGACGGTCACCGCAGGGCCCGAGGTCCCCACACAGGCCTGACCAGGCCCTGTGTTAAGAAACCAACTTTATGCCGCCACGCACCCCCCGTGCATGCATTCGCCTGTGTGTGTGCGTGTGAGTGCAAAATCCCATCCTCCCACGCACCCGGCTTCTGCCAGAGACTCAGCCTGAGAGCCGCGCCCCCTGCTGGCAGCCCTGCGCCCACCAGGCCCCGGCCCTCACCTTGCTGTTGTCCTCCCGCTCACAGGCCACGTGCAGAGCCGTCCTGCCCCCCTCCTCGGGGAGGGGCGTGTGTGTGCCATAATAGGCTCGGGGAGGGCCTGGCTCGTTGCTGAGCTTCAGACTAGAGGGCAGCAGGTCCACCTGTGTAAAACGGAGAGCTCTGCCAGCGCCCACGGACCTGCTGTGTGCCCACGGGTAAAGGAGCTGCCTCCCCAAACTGCGAGTCTGGAGTCTCACCCCTCGAAACCCTCTTGAAAACTGATGCCTGGCTTTCTGCGTGCCTGTCCCCTGCACAACTGTCCCTGAGATACCCCAACATCCACAGGGGTCACAGTCATTGTGCCCTCCCCTCGCGGCCCCCCCCCCCCCGCGCTGAGCGGCACACAGCCATGTACAGCATGCACATGTGCTCAGTGGCTTCTGCAGTGTGCCAGGAACTGGACAAGGCTCCGTGGGGCACAGAAAGGAAAGCAGCCGAGCCCCTGCCCTCGGGGCTCGACCCTGTGGAGGAAGGAAGACATGACCCCAGAGCCCGTGACTGGGGTGTTTTGGAGCTTGGTAGGGCCTGGGGGGGACAGGATGGCTTTGGCCTGGAGGAGACCCTGGGTACAAGGAACTGGCCTCTGTCTACAAAGACAAACCTTCCGAAAGGCACGAGATCGCTGCCTGCAACAGGTCCTCGTGGGGACCCCATGCTCTGCGGGCTGCCTGAACAAACACATTCTTAGATCATTCCAATCAACCATTTCGGCCTCTCGATATCAGAAGCCCACTGGCTAAGGCTGGCATCCAGACGGGTTTTCTGTGCAGATCTCCACTGCCGGGACCCCAAGCCAGCAGGCCCTCAGGCTTGGCATAGGGTGTGACTCCATCCAGCCTCGCCCAGCCAAGGCCCCACACCCCCGCCGCGGGTCTCGAGGCACGCACCTGGCTGGGCTGGTAAGTGTCATCCTTGTCGGCTGCCCTGGCATCCACATCGGTGATGGCGTGCAGCAGCAGCTCCACAATACGGACACCCTCCTCCCCAGGAAGGGCTGCAGCGATGTGGAGTGGTGTCAGGGTGCCCAGCTGTGGAGGAAACACCAGGGTGGGGTGAGGCACATGCTCGTGGGGAGAGACAGGTGAGGTACCTGGGGGACCCAAATGCCAGGGACATGGCTGAGACTCCGAGGGCACCATTCTCAGCCTCACCAGCCCCACGATGTGCAGGACACTGGTCCCTGAAGCAGCGTGGGCAAAGCTCCCAACACACTGAGCAAACCACACCTGCTGCTTCCAGCACCTAATACGCCTCTGTCCGCCAGGGCCACAGGTAGGAGGGCTGGCCCCAAACCAGTGTGATTTTAAGCCACCATCCACACCCTCCTCTAAGAAAAGCCCCTCCCTGCCCTTGCCAGGCCCACCAGCTCCTGTGGCCTCCTGACTCCAGCCCCTGACCTGTCCATTCTCCACCCAGTGTCCCCAGCCATCAGCTGACAGCATCCATAGAGGACACCCCGACCCAGCAGCAACAGAGGTGTTCACAGGAGCCACAGCCTCGGAAGGCAGCCCTGCCAACCCAAGGGAGAGCCTGGCTGGAAATGGACAGTGGGCCTTGGGTCAAGAGATGCTCCCCAACCCCTTAAACACCAGCCTGGCTCAAACGGGAAAGAGAAAAGGACCCAGGGGGGCCCCCTAAGGGAGAGACAGATGAGCTTGGATGGTAGGAAGAGCCACCAGCATGAGGATGAGCCAGAGGAACTTGGGGAGAGCAGCTGGGTGTGCCCATGCGGGCCCATCCACCCATGACCCAGGGAGATGGCTGGGGTATCTGAGGCAGAGGGCAGGGCAGGGTCCAGGCAGCTGCTGACTCCCAGAAGAAGTGGGACTCTCCAAGCCTGACAGCAGCCCCTGGGACCCCCACACAGCCCAACACTCACAGCCTCAAGCATGACCGGGGCCAGCAGCACCTACCCCCAGCAGAGGCACACAGCAAAAGGAGAGAAATGGGGGCACAATGCAGGCACCGCCTGTTGTGGGGGAGGCCGGTGCTGCAGGTAACAATCTGCTGACCCCAGGGAGATGCAGACCCACGCAGCCAAGGGGATAAAGGGCAGCCCACCACTCTGTGGTAACTGCAAACCCAGCCACCAGGAGGCACAAGGGGCTGAGGGTTCATTACAGTCAGCTGGAGGCCACACACTCCATGGGGTGTGTCATGTCACCCCTAAAACTGCAGCAGCAACAGCAACAACTGAGCTAGTGACAGAACAACCCAGCTGAGGGGTGAATCAGGAGATGATTAAGCTGAGGAAGTTCTCCAAAACAGCAGAAAGACTAGAAAACAGTCCAGAACAAAATCTGGGGACATGAGAGAGAGCTGGAGTTCTGACACCTCTCAGGCAAGAGCTAGAAAGGGACAGAAATACTAGAGAAATAATACAAGAAAACTTCACAGACCCACAGCTCTGACCCAGTGCTAAGGTGACGTAATAGGGAGGGAGGGAATTAACCCTTCAAAGACACAGGAGTTCAGGGGGCATCACACTTCTCATTAAGTCCCATGAGTCCTGGAAAGGCAGAAGACAGTGAGGCAGGACCTTCAGAGGTCTAAGGAAAAACAGTTTGGAACCCGGAATTCTGTACCCAGCTAGACTATTATTCAAGCAACCGGGTAAATGGTGGAATTTTCAGCAACATGAGGGCTCAGTTTCCCACCACAGACCCTCTCCACACAGGTGTCCAATGACACTCTGCCAGGAGAACAGAAGGAATCCAAGAGGAAGTTGTGAGGCACAAAATACAGTGAAGAGCAAAGACCCCCTAACTGCCAGGTCCAGGTAAGACTGGCAGAGTGGGACCTGGGGCCAGGACTCCGAGAAGGTGCTGACATTCTGCTCTCGTTGAGAGAGGCTTGTTCTCATGTGCTCTGCATTTCCTTGTATGTTAATATTAATAAGATTCCATTGGGCATAAGTGTATTTTCCTCATATATTAATATTAACAAGATCCCATGGGGCATAAGTGTATATCCAGGTTATAGAAAAACTGTGGTTCTGCCCAACCTGAAATGTAGGCATCCTGTCTCTGATAGCCAAATCCCAACATCTGGCTGTGACACATCAAGGTGTTTGCAGGAAAACGTGGATCGTAGACATACACTGTTGTGGGGAGCCCACCCGTGTAAATGCTTGCAAAGCGAGTTTTACAATACTGGCGGTTTGAGCCCAGACACGGGGCCTCCTGAAGGAGGGGAGTCAAGATAAAAGAATCAGGAACAGACAAAAGAAATCTACTTAAAAGATAACCAGATGTTGGAAACCAAAAACTCTTGCAGTCACGAGGAACAATGTCTCCATGTAAATGTTTTTTATGAGCACCTTTTACAACCACTGATTGTGTATCTGCCATCTTTATTGTATAGAGTAGGTCATCTAGTGATTTGCATTTCCTCTTGCAATGATGTAAACCAGAGCCTGGAAAAATGTTTATATACTGAACCTTTGAAAAATAAAATTGGGTGTGGAATAAGATTTCCACATCCCTCCTGACCCCGCTTTCTGTCTCCCTTTATTTCCCGTGCACTCCCCCACTCAGGTTTCAAACCCTCTTGCTGGCCAAGAGTGCCCGCCAGACGTGGTGACATGAACAAGAGACCTGAGAATCGGGGATTTCAGTGACACTTTAAGTGAGTGGTGCCGGCCATAAGTAACAAGGAAATTAAAAAGAGAATATGTAAATACAATCAAGAGTTAACGAATTTGTGTAAATAACTGCAAATTTTTGTTTCAGAACAAGAACCTCAATTTGTGAGCAATCAGGAGTAAAAATGGGGCAGATCGAGTCACAAGAACATAAGTTGTTTATACATTTATTGCATTCTATGATATAAAACTTAGTCAAGTGCAGGAATTTTTGCAGATTGTTCGCGAACTGTGTCCCTGGATTCCTGAAGGTGGAATTTTGGATGAAAAGGCTTGGGAACTTATTGGTGAAAAAATCAGTCACTTTTGTTCTTATAATAGTAAATTGCCTCAAGCAGCCATTTGATCTCTGTCTGGAGCAAGCTTCGCAACTGCTTTGCCCTCCCGCTTTGTCTTTTCCAATACCTCCTGTTGCTGCGGCTTCCGTGCCTTTCTATTCTCCCTCTCCCTTCCTTTCTCCTTCTCCTGCCCCGCCTACATACCAAACTCAGGCAACTTTCGGGCCGGGGACTTTCGCGCCGCCGGAAAGTTCAAATTCTCCTCCAGCGCCACCTGAACAAGAAGAAATTGCTGAAAGAGGTTCTTGCAGGCATCATAGTGAGTATGCTTCCAATTCTTCTGAAGTTCCTTTGACTGAGGTTGTGGTACCCTCCAGTAACACTCCCCCTCCTAGTAAGCCTCCACAGACTGAGCCTACTTGGCAGACTGGTCCTGTTACGCTCACCTTGCCGCCGGACTTTTTAAGGCAATTTCAGGATTTCCTTTCACTCTGCTCTCGTGCAGTTTCTGGCCAACAGTGCTTTCCTGTAGTACAGGGAAATGTTACAGATATGGGAGGCTATCCTACTGGAAGCATGCCTGTAACTTTATGGTCCACAGACCTTGCTCCTGTGTCTCCGCTAACTCATGCTCTAATGTCTAATAAAAGAGGGTTTTCTGATGTAGATAATATGTTTCCTTGCCTCTTCCCGGGTGTAGAAGTCTCAGATCCCCAAGGACAAATAATTCATAGAAATTATCCTGTCCTGCCTAAAACTTTAAAAGAGATAAAAGAGGCTGTCGCACAATACGGTCCTACAGCTCCTTATACCCTCTCCTTGTTGGAAAATTTGGCGGCATGAGAAGCTTTGCTGCCACGATTGGGGTCGTCTTGCTAAAGCTTGCCTTTCTGGTGGTGATTATTTACTTTGGAGAACTGATTATGACGATCGTGCTTATGATCTGGCGCAAAGAAATTTTACTTATCAGATTCTAGTTACTTAACATATGCTTCTTGAAAAGGGACAGTTTGAAAACCTTAATGCTCAGACACAACTTCCTGAGATAGCTTTTGGGCAAATCCATACTATCGCTTTACAAGCATGGAAACAATTGCCCTCAGTAGGGGTCAAAACTGAGGAATTGGCAAAAATTAAACAGGGTCCTGATGAGCCATATCAGGAGTTTGTGTCTCGTTCACTCCAGGCAGTTGACAGCCTGGTACAGGATGGAGAAGCTGGCTCTTTATTGGCTAAGCAATTGGCGTAGGAAAATGCTAATCCAGCTTGTCAAGCAGCTCTACGGCCATGGAAAAGGAGGGGCTCGCTTTCTGATTGTGTTCGCTTATGTGCTGATACAGGACCTGCGTATCAGCAGGGGCTGGCCGTGGCTGCTGCTCAAGCAGGAATGACTGTTGCCACCTATGTGAAACCAACATTTAATAACATTTTAAACGTGGTAATTCTGGACATACCACTTGACAACGTCAGACTGATGTAACTGAGGCAAGAAAAATGCCTTCCAATCCTTCCAACGGCGGGAGGCAACCTGGGGAGTGCCCTCGTTGTCCCCGAGGGACACATTGGGCTAACGAATGCAGATCTAAGCGAGATGCACAAGGAAATTATTTAGTCTAGGTCAGGAAACGGCCAGAGGGGGCCGTCCCGACCCCCACAGAAATTCAGGGCACCTGTTCTCCAGGAGACAGGAATGGCAAATCCATTTCTCAGCTCTATAGGGCCACACCAGGCAGCACGGGACTTGGCCTCTGTCCCTCCTCCCGAGAAGTATTAACGCCGGAAATGGGTCCTCAGGCTATTCCTACAGGAAGTTTTGGTCCTTTGCCTCTGGGTCATTTTGGTCTTTTGTTAGGCAGAAGTGGATGGACTATGAATGGGCTACAAGTCCTTCCTGGGGTTACAGATGCTGATTGTACAGGAGAAATTAAACTCATGGCCTGGGCACCTCATGGAGTATTTACTTTAACTCCGGACAAGCCCATAGCGCAGCTTCTTATCATACCTGTGAATACTGCTATAGGCCATCCCCTTTCCTCAGAGGCTCAAGGTCGCTCAGCTTTCGGATCTTCAAATCATGCCTACTGGGTTCAGTCTATCACTGCTTCTCGCCCTGAATTAACTATATGGATTGATGGCAAGCCCTTTAAAGGGCTGCTAGATACTGGTGCTGATATTTCTATTATTTCAGCTAATCACTGGCCTTTACAATGGCCCTGCTCTCCTTCTGTGACATCCTTACAGGGAGTTGGAATGAGCAAAAATCCTGAAAAATTGATCAATTTATTGAAATGGTCTGATGCTGAGGACATGAAGGATATTTTCAACCTTATGTCCTCCCAGGACTCCCATTTAACCTATGGGGTCGAGATATTTTAGAAGCAATGGGAGCTAAACTTACTACTGGAAATTTTGCTTGGCAAATAATGAAAAAACAGGGTTATCAAGAAGGAAAGGGCTTAAGTAAAAATTTACAGGGAATATCGGAGCCTATAAATCCTTCTCCAAAATATGACAGACAGGGCTTAGGGTGTTTTCTCTAGGGGCCACTAATTCTCCCGATGCCCACGCTGATGGCATTTGCTGGAAATCTGATTCCTCAGTGTGGGCAGAGCAGTGGCCTTTATCTAAACAAAAGATCTCTGCCGTTCCAGAGTTGGTTCGGGAACAACGCGAGGCAGGACATATCCGACCCACTCAAAGCCCTTGGAATTCTCCAATTTTTTTATTAAGAACAAATCTGGCAAATGGAGACTTTTACAGGATTTCAGAAAAGTCAATGATACCATGGAAATAATGGGGCCTCTTCAACCTGGCCTGCCGTCTCCTGTGCTAATACCTCAAGAATGGCAATTGATTGTTACTGATTTAAAAGACGGCTTTTTTACTACACCTCTTGCTCCACAAGATTGTAAATGGTTTGCTTTCAGTGTCCCATCTCCTAATTATGAGCAACCTTGGGACAGGTATGAATGGGTGGTTTTACCTCAAGGCATGGCCAACAGTCCCACCTCTGTCAAACTTTCATTGCAAAGGTTATTCTTCCGGTCAGGCAACAACACCCTAACATTATTCTTATTCATTACATGGATGATATTTTAATTGCTGCTTCATCTAGTGTTCTTTTACAGTCCGCCTTTGTGCAACTGCAGGAGTGCTTAACTAATGCTGGGTTATTTAACTCCTGGGTTAAAATGCTGGGTTACTAGTCGCTCCTAAGAAAATCCAATCTTCTGCTCCTTATCATTATTTAGGACGTATAATTGAGTCACAAAAGATACCTTATGAATTCCAAAATTAAATACTTCTCAGTTGAAAATTCAATGATTTCCAAAAAATTTTAGATGATTTAAATTGGATCAGACCTAGTCTCAGACTTTCTACAGGAGATTTAAAACCTTTATTTGACATATTAAAGGGACCTTCTAATCCTAATTCACCACGCCAGCTCACTCCTGAAGCTGTTGTCCAGAAGGCTTTGTCAGAACAAAAATTAACCAGAATACAGGACAAAGCACCCTGGAGCTTTTGTGTGTTACGCACACAGCATACGCCTACAGGTGTCTTCTGGCAACAAGGCCTATTAGAATGGTTGCACCTTCCTGCCGGTCGTGGAAAGGTGGTCACTCCTATTATGATTTAGTTTCTGCCCTGGTTCCATTGTTTGGATATGAGCCTCCAGAAATTCTTGTTCCGCATACAGGTCCTCAACAAACTCGGCTTTGGCAATTCTCAAACTTGGCAAATTGCTTTTGCTGGGTTTCCCAGTATGATCGGCTGTCACCTTCCAGCTGATAAGATTTTACAACTCTATCCTGTTAATTCTCTTAGCTTTCCTCTAAAATGTGTTAAGACACCTTTAACACAGGCACACCTGGCTTTCCCAGACGCATCGTCCTCTGGTGTTGCAGCTGGTTCTGTTAATAAACAACCTTTTTCCTTTCAAACTCAGGAAACCTCCGCTCAACAAGTTGAACTCCTTGCAATAAAATATGTTTGATCTCATTGGGATGTTCCTCTTAACATTTATTCTGATAGCCAATATGTTGTTCAACTTGTTCAAAACCTGGAGACTGCTCCCTTATGTTCTACCGATTCTTCCTCAATGATTCATCTTTTAATTCCCTTATAGGACTCTCTTCGGCAGCGTTCTAACCCTATTTTCTTTTTTTATTTTTATTTTTTTTTATTTTTATTGCATTTTAGGTTTTGGGGTACATGTGCAGAACATGCAAGATAGTTGCATAGGTACACACGTGGCAGTGTGTTTTGCTGCCTTCTGCCCCTTCACCCATATTTGGAGTTTCTCCCCATGCCATCCCTCCCCCGCTCCCCCCCCCCGCTGTCCCTCCCCTATTTCCCACAATAGACCTCAGTGTGTGGTACTCCTTTCCCTGTGTCCATGTGTTCTCATTGGTCATCACCCGCCTATGAGTGAGTATATACAGTGTTTCCTTTTCTGTTCTTGAGTCAATTTGCTGAGAATGATGTTCTCCAGATTCATCCATGTCCCTACAAAGGACACGAACTCATCATTTTTGATTGCTGCATAATATTCCATGGTGTATATGTGCCACATTTTCCCAGTCCATTCTATCATTGATGGGCATTGGGTTGATCTGACAAAGGGCTGATAACCAGAATTTACAAAGAACTCAAACAGATTTACAAGAAAAAAGCAAACAAGCCTATCCAAAAATGGGCAAAGGATATGAACAGACACTTTACAAAAGAAGACATACAAGAGGCCAACAAACATAGGAAAAAATGCTCATCATCACTGGTCATTAGAGAGAGGCAAATCAAAACCACATTGAGATACCATCTCACGCCAGTTAGAATGGCGTTCATTAAAAAAGCTGGAGACAACAGATGCTGGAGAGGAT
>CM052653.1:1151617-1169553 GCA_028533165.1 Leontopithecus rosalia | reverse complement strand
GGGACCCGGGACGCTGAGCCGAGCGAGCGCGCGCCGCCTGCCGGGCACCGCCTCCCCTCCCCAGGCGCCTTCTGAACGCGCTTCCCGTTGGCTCCACCGCTGGGAACAATGACAAGCGTCGCGAGATACACTGAAAAGTAGCGGGCGTTCAAATCCTGCCCGGGGACCTGGGGGACAGCGGGCCCGGCGCCGGCCTCGGCACTCACAGCCCGGCCCGGAGTCCGCGCGGCTCCTACCTGCGGGGGGAAGCGGATGTCGGTCCTCGCCCCGCGCTCCAGCAGCAGCCTCACCCCGTCCACGTCGCCGGCCTTCACCGCCAGGAACAGGACCTGCGTGGGCACGCGGCACACGTTGGGGTCCGCGCCCCGGCGCAGCAGCAGCTGGATGGTCCGCCAGCGATTCTTCCGCCTGGAAAAGCCATTGCGCTCGTGGGCCCCTGGAGGGCCGGCACCCAGGCCGCGAGGCCGGCCGCCTCCACCGTGCCCCGGACGGGCCAAGCCAGCGGGAAGGCCGGGGAGGGGCGCGCGGGGGTTATGTGTGTGCCGCAACCACACACCACACACACACACAGCACACACCACACACACAAACCACACCAGAGCACACACACACCACAGCACACACCCCACACAGCACACACAAGCCATACCACAGCACACACACAGCACACACCACATATACAAACCACACCAGAGCACACACACACCACACACACAAGCCACACCACAGCACACACACAGCACACCCCCCCACAGCAACACCCACACACATACCACACAGCACACACACATACACAAACCACACCAGAGCACACACACACCACACAGCACACACAAGCCACACCACAGCACACACACAACACACACCACATACACAAACCACACCAGAGCACACACACCCCACACAGCACACAACCACACAAGCCACACCAGAGAACACACATAGCACAGCACACACACACAGCACAAAACCACAAACACAAGCCACACCAGATCACACACATGCACACAGCACACACAGCACACAGCCACACACAGACACATCACACAGCACACAACCACACAAGCCACACCAGAGCACACACACACCCCATGGCACACACAGCACACAACCACATACACAGAGCACACCATACACACAAGCCACACCAGAGCACACAACCACACAAATTCAAACCACACACAGCACACGGCACACACCACAAAGACACGAACGCACAGGCACACACACCTCTGAGGGGTCACTGAGCAGAAGGCTGGCCAGCTCGGGAGGAAGCTGTGCCTCTGGAGGGGACTTGGGCCTGAGGAGAGGCTGGGGCCAGGTGGGCTGGGGGGCCATGCAGCTGCGTGCGTGTCTGAGGGAGAAGCTCAAGGGAGGAGGAGGGGGCTGGGGAGCAGCGGGAATGGCCGTGTGCACAGGACAGGTGCAGGACCCAGCCAGGCCCGCTGACCCTGCAGCCAGCACAGAACGGGAGACACAGGAACCAGATGGGCCTCAGGCAGCAGCTCCCAGCCCCGTCTCCAGACCCTCAGCACTTGGAGGCCCATGGAGCTGCGTCTCGTGGGGGCTGGCTCTCCTTGGCTGCAGCTACCTGGCAAAGCTCAAAACCGTCAAATGCTCAGCATAACAAAGCCACTGTGTGTCACTAATAAGTAACACTGTCGAGAAGTTATTTTACTAAAACAAAAGCAGTTCGGGAGAAGGGTGGCACTGTCTTTCACCTTCGCCGGATGCCCGTCTGCTCTGCACGGCCCTGGAAGTGAGTGGAGACCCAGCCCCCCTGAGGTATGCAGCTGGACAAAGGAGCATTTGAGCAGCCTGGGGCAGTGAGCTAGCTACCTGGTGGCACTGGACAGCCACAGGCCAGCCTCCGAGCCTGGCAGTCCCAAAGCCCACAGGCCCACCTCTCACTGTCAGTGGGTCTTCACCCACCTGGCGATGGTTCCACATAGAACTTGGCCACGTGGGGAAGCTGGCTCACCACAGAGGCCGACCTCAGCACTGTCAGCACACCGTCAGGCAGTGCCAGAAAATGTGCTGCTGGCGCCGTCTGACCCAGAAAGCCTCTGAATACCCACGTCTCGGTGAGGCGAAAGGAAGCTAGGAGAGTCTTGGTGGTGGCTGCAAGGGTCGAAAATTCTGCTATTCACTTGGAAACGTAAATTTCACCAGCAACAAATAGTGTCACGTGCTGCCCTTAACACGGCAGGCTGTGCTCAGGAGCACCAACGGCCACGTGCCACTGGTCATCCTTCTGACTGAAAATGGGGCAGGGGGTCGGGGAAGATGCCGCATCCTGTTGGCTCCTCTGGCCCCGGGGGAAGTGCTTCCTGCAGAGAAGTGGTGAGCCCTGGTCTGCGGCGGGCACACGTCAGTGTCCTTCCCGTGTTTTCTGATCCAGGATATTAGAGGGTGTGCCTGCAGGGAGCAGGGCGTCATGCAGCTCGTCATTGTCTTTCTGCTTTGTGAGACAGGCGTCCCCCCGAGTGCGCGCCGTGCTCAAGGAATGCCGTGTCCCCATGCAGGCCGCGCACTGCTGCCCTGTGGGCTGGGGGCTGCCAGTCTGCACGGCCCTGTCTTCACACCACCCACCAATGTCAACA
Source organism: Leontopithecus rosalia (assembly GCA_028533165.1). Classification (NCBI taxonomy): domain Eukaryota; kingdom Metazoa; phylum Chordata; class Mammalia; order Primates; family Cebidae; genus Leontopithecus; species Leontopithecus rosalia. The sequence goes on along the minus strand of CM052653.1, from coordinate 1,166,950 downwards.
CAAGAAGGCTGGCAGTGTCTCATGGATATCGAGAGAAGCACTTTGACCCCACATACTCCCTGAAAGCGTCTTGGACTGCCAGGGGTGCGTGGACCACATTTGAGACCCACTGGTCTAGACAAGGTGGGCAGTAGGAGTGTGTGGGCTCCCCACGCAGGTGTCACTCACAGGCGCCACGGCTAGGATAGGACCTCCGGCAGTGGCTCCTGCTGAGGCTCCCATAGAGACACTTCAGGCCAGTGCCAAAGGCCACAGCAGGGGTGGGGTGGCTCTGAAAACGGCCCATCACTATGGCACCCCCACAGGCCTGGGCATGGCATGGGGCCACCAACACAGGGATGCTCACACATTCAGACACGTCTCTGGACACAATGCCTCCCACTGGCACAAAGAGACGTGGGTCCACTACACATAGGAGTCAGCCCCAATGGTGGCCCTCCCCCACCAGCCAGCGCCAAGACCTACTCAGCCATGGACAGCGCCATCCTCCGCAGGGTCCCTTTGTCAGAGCTGCTGGTGCACAGCGAGGGCGAGGCCGTCCTCAGCAGGCTGTGGGACTGGGCGCTCTTCTCCAGCATGGCCTGCGAGAGCTCGATGGGGAAGCTGCACACACACATGTTGGACTCCAGGTTCGTCTCGGTGCTGCACGGAGTGCACTGGTCTGTGTTTCCCAGCGCGTCCTTGAGCCCACTGTCCACGTGGCCGAGGCTGCCCTTCACCAGTGGCGAGTCCCCCTTCAGAGAGCCGCTCCTCTGGTCCACAGAGTTCCCAGACTGCCTGCTGCCCTGGGAGAGGCCGCACTCCTGGCTGCCCAAGACGTGTGGCCTCAGCTCACAGCTACCCTGCGAGGGCACGTCCACCTCGTAGTTCAGAGACTCCAGGTTTGTGTCCGTGCACAATGATGAAAGCATTGGAGCAGCTGGAAGTTGTGGAGGCTCCTTTGCGAATAACCAAAAAAAGGATCATTAGAAGAAATTAGAGTGAAAACCTCATTCTAGGACCTTCTTCAGCAAGGACCAATGCCCATGGCCTGGAGTTGTTGTCCAAGTGCCCAGGCTGAGAACACCAGGGCAGCTGTCCTCAAACCCCAAAGGAGAAAAGCTCCCCCACCTGTGAAAGCATCGTGCAGAAGCCTGCGCCTGACCAGGCCACACCCCGGGCTGCATGGCCCTGTGCGTGGCTGCTGAGCTCACAAAGTGTGGCCCGTCCACAGCCAGGTGCTTAGGAGTGAAGGAGAGGTTGGGAAAAGGCAAATGGCTTGATGGTGCGGCTTATACTGATCACACACCAACACGACTGGATTTTGAATACATCAGGCTAAATGAAATATGTAACTAAAATTAATTCCACCTGTTTTACTTTTTCATGTGGCTACCTCCCAAATTTTAATTACACATTTTATTTCTGTTACACGGCACTGCCCTTGATCCATTTGTGTTTTGAGCCACAGTTCCCAAAGCGTGGTCCCTGGACCAGTGGCATTGGTCAAACCGCCCAAGAGTCCCATAGACGGTCGTTTTTGGATAAACATAGAAATCGACTCTTCTGCTAAAGCTTGATACCCATATTTACTTTATCTGAGTTCCTTCGTCAGGAAAGGACCCTCAGGAAGCGTCAGAGAACTGAAGCCCACCAGATCACCACACGAGATGCCGCCTTGCCTCACCCTAGTTCCTGTTTTCTCGCACTTGGTTACACTTGTTCCCTGCTACATAAACTGGTGTTGGTCAATCAGGAAGACGGACTGCGAATGAGCTCCCACCTCCTCAGCTGCAGCCCAGTGACAGCCTCTTCCTTGGCAATACTTGGCATCTCAGTGATTGGCTTTCTATGCAGCAAGCAGCAGGACCAAGACTGAACCCTGGTGTTTCGGTAACATCGGTATTGCCAGGAAACTGTTAGGCATGCAGACTGGCCCCCACCTTGGGGGCGTTGTCACGGATGCCCGCCCTCCCTCCACAGCACTGGCAGGGCAAGTCTCAGGGCCCCAGGCTGCTGCACAGGTGACCTGTAAAGAACACACATCCCTGGGCATCTGTGGTGGAGCTCAGGGTGCCTTAGGAGATGCGCAGGCTCTGTCTCTCTTGCCCACTCCCTGACTTGTCTTGTAACTCACCCTGTATAATAAGCCTGGTCCACACAGGAGGAGGGAGGAGGCTTGGTGGACACTTAGAGGGAGGAGCCAGCAGGGGACAGTGGGTGGTGTGGCGGCCATGGGGGGCTGACCTGGGGCTTGGGCACGGTCCGCTCAGCAATGTTGGGCTTGAAGGACCGGGCGGGATAGTAGAGGAGGAAACACATGCTGAGTGGCGTGAGGCCCTCGTCTGAGCACTTGTTCACGTCGGCCCCACAGTCCAGGAGAAGGTTGACAACGTGGTCGTGGCAGTGAGTCTGCAGGGGGACGGGGCAGGACTCAGGAGGATGCGCCTGGCCCTCAGGGGTTAGAAGGGTCACTGGGCACCCTGCTACCCTCAGGAGGCCACCCCCTGGCAGGGCAGGAACCGGTGCTCATTTGGGCGCTTGGCAAAGGGATGAGTGTGGGACAGACAAGTGGAATGGACACTGTGCCCCAAGCCCGTCTCCACTGGACCTTGAGTGTCATGCTCAGCTGAAGGGGTTTCCGCTGAACGGTGAGGTGGAGGTGTGGACACATCAGTGTCCCCACATACTTTGGCTCTGCTTCTGCAGAGGGGACCACAGAGCGCCACCCACATGCGTGACCTCCACAGCTGAGCCCCTGCAGGCACCAGCCAGGGTTGGTGGGGAACTTACAGCAGCCGCAGCGAGCACAGTGTAGCCCTTTGCGTCCGCCACATCAGCGCTGGCCAGGTCGTCCTTCAGGACCCTGTAAATCCAGCCGTGGTTCCCTTCCTCAGCATTCATGATCATCTCCATGGCAAGCCGCTCTTTGGGCCCACAGAGTGCAAAGCCGCTGCGCTTCCCCTCCAGGATGGCGCCCATGTTCCAGCTGGTGTGAGCTGGCTTGTTCCTGGCAACACAGCAAGTTTCAATGGGCCTGGACCAGGTTTTACACCACTCAGCACCTCCCATGAGAAAGGGCCCAGCTGAGCTACCTCCCTTAAGCGCCTCTCCTTCTTATGGCTCAGCCTCAATACCCGTGTTCACTCTTCAGGCACCCTGGGTGCTGGCGGCTGCACCCCCAGCTGCTCATGATCCACTAGGGTGCACACAGTGGTATCACCCGGAGGTCAAGATGCTCAGGCTATATTTCTGTCCCAGCAGGACTGTGCTGGCTTCGAGCACACCCCTGCACCTCTGATTCATCCGGGTCACTGGGTGTTTGCTAGGAAATGGGCTGTCACAGCAAAGGCCCTGGGTAGGAAGGAGACCAGCATACACGTGGGTCCAGTCTCAGCACCAACACCCACATTCCGCCCTCTGCTCATCCACTTTTGTCTGAATAGACAACACGCATCTCTCATGACTTACTCACTGCACAGCACTGATGCCTCCTGATGTGTACACAGCCCCTTTTCACAATCAAGAACCTGCGCATTACAATTGCTTCTGTACCTAACAGTCTTCAACAATTACAAGCCCACCATGATGGATGGATGGTTGGGTGGGTGGATGGATGTTGCATGAGTGAACTGATGGATGAATGGATGGGTGGGTGGGAGGATGGATGGATGGGTGAGTGGATGAACAGATGGATGAGTGGGATGGTGGATGAATGGGTGCTGCATTGGTGGATTGATGGATGAATGGATGGGTGGGTGGATGAATGATGCATGAATAGATTGATAGATGGATGGACAGGTAGTCAGGTGGATGAATGGGTAGGCAGGTGGGTAAATGAGTGGATGGTTGGATGAATGAATGTTGCACGGATGGATTGATGGATGAATCGACGGGTGGATGGGTGAGGAGATGAATGCTGCATAAGTAGATTGCTGGATGGATTGGTGGGTGGGTGGACAGATGAATGGATGGCTAAATGAATGGGTAGGTGTGTGGGGAGATGAACGAATGCCGGGATGAATGGGTGTTGCATGGGTGGATTGCTGGATAGATAGGTGGGTGGGTGGGTGGATGAATGGATGCCTGGATGAATGGGTATTGCATGGGTGGATTGCTGGATGGATAGGTGGGTGGGTGGGTGGATGAGTAGGTATGTGGGTAGATGAATGGATGCCTGGATGAATAGGTATTGCATGGGTGGATTGCTGGATGGATAGGTGGGTGGGTGGATGAATGGGTAGGTATGTGGGTGGATGAATGGATGCCTGGATGAATGGGTGTTGCACGGGTGGATTGCTGGATGGATAGGTGGGTAGGTGGGTGGGTGGGTGGGTGGATGAATGGGTAGGTATGTGGGTGGATGAATGGATGCCTGGATGAATGGGTGTTGCACGGGTGGATTGCTGGATGGATAGGTGGGTGGGTGGGTAGATGTGTGGGTAGATGAACGAATGCCTGGATGAATGGATGTTGCATAGGTGCATTGATGCATGAATGGATACTAGGTGGCTGGGTGATTGAGTGGGTGGGTGGATGGACTGATAAATGAAAAGCAGACACTTATTCTCAGAAAATACACATTCTGAAACAGTTTATTGACATCTGAGGTCAATGTTTAGGAAAGAAATTAAAGTGTTCTTGAATATTTTAACTAAAAAATTAAACACTTCAGCCGGGTGCAGTGGCTCACGCCTGTAATCCTAGCACCCTGGGAGGCCAAGGTGGGCAGATCAAGAGGTCAGGAGATTGAGAACATCCTGGTCAACATGGTGAAACCCCGTCTCTACTAAAAATACAAAAATTAGCTGGGTGCAGTGGTACACGCCTGTAGTCCCAGCTACTCAGGAGGCTGAGGCAGGAGAATTGCTTGAACCTGGGGGGCAGAGGTTGCGGTGAGCCGAGATCATGCCACTGCACTCCAGCCTGGGCAACAGAGCAAGACTCTGTTTCAAAAAAAAAAAGCATTAAACACTTCTCCTTGGATGGCTGACTTTCTTGAGGCTCTGGGTAGGGTAAGAGGGTTTTTCAAAGACCAACAGAGCAGAGAATCTTTTCATACCATCCTCGGACAAATCAAAGGCCTGGCTGGGCCCCAACACCACTGCTGCCCTGTGCTCCCACCCTTGGGTCTCCGGCATCCCTCACCACTTCATACAGTAATAACAAAAACCCTGCTCTCCATGTCAACCCTGCCAGGAGACTTGGCCCACAGGACACCTAAGCCCCGCTGCAATGGTGGGGCAGGGCATTAGCTACGGCCCGCTAAGGGAAATGCACAGCGCCCAGGGCCAGGACTCACCCTCAGCTGCATGGACTCAGGAGCTTCTCCCCAGCCACATCCCCCAGGTTCCACCTGGGAGTCCTCAGGACTCCCCTGGCTGCACATTCGCCAGGCCACCTCCTGATCACTCCTATCCCCAAGAGTGGGTGGGTGGGATCCTGAGACCCCCATTCCCCTGCACAGACGTCCAGGGCCCCAAGGCCCACCTGCCTCCCAGCGCCAGCCGGCAGGGCCTTCCCCCTCTCACTTCATTACCGCCCGCATCAGTCACTTCATGGGAGGGGCGAGTTTAGGTCACCCTGAGGGAGCAGCCTCAGTGGCAGCCGGCCGAGGGCCTCAGGAGCCTGCCTAGGAGTGGCCTGCGCCATGCAGGGCTCTGGGGGAAGAGCAATAGAGACTGGTCACCTGAACTTGTAAGTTTGCGTCTGGATTTTGACCAACAAAGGGGTCTCGTTGGTTATGAACCAGGGTTCTTCATCCTCAACGAACGGAGGGATGTCACTGAGGAAGAGGCGGGCGTCCAGCTCTCGGCGGAAAGAGCTGGTCCTGGGCAGGTGCTCACTGTTGGTGGAGTAGACATACATCTCTGGAGGCAGTGTTAGGTCATCGTGGAGAAGAAGCCGCTTGTACTCATAGAAAAAGGGGTCCTGTCCCTCCTGCAGTCCCCACTCTGTCTCCTCCTCGTCTGAGAGGCTGATCCTCGCAGGGCTGTGGGTGAGGACGCTGGAGAACTCAGGGTAGCTGAGGAGGGAGAAGCCACCAGGGCTCTGGGTGCACAGCTTGATGAGGTGTCCCCGGAACCACAGCCCCACATCCTGGCTGCCGTCAGGGTAGGTCTCGACGCCTGGCCCGAACCGCTGGTCCGCTTTGTACAGCCCCTGCCGAGGAAGCACAACAGGCCAGGGGGAGATGGCACAGCCCAGCGGCGTGCTGCGATCAGGTTCACACGGGCACAAGAATGCCCAGAGCAAACATTTCCCAAGAAATGCGTCCATTCTCCCAGCACACATCTCTGGAGGCTTGGGCTGTGCTGCCCCAGGAGTGAGGCCCACCAGCTCTCCCGAGGCGCAGGAAGGAGGGCACTCCACAGACAACATGGAGTGGGGCGGGGAGGTCTCCGTGGCCTCTGAGAAGGTGAGGACATGATGGAGGTCTCAAGGTGAAAGCGTGTCAGAGACGCCAGGTGTGGATTCAATTCAGGGAGCCCAGCCCAAACCCCCCAACAGGCTGGGGCAGCAGTGCGTGGGAAGGAAGTGCAGGCAGCAGGTCAGGTGTGACCCAAGAAGGAGCAGGAGGAGGAGGAAGAGACAGAGGAAAGGAAGAGGAGAGGAGAAAAGAGGGAAGAGCGGGAGAGGAGGCCAAGGGGAGGAGGGGAGGAGGAGGAAGGGGAAGGAGAAACCGGACAGAGGAAGAAGGAGAGCCCATCTTGCTTCTGGGAACCCAGCCGCTCCCAGGCCCTTGCATGTGGGTGGCGGAGGCCAGTGTGCAGAAGAGAAAGCAAGCACCCAGGAGGGCCTCACACACAACTAGTGAGTGGCCACTGACAGGTGCTCAGGGCAGGGAGCGCAGAAGGGGCCTGCTGCCCAGGGGAGGCGCATCTTCCTGTGACGGCAGCGTTCAGGGACGCCTGGAGGGCACGGTGGGCAGAGACGGCACGGGAAAAGGCACCGAGGCAGCCACAGTGGGTGGCAGGGCGGTGCCCTCCCAGGGCCCACACGCTCATCCCATCTGTGAAACAGGAACACTCCCACCTGGGAGGTCTCCACCTAAGGCGGTTCAAATCTGTGTCCCCGCCCACATGTCAAGTTGAGTTGTAATCCTGTGTTCCAGGTGGATCACAGGGTGGATCCTTCATGAATAACTTAGCCTCATGGTGCTGCCCTCAGGGCATTCTTGTGTGGCTCCTCCCCCCACCCTCTGACCCCTGCTTGCTCCTGCCCCACCATGTGATTGCCTGCTCCCCGTTCACCTTCTGTTGTGACCCGAAGCTTCATGAGGCCATCCCAGCCATGCTTCCTGTACAGCCTGCAGAACCATGAGCCAATGACACCTCTTTCCTTTACAAATTACCCAGCTCAGGCATTTCTGGCGGCAACGTGAGAATGGCCTAATACACCCATGCACCACACCCGCCTGAGCAACTCCGGCTACAAGCCCAGGGCTGGGTGCTGGGGATGCGCGGCTTCATGAGGCCCCTGCCCACGAGCAACGTGCAGCCTGGAAGAGGAGGCGGAAAATGAAGTGAAGTGAAGCGTGCTCAGGCTGGCTCTGTTCTACAAGGGAGTTGGGCACTGGGACTGTTTCCGAGGTGGCTCAGAGGGCTGGAGGTGGAGAGAAGTAACAGGTGAGGTTGGGCCATAAGCAGGTGCCAGGCAAGTCTGGAGGGCCTGGTGGGCATAGCAAGGAGGCTGCATATTTACTCCAGGAGCTTCAGAGAGCCCCTGAGGAGGCGTAAATCACTGGATCAGATGGGCTGGAAAAACATGGAGGCCGAGCAAGAGAAGGGGCCGTGGGCAGGGAAGCAGAAGGAGAAATCAGCCCCCATGACGATGCCGAGGCCAAACGGGCTATGCCCAGGACCCCATGCTTCTGCTTCCGGGACCCAGTGTAAGGAAATCATCACAGACGCAGGCACAAACGTGTTCACCACAGCAGATTGTCTAAGAGCAAATAATAATAGTAACAGCAAAGTTAAATAAAGGAGGGAGTGTCCACAGGCCTTACAAAGTCTGATTTCAATATAAACTACTTTTTGACCAGACAATCCTGCTTCTAGGAAGGCTGCCCAAAGATCACCGGCAAACGGAAAGTGCCCACATCCTCTGTGCTTCCTCTGCAGCTGCATGAAGAGACCAAATCGGCCTCCAGGAGGAGAACACGGCAGCGCAGTCACGAGGGCACCTCCCACCCACAGGAAAGGAGCATGTGTGCGCATTGCTCCTGCTTCGCAAAGAGGAGCCCCAAGCTATGAGAAGGTCATGGGTGGTAAGGGAGGAACCAAGATGGAGGAGAAAGGGGTCCAAGCTGGACTCCTCTGTCTGGACCTTGTTTTCTAGATTTGGCTTTGGAACAATGTAATTTTTTGCATAATTAAAAACAAAATGAAAAAAAGATATTAAAAACAGAATCCCAAGAAAGCAAAATAAAGCAAGTGGATGCAGCTCTACGTCCAGGTGGCGGACTACCCAGAGAGGAATCGTTCCCTGAGCCTGCGCGCGTGGGAGGCGTGCACGTCACTGTGGGCTGAGCCCTGGGGACAGGAAGAGCAGCAGGGAAGCCTTCGTGGCTTGTCCTAATCACATCGGTAGCGATAGCTCTGTCTGGGTTTTGTTATTGTGAAGCAACAGTACATATTTTATGAGAAAAAACAAACAAGAATTTAGTCAATGGTTAAAAACCAAGATGTTTGTGCCTAAGAGAAAAGGATTACAGTACAACAGCTATAAAGTAAAAGCCTGTACTCCTAAACTGGAATTGGAAATATCAGTATGAAAATGCAGTTTTTCATTCAAAAGAGTATTTTCTGGATCATTCTACTGAAAACGTCTAGAAATAACTAGCCAATGTAGTGGGAATGAGCACCCATATTATAGTCTCAAAGTGCCATGTCCCACTAAAAGAACCAGGCTTGATAGATTCCAGGTTCAGAGCAGAAAATGTACAAAGCCTGGACAGGGGAGAAAGCTATGCATATTCACGTCTAGATGCACATGCCAGGGGGAAAAAGAAAACTGTAAACACTTGAATAGCTGCTGGAGCTATGTCAGAATCTCGAAAGCTGAAGAGTCCGTTCCTGGCCAAGGATGGGACAATCTGGGCATCCAAAAGCACAATCACTGCAGTGGGCTAAAACAGATCAAATATATTAAATCCATACATTCATAAAGAAACCAGAAAGGAAAATTAACACTCCGATCACCACTGAAGGGTGTCAGGAGACCCAGTCTCCACAGAAAATCTGCAAAGCGTCCCGGCATGGCGATGCACAGCTGTAATCCCAGCTACTTGGGAGGCTGAGTTGAGAAGCTCACCTCAGACCAGAAGGTCAAGGTTGCCGTGGGCTATGATTACAGCACCGCACTCCAGCCTGGGCAACAGAGTGAGACCCTGTCTCAATAAATACATTAATTAAGTAATGAAATGAAGCAAAAATAAAACAAAAGACATTGCTAAGAAAAACGAAAAGGCAAGGCACTACTGGGATAAAATATTCACAAATATCAATATACAGAAAGAACTCTGTAAGTCCATGATAATGCAGATAACCCAATTAATAGCCAGGAAGACATGCAGACAAACACTTTGTGATAGAAAATATGCGGATAACAAACAAGAACGTGGGAAAATGTCCAACGTCATTAGTCACCAGAGTGCTAAAAGTTCAAACCATAATGACGTACCACATACACCCATGGGAATGGCTAAAATGAAAACTGGCAATACCATGTTAACAAGGACACGAATCAACTGTAACTTTCACGCCTTGACGCTGAAATGCAAAATGGCACAGTCACTTTGAACAACTGTTTGACAATTTCTTCTAAAATTTCCATATACTTACTGCTTTGACCAGCAACCCCACTCTTGAGTATTTATCCAAGTGAAAACAAAGACATATGTCCACGTCTAATCAACTGTTCTGGACAGCCTTTTTCATAGAAACCAAAAATGTGTAAGAAATCAAATATGCATTTAATGGTGAACCAATAAAAAGTTTTGTTATATCCATGCAATGAAATACTACCCCATAATTTTTCAAATTGACTGAAATATGTAAAACATGTATGAGTCTTAAAAGAATCACACCCTAAACAAAAGAAATCAAACACAGCTGGGATCACGCCTATAATCCCAGCACTTTGGGAGGCTGAGGCGGGTGGATCATGAGGTCAGGAGATCAAGACCATCCTGGTCAACATGATGAAACTCCATCTCTACTAAAAATACAAAAAATTAGCTGGGCATGGTGGCGCGTGCCTGTAATCCCAGCTACTCGGGAGGCTGAGGCAGGAGAATTGCCTGAACTCAGGAGGCAGAGGTTGCGGTGAGCCGAGATCGCGCCATTGCACTCCAGCCTGGGTAACAGGAGCGAAACTCCGTCTCAAAAAAAAAAAAAAAAAAAGAAAGAAAGAAATCAAACACAAAATACTACACATAATATAATTATATTTATGTTAATTAACAGAGGCAGGAAAACTACAATGATAAAAGTAGATTAGCAGATGTCAGTGGCTAGAGGGTGGAGTGGGGTTGACTATAAAGGAGCTGGAAAAAATTCTGGGGAATGATGGAAATACTGTAAATGATGATCAAGGTGGTGGTGAATGACTATATGCATTTGTTCAAAATTCACTTGGTCACTTAAAATCAGTAAATTATGCTGCATGTAAATTATATCTCAATAAGACTGACTACAAAAATAGAAAAAAAACTAAGAAAATCATTTCAGTGGAAGAATAGCGTGCTCAGGATATAAAACGGAAGACACAGAATTGAGACTAACAGACATAAAGGGTATTGTGAGTAGGGCTAACATACCTGCAATTGGAGTCCCAGAGAGCGAAGAGAGACAATGAGGCACACGCAGTATTTGAATAAATAATAGTTGAGAATTTTCCAGATCCACTACTAGAAACATAACAGTGAAACTGTAGAAAACCAGAGAAAGATAAAATTTCAAGGCAGCCAAAGACGAGACAGATTAAGTTCAAAAGAGCAACAAGCTGACAGCTGACTTCTCAACAGCAAAGATGGAAGCCAGGAAACAAGGGAGTCGAATCTTCACTGTGCTCAGGAAAACAGCTGTCAACCTAGAACTCTGTCCCGTGGGGATATTCTTCAAGAACTAAGTTGAAAACAACTGATTCTCAGACAAGCCAAAACTGACAGTATACCACCTTCAAATACACAATCAAATTCTAAGGGTGCTGTTCAGGCAGAAAGAAAGTGACACTTTGGGGAAGGGCAACTGTGCAACAAAAAATTAATTAATTAATCAAATTCAGGGAAAGTGATCTTTGATAAAAGACCAGAAACACAGGAAGGAGTAAGAAAAAAGCCTAAAATGCTGACTATAAGAATAAGTTCTTGGAGAGATTAGACAGACGCAGATACAAAGCCACCTTTATTGACTGACATGTAAAAAGCTGCACGTATATATGTATGCACTTGATGAGTTTAGGAGTAAGTTTATACCCATGAATCCATCAAGGCCACAGAAATATCCATCACTTCCCAAAGTTTCCTCCAGACCCCTATGTGTGTTCTCAAATTCCCAGGCTCAAGCCATCCTCCCACCTCAGACTCCTGAGTAGCTAAGACTATAGGTATGCGCCATCATACCCAACTAATTTTTCTTATTTTTATTTTGTAGAAACGAGGTCTCACTATTGCCCAGGCTGGTCCTGAACTCATGGCCTCAAGTGATCCTCCCACCCTTGCCTCCGAAAGTACTAGGATTACAGGCATGAGTCCCCACACCTGGGCCCCTTATATATTTTTAATGAATCCCATTAACAGAATAGAATTCAAAAAGGGATAATTGGAGTTAAAAATAGTTAAAAATTAGTTAAAAAATAATCTAAATTTCATATATTTTCCTAGAAAATTAAAGGTTTCATAAACACTAGAATTAGTACATCAAGAACATATGCTGTCACTTTTAGGGAAGTGCTAAAATAATATGAAGGAAGTGTGTGGCTTTAAACTGATCATGTGAAAGCAAAATTGTTTTTTAAAATGTCGTATCAACCCAAATGAAGAAGAGAAGAAAGAGAAGAAATGCAGAACAGGTGAAACGGAGAAAGTGCAGGAGACAGGACATGTCAAGCAAATGCATTACTGTCAGATGTACATGGTCCAAATCAGCATTGTCCAAAACAAAAATCACGAGACAGACATATAATTTAAAATTTTCCAGTGGCCACATTACAAAAAGTCAATGGAGGCAGGTAGAATTATTTTAAAATAATATTTTTATTTAACTCAGTCTTTCTAAAATATCATTTCAACATATATTTGATATTCAAAATTGTTGATATATCTTACATTCTTTTTTCTTAGTAATGCTTAAAGATCTGGGGTGTGGTTCACATTCACAGCCCCTGAACCTGGACCAGCTACATTTCAAGTGTTCAGAAGATGTGCATGGCTAGCGGCCACCACACTGGACGACGCAGGTCTAAATGACCAGTGACAATTTGAGAATTATTGGACCGGATTTCAATAAGCGCACACACACACACACACACACACACACACACACACACTGTTTTTAGGTAAAGTGATGCATCATGAAAAAATAAAAAAAAAGTAAAGTGAAGAAATATCTAAAACATCATGAAACAGAAAGGCTGAAAGTCAAGTCATCAGAAAGACACATGACAAGAAAATAGAGGAGTCCCTCCTTAGCGCATTTTGCTTTCCGCAGTTTCAGTTACTCATGGTCAACCATACTCCAAAAATATTAAATGGAAAATTCCAGAAATGAGTAAGTTCCCACTGCATCCTGCCCGGTCCTGCCTAGCAGGTGAGCTGAACCTTTACCCAGTGTCTCCATACTCCCCACTTGTCACTTGGTAGCCACCTCAATTGTTAGATAGAAAAACACCCGTATGCATAAGGCTTGATGCCATCCGCAGTTTCAGGCATCCACTGGGGCTCCTAACACACGGCCTCTGCAGAGAAGGCAGGACTCGACTCCTGCAACCCCAAAAAGCTAATATAGCCTTGTTTACACCTACAAATTAGACCGTGGGTCATAAAGCATGACAAGAGATGTTTTTAGCGGCCCATGCCTGCAATCCTAAACCTTTCAGAGGCTCAGGCAGGAGGAATGCTTGAGCCCAGGAGTTTGAGACCAGCCTTGGTGAACATAGTGAAAACTCTATGAAACATTTAAAATAATTAGCCCAGCATGGGGGTACGTGCCAGTGGTCCCAGTTCCCAGGAGGCTGAGGTGGGAGGATCGCCTGAGCCCAGGAGGTCAAGGCTGCCGTCAGCCACAATCACACCACTGCACTCCAGCCTGGGCAACACAGCAAGACCCTGTCTCAAAGATGCTGACTTCCTAGTAATAATAGATTTAACCTCCCAGGGAGATGCACTAAATCAAAAGTTTGATTCTTCTAACAATATGGTCTCAAAATAAATAAAGCAAAATTTGAAAGAATTATAAGAGTAATAAATCCACAATCACAGTGAGAAATTCTAACATACCTCTCGCAGCCATTGACAGAATGAGCAGACAAAAAAAAGCACATCAAGTTTACGTAAGATTTCAATAAGACAGGGATGGTGGTTCATGCCAGTAATCTCAGCACTTTCAGAGGCTGAAATGGATGGATCACTAGACCAGTCAGAGCAACATAGTGAGACCCCGTCTCTACAAAAATAAAATTAGCAGGCATGATGGTGCATGCCTACGGTCCCAGCTACTCAGGAGGCTGAGGCAGAAGGATTGCTGGAGCCTGGAAGGTCAAGGCTGCAGTGAGCTGTGTCAATGAAAAAAGTCAAACTCTGTAAAATATTTTAAGAGATTCATTGTGAGCCAAGTGTGAGTGACCACGGCCCATGACACAGCCCTCAGGAGGTCCTGAGAACGTGTGCCTAGGGTGGCCGGGGTATAGCTTGGTTTTACATGTTTTAGGGAAGCATGAGCCGTCAAATACGTGGGTTTAGTTCAGAAAGGCAGGACAAATCAAAGTGGGAGCTTTCAGGCTACAGGTAAATTTAAACATTTTCTGGTTGACAATGAGTTTATCTAAATCCAGTTTACATGGGATCAGTGAAGAGGAATGTTCAGATTAAGATAAAGGACAAAGATTTACTGAGCAGAGGAATCTCTCAGATACCAGACTTCGAGAGAGAGCAGGTTGTAAAATGTTCCTTATCCATCCCAAAAGGGTGCCTGGCTCTTAGCTGATTATCTCCTGGATCTGGAAAGAAATGAAGAAAACAAAGGGGAAAGGGGATTCTCTACAGTGTGGACTTTTCCCACAGGAGGTTTTGCAGGGCAATTTCAAGGTACGACCAGGAAATATATTTGGGATTAAATATCCTTTTCTTGTCTCATAATGTTACACCAGAGTCAGACTGAGAGAAAGTCATGATATATAGGGTCAAATAAAGCCCATCTGATGAGGATTTATGGTTTGTAGGGCATGACTACCTAGACCTCTTAGGTAGGAATTTGGGCAAGATAAAAAAAATCACAGCTTAGTCCTCAGCTGTGATCATGCCACTGCATGCCAGCCCGGGTAACAGAGCAAGACCCTGTCCCCCCACCCCACCACACCCTCCTGAAAAGCCCAAGAGTAACACAGATGGTAAAAGTGAGCCGAGCACGTATGAAGACTCTGCTCACTAACTGCATAAATGCATGTTCTTCTCATGAATACAAAAACATTTAAAAAGTTGGCCACAGTCTGGCTCATAAAGCAGGTGTCTAAGTTTCAAAGAACTACAATCACACAAGGCACACACGATGCCAAAAGTCCGCATAACAAAAGGATGATCTGGAGCCTGAACCTTAAGCAATTCTCCCATGAAATAAACCATGGGTCAAAGCACAAATGAGAACATATATTGGACTGAGTGAAAATAACGTAACCAAAAGTTTGGATTACAGAGCCATGCTTAAAAAGAATACGTATCTTTAAACATGTACATTAGATAAGAAGAAAAGCAGAACATCAATAAGTGAGAAAAGAATGCAAACTCTTTTTTTTTCCTTTTTATTGCATTTTAAGTTTTGGGGTACATGTGCAGGACATGCAAGATAGTTACATAGGTACACACATGGCAGTGTGATTTGCCGTGTTCCTGCCCTTCACCCACACCTGGCATTTCTCCCCCTGCTATCCCTCCCAGTTCCCCCCCCGGCTGTCCCTCCCCTATTCCCCCCGATAGACCCCAGTGTGTAGTGCTCCCCTCCCTGTGTCCATGTGTTCTCACTGTTCATCACCTGCCTATGAGTGAGAACATGCGATATTTCATTTTCTGTTCTTGTGTCAATTTCCTGAGAATGATGTTCTCCAGATTCATCCATGTCCCTACAAAGGACACGAACT
>CM052653.1:1118115-1151117 GCA_028533165.1 Leontopithecus rosalia | reverse complement strand
GGCCACGCCCCCCACCCCAACCGCGCGGCCACGCCCCCCACCCGACCCCGCGGCCACGCCCCCCACCCCAACCCTGCAGCCATGCCCAGGGTAATTGTTTCGGGGCATTTTGTTTGTCCTTTCTTCACCTATAGTTTCCAGATTCGCTGATAAGTTACCCAAAATGTTATCACACATTCCACAATGTGACCCTCACCTGCTGTCTTCATGTTCCTAGAATTTGTGATACAGAAACAATGGGTATCCAGCCAACAGCTCCTGTTATTGCACTGAACCAAGGTCAATTCTTGGTAAACAACTTAAGAGCGTCTCCTTCCTTTCTCCTTTAAAACCTCACTTGTAACTGCTGCTTCGTGCTCAATTAAACTCCCTTAAATTTAATTAGGCTGAAGTTTTTCTTTTAACAATGGCATTATTCATAAATCCCAAATACTTAAACAATCCAAATGTCCTTCATTGGGGAGTAAACTACGGTAGTTCCAATGAACATTTTTAAGCAATAAAAAGGAACAAACTCCTGGAACAAACAGATGAATCTCAAAGGCATGAGGCTAAGTGTCAGACTCCAGACTCAAAAGACTACACACTGTGTGACTGCACTCCCAACTAAAAATAAGATCCTACACCCCCTGAACAGACTGAGTGGGCCCCCACTTGGCCAAGGGGATCCCGGAAAAGCCTGAAAAACTGTGTGCTTAGCCACAACAGGAAGGAAAGTCAGACGTACCTTGTTATGCCCCTTCCCTTTGTGAGTTTAGACACAACTGACCAGCACTAATATTGAAACAGAGACCAGAAGGCTGACAAAATGGACTCTTTGTGGAAATAAGAGAGCAAATCATAAGCAAGGCCTAAGGCCATGCCTGGCAAGACCACACCTGCAGGTCATCAATGTTGCTATGCAGCATCCCCAACTGAAAACATTCCTTCGTGCTGACTCCAAGTTTTGGACAGAGCCTTTAACCAACTGCAAATTACAGAATCCCTGAATCCACCTATAACTGTAAGCCTCCTCTTCCACACAGCCTACTTTTTTGGACCTAACCAATGTGTGTTTTCCATGTATTGATCTGTCTTTGCTGTAGTTCTTGTTTCCCTTAAACATATAAAACTAAACTAATCTGACTGCCTCAGGCACACTTGACTCCTTGAGACTGTGCTTCCCTGAGCCAGGGGTCATGAAACAGACACAACATTCCCACAGTATTTTGGATAAACACAGAAATTAACCCTTCTGACTTTCTTTTTTTTAGACAGAGTCTTGCTCTGTCACCAGGCTAGAGTGCGGCGTGATCTCGGCTCTCACTGCAACCTCCGCCTCCCAGTTTCAAGCAATTCCCCTGCCTCAGCCTCCTGAGTAGCTGGGACTACAGGTGCATGCCACCACATCTGGCTAATTTTTGGTATTTTTAGTAAAGGCAGGGTTTCACCATGTTGGCCCAGATGGTCTCCATCTCCTGACCTTGTGATCTGCCTGCCTTGGCCTCCCAAAGTGCTGGGATTACGGGAGCGAGCCACTGCGCTCGGCCTAAAAAGTATCAGAGAACTGAAACTCACCAAATCACTGCATTCAATGAGACGCCAGGCCCCTCATTCACCATGATTGCTTCCTTGCTCCTCCCAAGTTCCTGTTTCCTCATCCATTGTTACATTTCTTCCCTGCTACCTAAACCCCTGGTTCTATTCAGTCATGGAGATGGGGGTTTGAGACTGAGCCCCCATGTCCTTGGCTGCAGCACCCAATGAAAGCCTTTTGCAATACTCCTGGTCTCAGTGACTGGCTTTCTGCGGGGTGAGCAGCAGGGCCTGACTGAACCCCTGGTGTTTTGGTAACATATTCTGGTTCTCTGACAGGGAAAGCCTTGCTCGTGGCTCAGCTGCAGAGGGCCTGAAGTCTCAGAAGCCCTCCTAAGCAGCTGCCAGCCCAATTTTGGCTGGGGCATCTCCGTCTCTCTCTGGCCCCATTGCAGCCAGCCCCAACTGTGTTGCTGATTGCCTCAGAAGCACTGCCTTTGACATTTGACATATGCACCGGGATAGGTGAGTGTCCTTTGTTGGCCCAGAGAGCAGGATCTGCTCCTCTCAATTTGGGAAATTTTTAAAGGAAATTCCATTTGCAGGTTGAACAAGCCCAACTGACTAAGAGAGGAAAGCACCCAACTGTTTCAGTATGGACACTCCAGGGGGCTTGTCTGTAATTGTGTGTTGTGTGTCTGGGCACGTGAGTATCTTTTGTGAGTGTCAGACAGCAGGATCAGTGCCTCTCAATTTGGGAAATTGCAAAGGAATTTTTGTTTGCAGGGTGACCAAGCCCAAGCAACAAAAAGAGGAGGCACCCCAACTGTCTCGGCCGGGACGCACCCCAGCTGCCTCGGCCGGGACGCTCCCTAGCCATCTCGGCCGGGACACTCCTGGGGCTTGCTAGTTGCTGCAGAGGCTGGATTGTGTTTGGTGACTGTTTGTGTGTGTGTGTCGTGGGAAATTTAAATTCAGTAAACTGATACTCATTTATAACACTTTTTGGCCCCAATATTCTTCAGAATCCAGAGTTTGCTGTGGAATGGGAAAGCAAAATGGAGTTCTGGGTGGTTTTTATGCTTCTGTTTTAAGCAGGGTTGGGAAGTATTCGTCGGTTTCAAGTGATGTTCTTCTGTGGTGCTGTTTGGCCCAAGTGCTCTTTGGGGTCTGGGGAGGTTTGGCCTTTAAAATTCATACTGCCATAAAAACTGCTTTACCCAAAACTTTGGTCCACTGCCTTCACTGGATTACCTATTGAGGCTAACGAAGTTCAGCCATGTAAACAAGTCTGTAGACTGGTGAATTTGTATTGCTATCTCATGGCTAGAGTTCTAAGGCAAAAGCCATTGAATCTGTGTGTGTGTGTGTGTGTGTGTGTGTGTGTGTGTGTGTGTGTGTGTGTGTGTGAATACGTCTAGATGTGCTTATGTGTATACATTTATTATGTTGAGTCTACCAAATTGGCTTATAAATAAAAGAGCAATCCTAAATGAAGTAAATAAGTCCAAGCAATTTTCAATTCATAAATTCAGTGAATTTATGAATTGAAATTAAGCAAATTATTTAATTACTTATTAAGTAAATTATTTACTTAATTTTCAATTTCATTAAGTAGGTAAATAAGTCCAAGCAGTTTTCACAAGACTTAAGTAAATTTTTACTAAACAAATGGGCTTTGAAATTATAGGTAAAATAAAAACAGAAATGTTGTCAGTATTGTCAGCATAATTATGAGGTTACATGGTATAATGGTGAGCACTCTGGACTCTGAATCCAGAATTGTCAGCATATATTTTTATCTGGGTTTTACATTTGTCTTTGCTAGATATTTTTGAGATACCACGATTTGGCACAGAAGGTTCTAAAACCATAAACCCAGCCAAAACAAAATGATCTTTCTGTGAATTTTGTGATAAATAAGCCTAATTTATTGTTGTTGGTTTAATGAAAACAGCTGAATCTTCTGAGTTATTGGTGAAAATACCCATGTAGTTAACTTTAAGCTTCTTATTTAGATGAATACCTAATATTCACAGGTTGTAAAATGGTTAACAGAAATAAATGATACACAAATAATCTAGATAAACTGCTAAAAATAAAATGTATTTATATACATTACATAAGAGATATAGGTGAATATTTATGTAATTTTAAATCTTACAATTATTTTTGATGTTCAATAGATATCTAAGTCATTTCTAATTAAGAAAGGGTTATGGTATGGGGAAATATGTTTCTAAAAATTGTGGAACTGTTCTCATCTATAAAATGCTAATATCTGATAGTTTGGGATTTCCTGCTTCCTAGGGTTTCAGTAAAATGGAAGGTTATTAAGAATAAAAATTATAGTTAATATAGAATTCTGTATAGAAAATGCATCAAAGATGTGCTCTTAGTGAGAAAAAGCATAATTTTGTCCAACTCAAGTTATCTAAAGGTTAATTCAATTTGTAGATTCAAGGGTTATTTATGAAACAAAGTAAAAAGGAACCAGTAAGTAGGGGAGAGAGATGTGAAAAAAGTCATGGATATGAAGATATATTTTTGTTAAGGAAGGTTATAAAGAAAAAAATAATTTTTCACGAGAAAAAAAAATCTTGTATGGTAAATTTTTGTCCTAAAATGACTGGTTACTTAAAAAAGAAAAGAAAATTTAGGGCAAAACAGAAAGTCCAAGCATGTCTCAGATGGTCTCTGTAAAGCATATGTAGTTTTCTCCTGTTTCTTTGTGTGTCTCTCTTCCTGAATATGTAGAGAAAATAGAAAGTTGAAAAAGTTTAGATAGTAACATATTCTTTAAAACCTGATAGAACATTGGAGAAGTTTGGTTAGTTAACATAGCTCAAAGTTAAAGGTCTTAGTCTTGAGGAAGGTAAATTAAGAAATACTATCATTAAATATATCGGCAGTTTGGCAATTCTTTTGGAATGGAGTTAAGCATTAAACCAGTTTGAACATGGAGCCAAATTTCATATAAATGCCTGCATTGCTTTGTTTCACACTGTATTTGCTCTTCACATAGATAGTACTGGCACTAAGGTACTTACTGGTCACGTGCCTGAAGTGAATTTCTTAATTGCACAAAATGTACAGTGATGTTGGTGATCTTAAAGACATTAATTTGGGTACAAGGAAAAAAATATTATGTGTTCTTTTAGGATCTGGGTAACACTTTAGCATCTAAGGTTAACTGAATAGGAGAAAGATTTAGGATTGGTTTCCTGTTTGTTTTGCTTTTGATTTTCAATTATTTGCTGTTTGTTCTCCTTTGAGTTTTACTTATATATACATGTTTTTAATTTTTAATAGAAGGTTTTTATTTGGTTCTGTGAATAGTCACTTTATTTCCTAATATATTTCTAATAGGTCATCATTTGTTCTATTTATCTAGAATTCCTAAGCTACCTTTGTCAAACCTGCAAAAATCAGTAAGGTTTTTAATTTAATTTGGTAAGGTTTTTAAGCCATTTAAAATGTGGCTGGTTGGTTTTGCTTACCTCAAACGATCTAGAAAAGACTTATTTTTACAAGTTCTGAACAGAAATAGTACAATATTTATTTTGTTATTTGAAAAAGTAGGTGAGAATGAAAATGTTTAAATGGTAATTCAATTCAATCAATTTGAGATGGTTTCAGATCTCCAGATAAGAAAAAAACTGTGTTGTGGGTACAGAGTTTAAATGTTTAGGAAAGATTGACCTTGTCCTTAAAGAAATTATATTAATTGGGATTTCTCTCAAACTGATTTAGTTGTGTTTACCATTATTAAAACTAAGTGACATTCACTTAGATTAAGTAATGATAATTTTAAAAAGTGAGTTTCTAGTGATTTTTATCCTAAGCCATTTATCATTGATGGGTCCTCATGTATGCACTCAAAAACAAAGTATGCACAGGTGTTGCACTGGTTTGAAGATTTTAGTGGTCAAAGTTACCTGATCAGTTGTCAGCACTGAATCTAGAAAACAGTCTTGGAAATGTGTGATGATACCCTTTTGAAATAGCTGAAAAGAAGTTATTCAAATCTTTCAGAACTATATATTAACATGGGTGTGCTTATTCTTACTTTGTCCCTATTTTGTTGTATAATATTTAAGTGAAAGGAGATTAAAGGAAAAGAAATTAATATTGAATTTCCAAAACTGATATTTGTGTTTATCATCTTTTTAACCTATTTCCCATTTAGGAAAAACAAGTGCAGCTTGCTGCCAACACTCATTTAATTTTACATAAACACACTCTTTGAGGCTGAAGAAACTCTGATTCTCAATGTAAAAATAAAATAACTCTTCTCAGAGTAATTTCTAAACCGAACTTGTCTCTAATCCCAATGTATATGATGTTACATTAGGATTAGAGATGAGCATTCTTGGGGCAAACAGGAAATAGGTTAAATGATAGAGAGCAAAGTTAGTTGTCTTACTTTGGTAAGTCTGACATAGGACTTACCACACTTTTGATGTTTTCCATCACAATTCTGTCCCTAGAATGCTAACAACTAGATATATGCAGTGAGTAACCTAATTCTTTATTTATTTATTTTTTTTTTTGAGATGGAGTTTTGCTCTTGTTACTCAGGCTGGAGTGCAATGGCACAATCTCGGCTCACCGCAACCTCTACCTCCTGGGATCAGGCAATTCTCCTGCCTCAGCCTCCCGAGTAGCTGGGATTACAGGCATGCGCCACCATGCCCAGCTAATTTTTTGTATTTTTAGTAGAGACAGGGTTTCACCATGTTGACCGGGATGGTCTCGATCTCTTGACCTCGTGATCCACCCGCCTCGGCCTCCCAAAGTGCTGGGATTACAGGCGTGAGCCACCGTGCCCGGCCACCTAACTCTTTAAGACAGTGGTTTAAAGTGCTGCAGGTAGTAACTCAGATGCCAAATCACAGTGTTTTAATTTGCAACACATTAGAGAGAATAATAGGATTTTCTGCAATATAAACATCCTACTGAGTAATCATTATGCTGTTAAGTTATAGGGCTTTGACTTTTGGGTCTGAAGAAGGCACCAACCCCTGCTAAATCTTTAATACTGATACGAGCTGAAGTCTCATCTTCAGACCCAGGAGAAGGTGACAATTAAAATGAACTGCTTTTGTAAGACACAGGACCAGAAATTAAAACTGTTCAGTCCCTCTAGACCCAGGGACTACTGCAGAAGAGGTGGGTACATGAGATTTTAAGGGCCAATTTTGAGGGATAATATTAGTTCAGAGTTTTTCTACACATTAAACATTAGTATCAAAAGTACACTAATGCAAGGACAGTGTCTGGGCCCCTGTGTCAGAAAACATGGGTTTCTGGGAGCACTGATCTGGTCTTCAATGAAAAATTGTAAAAGATTATAAAAAGTAAATAGAAATCTTACCTTATGGTTAAACTGATTAAAATTAGACAGATTCGTTTATAAGGTTTTATTAAAATTAACTTTAACATTAATAATACACCATAGGAAGGTAAAATGTGGTTTTCTCTTTCAAAAGCATTTTTCATGTAAGAGATGAGATTTTTGTTTACCTTTTGAGTAGAACTCCAGCATAAAAAATGGAGGGAGAGAGGCAGACAGATTTAGTTGGTCTCACGTGTTTTGTTTGTTTGTTTGAGGTGGAGTTTTGCTCTGCCCAGGCAGGAGTGCAATGGCAAGATTTTGGCTCACTGCAACCTCCCAGGTTCAAGTGATTCTCCTGCCTCAGCCTCCGAAGTAGCTGGGATTACAGGCACCGGCTACCACGCCTGGCTAATTTTTTGTATTTTTAGTAGAGATGGGGATTCACCATGTTGGCCAAGGTGGTCTCAAACTGTTTTTTTGGTTTTTGAGACAGCATCTCATTCTGTCACCCAGGATGGAGTGCAATGACACAATCTTGGCTCACTGCAACCTCTGCCTCCCAGGTTCAAGTGATTCTTGTGCCTTAGCCTCCCAAGTAGCTTGAATTACAGGTGTCTGCCACTATGCCCAGCTAATTTTTGTATTTTTAGTAGAGGCAGGTTTCACCATGTTGGCCAGGCTGGTCTCAAACTCCCGACCTCAAGTGATCCACCCATCTCGGCCTCTCAAAGTGCTGGGATTACAGGTTATGCTGTCTTTTGTTTAGGTCTTATTGTCTAGGAAACTGAGTCTGCTATAAAAGAGAAAATGTTTTTGTAATATAATTTTGGCTAAATGAATGACTGTTTGTAGTAACTTGTGATCCTGTTTTGTGATGTCAAGTATCTGAAACCTTTGATATTTGACAAAATATCAAATTTTGATATTTTGAAAATATTTTGATATTTTGAAAATTTGCTTTTCAATAGCAAATTTCAAAGTTCTAAATTCAGTATTTTTGACCTTAAATTAACATTTTTTGGATATTAGGCTTCCTGAAGTCCAAGAGAGAAATATTAGGCTTATTTGTTATGTTAGAATTATACAGGAAGCACTGTAAATTAGGAAGTGGTATTTAACTTTCTTCGGGTTATATTTATATAGATATGTTGTTAATATGTGTTCCAGGATTTATGACATTCTCGAAATTCTAATACGTCTAAATATATGTTGTTAGCAATAATTAATGACTAATATGTTAAATTGTTATATAACACAGAAATAACTAAATATCCTTGTCAACTGTGTCTGACTACGTCTGTCTTAAGAATTCCGTCATCCACAATTGTTGTTTTGCTTTGATCCTTCTAAAAAAAAGTGACTTATAATCAGCTATAGTCCCAGGTTTGCTTCTTTGGGAGAGTTCATTAAAAGGACTATGAATTCAGGTTTCTGATAACTTTGGAGATTGTGCCATTGAATGAGAGAGAAAACTTCCACTGCACTAATTGAAAGGCTGATGTGTTCATAAAGATTGCTATTCCAACATGAAGCAGAGCAGGAGTTCATTGCATGGACAGAGCTAATGGGGGACTGTAATACTTCTTAAGACTTTTTGTTTAGTTGTTTTTTTTAATATATATTGCTGATTCTTCTTTTGTCTTTCAGAGTCAGGAGAACTTTTTCTTTTGAGCTATTTATGGCCTTGAAATATACTTTAAGTACACTGAGTCTACATTTGCAAACAAAATTTGAATCCTATTTCTCTCTCTGCCTAATTGCTCCAGAATTTTTAAACTATTTTTGAATATTCTTAATTAATGGCAATGTATTTGTTTGCATATGTTTAATAAGAATCTGTTTTATTTTATAATGGGACACAGTTGGAGGAACTGGTTATTTTCCCAAGGCTTCAACTGAAATGGCCTTGTGAGAGGTTCCAGCGAAGCCAGTTTAGAAGAGTCTACATGAACCATGGTTCTTGCTGCACTTGGCGTGGGTAATCAGGGCACGTATATGAAACTGAAGCTTATTTTGCAAGTAGGTTGTCCTGTTATGATTTGTCTTTGGTGCAGTGGGGAAATGGAAAGAGAAAGGTCGTCTTTTAGAGAAAACTGTATTAGATTAACCTTTGATTCCTGGGTGGTCACATGGTCACCCATGGTGTGGAGCTGCCCACAATGCCCCTCCTCAGCGTGGAGTAGCCAGAAATAGCCACAACCCAATTCCCCGTGATTGAGGAACTGATAAATTAAAAGGGGGGACTGAAACCAGCCCTGTAATCCTACAGAGAGTAGCTTCCAGAGAAATATAAAAATTGACCACTCTGGTCTAAAGCTTGAAACTTAGATTTATCTGAGTTCCTTCCTCAGAAGGAATGTACTAAAAATGTACTAAAGGCCTCAAAATGTACTAAAGAACTGTAACTCCTCTTGAAAAGTATCAAAGAACTAAAACTGACCAGACCATGGCATTCAGTGAAGGACTCCAGGCCCTTCATTCCCCACGATGGCTTCCTTGCCCCTCCCAGGTTGCTGTTTTCTCACACACTGTTATATTTCTTCCTTGCTACATAAACCCCTCGTTTATTCTGCCAGGGAGATGGATTCGAGATTGAGCTCCCGTCTCTTCAGCTGCACCTGCAACTACAGCCTTCTTCCTTGGCAATACTCATTGTCTCGGTGATTGGCTTTCTGTGCAGCAAGCAGCAAGACCTAGAGTGAACCCCTGGTGTTTCAGTAACAACCGCCCACATTGGCTCAGAACAAACCTCTTTATAATATTGTTACAGAGTTTGTTTTTTCTGTTGACAGCATTAATACAGTATTCTCATAAGGGCAAAATTCTAGGCCAAGATAGATCAGCCACAGTTTGTTGAGGGAGACATTTATTCTGAAGGCCATGGTGATATTTTGGGGGTGATGGAACTGTTTTTATATCCTGATTGCAGTAACATAACCCTGTAATTGTCAAAAACTTTCAGAACTATATATTAAAATGGGGAATTATTATTATTATTTTTGAGACCAAGTTTCACTCTTGTTATGCAGGTGGAATGCGATGGTGCAATCTCGGCTCACCACAACATCCACCTCCCAGGTTCGAGCAATTCTCCTGCCTCAGCCTCCCGAATAGCTGAGATTACAGGCATGCACCACCATGCCCAGCTATTTTTTTTTTGTATTTTTAGAAGAAACGGAGTTTCTCCATTTTCGTCAGGCTGGTCTCAAACTCCATACCTCAGGTGATCCACACGCCTCAGCCTCCCAAAGTGCTGGGATTACAGGCCTGAGCCACTGTGCCCAGCCTAAAATGGGTGAATTTTACTGTAAATTATACTGTATAAAAGGGGGAAAAGCATCTGTATTTGAAAGCCTGGAGTGTCCTCCATTTAAAAAGACACATTTCAAATATTGTGCATACAGTGATCCGTTTACATATTTAAAAATAATGTAAAGGCTATATAACAATTTGCTAATTACCCTCTGGGGAATAAAAGCAAGGAGGCTTTTATTTTCCATCCATTCATTAAAAGTGTAAAAGCTACTTGTAAGTAAACAAATTAACTTCCCCAGGACTTCAATGTTTTTGTTCAGTGACCTAGACATGCACGGCCGCTCCTCCCCAACTGAACGCGGCAGCCGCCTCACCTGGAAGAGCCGCGTCTTCACCCGCATGGTGCCGTAGCCTTCCCGGTGGCTGAGGTAAAACGTGCCCGTGAAACTGGAGCCATCTGGCCACATGTAGGTGCCCAGGCCATGGCAGTGGTCCCGGTAAAACTGCCCGTGGTATGACTGTGAGATGGAGAAGTTGGTGAGAAACTGCCGCTCTTCCAGAACCTGGTGGACACCCTCGAGGCCGAGCCACCCTGCCTGGCTGGCAATGAGTGGGGACCACCTGAGGCTGTGGCACAACTCAGGGGTGCCTGGCAAGCGATTATTAGAGTTGGCACCTGAAGTGCCCAGAGGGGTTACCAGGCAGTCAGCCCGACAGCCTCTCAGGTGTGGAACGTTACGGGGCTTCAAACTGCCTAGACATCCATCAGGAGAGCTCGGACCTGCCTTCTCCCTGGTGACCTTTACCTTGGGTTTCAGGGGGCCTGTCCCCACTCAGGAGCCCCATGCTGCTGGGCTCCCTGCCAGGTTCAGAGGTGACAGGCTGGCCCTGGGAGGTGGGCTGTGAGCCCCAGTGGGCACAGGGCAGGCCTCTGGTTTATAACTCCTCAGCACTGGCCAGACATGAGCCCCACAAACAACAGGGGTGCCTGTGTCAGAGTCTGCCCCTCTACCAAGGCCCCAGAGGGAAAACGAATGTGACGTTCATGACGAGGGCTTCCAGTCAGGAGACCTTCATGCTGAGTGCAAGGCACCACCTTTTCCTCAGATGCACAATGGGCCTGGAGTGCCTGCACAGCCGTCCATGCTCACAGTCCAGCCAGATCTGACCCCGACGTGAAAGGCATGGCAATGTTCACAGCTTAGCAGCCCTTCCATTTGTTCTGGAATGAACACCCTCTCCCTGCAGAGAGGATTCCCCAAGGGACCCAGCCCCAGAGCCTGGGCCAGGCCTGGCCAACCAGAGGACGCCTTACTCCCACCCCAGCCTCGATGGGTGTGACCACTTGACACATCCCCAAGCCAGACCGGCGTCCTGCTGGGGCCTTTCTCTCTCTCAGGGGTATTTGATGCCACCCACGGGGCTGTGCACGTGCAGCAAGGTCAGTCTTAGGACGCCCTTGTGGAGATGGAAAGAGAGAGGGCCTAGTTAGATCATTTGAACCCTGGATCCAGCCGAGCCTGAGGCTACCTCACCCCTGGACCTTCCATTACAAGCGTCAACAGAGGCCTTTACAGTTTCAGCTACAGTGAATGCGGGCTCAGGACCTAGCCTGGGGGTGCAAAACTTCTCATTTTGTCTTTTAGAGCATTCGCTGCCTTCTGCTTAAGCCTAGACACAGGCGATTTCACCAAGGTAAATATATGACGTTGCTACGGCCACTTGTAATTTTTAAAGGTTTGCCAAAAGCTTCCCACGCCTCATCCTGTGGACCCCGGCAAACCATTGGTGTAATTTTGGAAGCTGGGAAAGATGCTTTTCTCTGGCCATTTCTCAAGGAGGAAAGACTTCAGCCTCGCATCCTGTCTGTTTATGGGCCTAAAAGCTCCTGTCCCATCATGCTTAGAAGGAGAGGCCAGCCACCAGAGGCCCTGGGGGAGGAGGCGGAGGAAGTGTGGCAGCAGTTACCTCACCCGTGGGCCAGGAGAATTCGCCATATCCAAGCTTCATGTTCAGCCCAAACTCCCCCCGGTACACACAGCCGTCCTGCCATTCCTGCACACCCTGGACGAGCTGCAGATGGGCCTGCTTCAGGTCCTGCACCCTCAACGGGCCCTCAGATTCCTCCTCTTCCTTCTCCGAGGCTTCTGAGACAGCCCTAAAAGGACAGGAGCAGAGGGAGGAAGGGCGAGATGGCTGCAGTGCCTTCAGTGGCTGCTGAGCACAACCTGGCATCTCATTTCACCCCACAGCCCCAGGGCAGGTGCTGCTGCATCCCCACTCCACGGGAGAGAACACCGAGGCACAGAGGGTGCAGCGATGGCCGAGGTCACACAGGAAGTGGAATGCATAGTAAGGCTGCTAAGGGACAGGGGAGACGCTGCCAGGCCGGGAGGCAGGACCAGTCAGCCTCTCCAGCCCGAGCCTGCTGGCTGCAGCTCCTGAGACCCAGGCCCTCTGGCCCACTCCAGCTGCCTGCAGGATGTGTGTGCTCACAGCCAGGTTCTCATTCAAGGGCCAGCAGTGCCAGCCTCAAGCTGGACAGAAAGCAGACTGCCCATACATGTGGGCCCATGGGAGGCCAGAGGCCAGCTGGAGAGGCAGCCAGCTCACACTAGGATGGCCAGGTGGATGGGTGGACAGATGGAAGGGTGCAGGGCTGGGAGTGTGCTGCAATGGGGGGAGCACCAACCAGGGTGCATTTGCCATAACTCACAGGGTGTCCATAGAAGGAGGGGCAACTCAGAACCCCCCAAGATGGACGGGGCATCTCAGAACCCCCCAAGATGGACGGGGCATCTCAGACTCCCACAGACGGGCGGGGCATCTCAGAACCCCCCAAGATGGACGGGGCATCTCAGAAACCCCCAAGATGGACGGGGCGTCTCAGACCCCCACAGACGGGCGGGGCATCTCAGAACCCCCCGAGATGGATGGGGCGTCTCAGACCCCCACAGATGGGCGGGGCATCTCAGAACCCCCCAAGATGGACGGGGCATCTCAGACCCCCACAGATAGACGGGGCATCTCAGAACCCCCCAAGATGGACGGGGCATCTCAGACCCCTACAGACTGACAGGGCATCTCAGAACCCCCCAAGATGGACGGGGCATCTCAAACCCCCACAGATAGACGGGGCATCTCAGACCCCCACAGATAGACGGGGCATCTCAGACCCCTACAGACTGACAGGGCATCTCAGAACCCCCCCGAGATGGACGGGGCATCTCAGACCCCTACAGACTGACAGGGCATCTCAGAATCCCCCAAGATGGACGGGGCATCTCAAACCCCCACAGAGGGACGGGGCATCTCAGAACCCCCCGAGACGGACGGGGCATCAAACCCCCACAGAGGGACGGGGCATCTCAGACCCCCACAGACGGACGGAGCATCTCAGACCCCCACAGGTGGACGGGGCGTCTTAAAGGGGCTTCCGTTCTCAGCTGTGCAGGGCGGCAGTCCCTGTCTGGGGAGGGTACTGGTCCTGGAGTGGCCTTCTCACTGGGTCCCCACACGGCGGAGAGAGAGGATGGGGGAACTCTGGGTTCTTCCTCTTCTCATAGGTACACACATTTCATCATGGGGTCCACCCTCACCACCTCTCAAAGCCCATCACACTGGCCAGGGCTGGGACTGAGTTTTGGAGGCCCACAAACAGGGGCAAGCGTGATGGGGTGACCCTGGGACTTGGTGAGGCTGCAGTGGGGCTCCAGGGCAGCCCTGGCTCAAAGCAGCCCTTGCTGTGAACAGAGCTGTGAGGTCGGGGCCCACTCGGGAGCCCCGTCTCGCGAGGGAAACGTTCCCTCCCTCCGCTAGGGGCAGCGTGCAGGCGGGAAGGGGCAGGAGAAGCTCCGGTTACCATCTACCGGCGTTTTCCCCGTGGTTGCTGACACGTGTCGAGGCTTTTGGATTTCTCGGGGAGTGGCAGCCGTTTCCACTGCTCGCCTCAAGGAGCATCCCGGCTAACCCTGGGCCCGGGTCAGGGTCGCGCCTCCCTGCCCGAGGCTCCCCCGCACCTTGAGGCGAAGACAGCGACGCTCCGCAGGGACCCGGGCTCCGCAGCATCGGGGATCTCGCCGCCCTTCCCGTCCAGCGGGCGTTGGGGGCTGCCAGCCCCGGAGGCTCCGTCGTCGGAGCTCAGGGAGGCGTGGCCCCCGTCCATGCCTGTGAACTTTCACCCTGGAAGCAACGCTGGGGCCGCTTTGTCCCCGGGGCTCCTGCCGGGAACTCACACTCGGAGGGCGCCCGAGGTCACGCCCGCAGCCCGTGGGCCTCAGAGAACCCAAACCCCTCCATGAACCGCGCCGGAGCCCGGGCTGCCATCCCTGGGAGTCCTCAGGGAGGCCTGTCGGAAACCTGGGGAAACTTCGCCCCTGCTCCCAGGTGTCCCTGCCCCTTCCAGGGCGGGGACCACAGCAAGGGCGGTTGTGGCCACGTGGCCAGATCAGGTGGCGCCCGCCATCGCCCAACGGGCGCCGCTGACAGCAGGTCTCCGCCACGGGCCTCGGAAGCCAGCGCCCACTGAACCTCACACCCCCAGGCCCTGGGCCCCTCCCCAATTGCCTCCCCCACCCACCACCCCACGGAGCTCGGGGATCCCCCCCAGCCCCGGCTCCCAGAGTCCCTGCGCGCGGGCCGTACCAAGCAAAGCTCAGAGAGCTTGCGCCGGACAGCACGGAGGCCAAGGGGACCGCAGCCACAGCGGACCGCGCTCGCGCCCTGACTGCCCGCCTGAGCAGCGGGAGAGCGTCGCGTTTCCCTGGAGACAGCCCCGCCCCATGCCCGCTGCCGCTCGCCGGCTCCGCCAATCCCCGCGCCAGGACGCGTCTGGCCCCGCCCCTGGGCGTGACCGCCCTCTGTGACTTCAGCGGCTCAGAGGCTGGCCGCCCAGCCTGGGGCCTCGGTCCCAGCTTCCCTGGGTCCCTGGGCCAAGTGCCCCTGGGGGAGAATGCGCTAACTTCTCCCACCACTCCCGCGCCGTGGGACATCTGAGGAAACTGAGGTCCAAGTGTTCACTTGCCCTGATCACAGGTCACCAAGCACGCGGTGGAGCCACGGCTTGATCAAGCCCTGCCTGACGACCCCAGCCTTTGTCCATTCCGTGAATGTGGAAGGCGCAAGGGGAGCCCGAGGCCTGCAGAGAGGAGATAAGGGAGGCCGCAGGAGTCACCGCAGAGAAGAGGGATGGGCTGTCTTGTCCAGGGGAAGGCCTGAGGAAGAGAGGATTCCTCATGGGGCCTCACAGGATGTGAAGGAGCTCTCCAGGCTACAGACCAAATTTCAGGCAGGTACCATGGTGGGAAGCAGGCCTTCCTGGAAAGAGGGGAAAGGCTCTCGGAGGTGCAGGGCTTGTTTCTCAACCCAGACTGCCTTTGAGAACGGGGCGGGGTGTGTGAAGAGCTGACGCCTGGATAGCTTTTCCAGGACTAAGGCCTAAGGCTGGCCAGGATTCTGGGGTTCTAGGGGCACCGCCTCCACACGCCAGTGCCCGTCTCCGAGTTCACGTCTCTCTACAGTAAAATCTCATTTTATACCATGACCCAGTACAAACAACTCAGAAAAATGTCTCATTAAAAGTCCACCATACTACATGCACGCACCCTAGCATATTCATTAGTCTATTCTGTACCATTTCTCTAACACTAAAATCATAACCCACAGAACTGATCTCACAGCCCACATTAGTTGTGAATTACAACTGGCTAAGGACTCAGAGTCAACACGGAGAAAACCCGTCTTAGCAAGCATTCCGGTTACGCCGTGGGGGCTGGCCCAGACTAAATGTGGCAGTGAGGTACACACACTTAGGATGAACTGCTGCCCAAACCTTTAGCTCAATGGGGTGTGAGTATGATGGTTCAAGCAGACTTTTGGAGAAAACTCACCTCAACCATCCTCCAACTATACACGGTGATGATTAATCAAGCAGTCCAGGAGGAGGGGCTTCGGGTTTTACTGGATGCATTTCAGTGCCCAACAATGGCATCAAGGGCCGGGGCTCTCCCATCTCCTCCGCTTTCACCCAAGGCTGGTCCCCCTTACGGCAGTGAGAGAACAGAGGAGCTTTCCAAAGCTGTCTCCTTCATGAGTTAATGGACACCAAGCCTGTGTTGCCAGAGCAGTCACAGGAGCGTGCGCTTCACTGCTGGCCAGAGACAATCAGGGCCAACTCCTAGGAGGCGGAGAGACTGCGTCTCAGCCTCATCAAAGGCTCCCATG
Organism: Leontopithecus rosalia; assembly: GCA_028533165.1. Classification (NCBI taxonomy): domain Eukaryota; kingdom Metazoa; phylum Chordata; class Mammalia; order Primates; family Cebidae; genus Leontopithecus; species Leontopithecus rosalia. The sequence continues at coordinate 1,134,787 of CM052653.1, read as the reverse complement.
AACCCTGGGGGAAAAAGGGGCATTCCACTCCTTCATCTCAGGAAAGCTGGGAGTCCTTCCTTAGGGTCCAAGTGGGAAATAAGACTTTGGGAAGACCTCCAAAGAGATGACGCTGGAGCTGCAACCAGCGAGGACCTGGCCACAGCCCTGAGTCTTCAGCTCGAGTGAACCCCAGGCTGCGATCAGGATCTGACAGTACCCATGTTAGGTGGCTGACGGAAGGAAACAGTGAGAACCCCGAGAGACTGGATACAACGGAACTTCAATTACGAACGTCTGTAGGGCTGTGAGGCACCCGCTTCTCACTGAATCCGGCCCCTGAAAATTACCAGACACCAGGAAAACTGAAGGGGTCTTAAAAGGCAACTTCGTGGACATTCTACCATACTGAATTTTAGAAAGTTACGATGCTGACCCCAATAAATTACTAAGATAAAAACAAAAGGAATAGTGGTCTATGTCGTGATGGAAATGGACATTACACAGTTTTACTTTATGAGCCACGTGTTACACTAGAGAAAAAATGCGCGTTACCCAGCCCGGCCAACACGTGAAACGCGGTCTCCACTCCACGTACAAAAATCAGCAGGGCGTGGCGGTGCGCCCTGTCGTCCCAGCTGCTCGGGAGGCTGAGGCAGGAGAACGGCTTGACCCCGGGAGGAGGCACAAGAGAAACGGGGAGGACACGGGAACCACGCAGCCCGGGTCCACAGGCGCCGGGCAGGGCGGCCACGAGGCCCTAGTGGGACCACGCGGACACGCGCTGCGCGGCCCCGGCCAAGCCCCGCCCCGCGCCTGCGCCGCAGTCCAGCCGGCAGGGGCGCTGCGTGCACGGCCGGGGACGCCACTCGGCGCAGGCGCGGGACCGCAGGGAACGGGGGCGCGGCGCCTGGGGACGGAGAGCCGGGGCCCGGAGCGGCCCAAGCCGCCCGCCATGCCCCCGCCCCGGCGAGGCCCAAGCCCCCCGCCCCGGCCCCGGCGAGGCACACGACCCTGCCCCGGCCCGGCGCCCTCGGGAGGCCCAAGCCCCGGCCTGCTCCACCGCGGAGGTCTCTAGGACCCGGAGGCGCCCGGCTACCACAAATAGGCTCCTGGGCGGGCGCCTGAGCCCCAAAAATAGATCCTCAGGGCGGACGCCCGAGCCCCAAAGACGGACTCTCCGGCGGGCGCCATGGGCCCGGGAGAAGCGGGTCACCGCGGGGCCGCCGCGCCGGCAGAGCCGCCATTCGCGCGCGTCGCGCCCTCGCTCTTCCTCGGGAACGCGCGCGCCGCGGGAGCGGGAGAGCAGCTGGCGCGCGCAGGCGTCACGCTGTGCGTCAACGTCTCGCGCCAGCAGCCCGGCCCGAGCGCGCCCGGCGTGGCCGAGCTGCGCGTGCCCGTGTTCGACGACCCGGCCGAGGACTTGCTGGCGCATCTGGAGCCCACGTGCGCCGCCATGGAAGCCGCGGTGCGCGCCGGCGGCGCCTGCCTAGTCTACTGCAAGAATGGCCGCAGCCGCTCGGCCGCCGTCTGCACCGCCTACCTCATGCGGCACCGCGGCCTCAGCCTGACTCAGGCCTTCCAGGTGGGCGGGCCTCGGGGCGGGCGTTTCGAGGGGGCGTGTCTTCCGGGGACGGGTTTTCGGACGGGCCTGGAGTACTTCCGGGAGGGGCGTGGCTCACCCGTGAGGGCGGGTCTAGGCACTTCCGGGGTGGGCGGGGCCCGTCCTGGCCATTAGGGCGACTTGGTGATTGGATGCACGTCTTGTTTGCAGATGGTGAAGCGCGCCCGCCCGGTAGCGGAGCCCAACGCGGGCTTCTGGCGTCAGCTCGAGAAGTATGAGGCGGCCCTCCAGGCCCCGTCCTGCCTGCGGGGAGAGCCCCAGCCTTAGGCGTGGGTCCCGAAGCCTGAAGCGGGGGCCTCGGGGACCTGCTGCCTGGAGGAGGAAGCTCCTGCACCCATGCAGGCGGCCCGTCCCTCCTGCCCGCCGCGCTGAGCTTTCCTCTCTGTGTGTGAAACAATGCTTTTAATTCTGTATTTCTGGCGGAGCTGAGGAACAAATGATCTTACGGATACAAAGTACACTTGGTAAAACACTGACGACAAAGTAACAGAAAGCAAAGGGGTCCTTCATTACTCAGACCCAAGAATCGCGAGTATTTGGGAGTGCGGGCGCATCCCGCCAGCCCCAGGGAAGGACGTGAGCACACTCCGGGAATCCGAATCTGAGTCATAGGTGAAATCAGGAAAAGCAACTCCTCCTGCGTTTATTTTTAGTAGTGTCGTAAGAAGGGACTGGTTCTTCCTGCGTGACCACAGAGGCTTGTTGGAGAAAATGCGCACCACGTGGACGCCGACACCTGAAGGGCAGCTGGGATGACTGTGGACTTCCTCTCTTCACCAGCCCCTCCGCAGTAGAGCTGGAGCTGCCCCACCGGAGTCAGGACACTCATGGACATCCTTTTCCTAGTACTAGAGAACTCCAGGGCATTAAGAATTTCAAAAGGGAATTTTTCTCCCATAGCTTCTCGGGGACAGAGTATGGCGTTCCTGTCGTGAAAATAAAGCCAGGTTCTTCTGCTCCTTTCACTAAAGCTGCTTCATCTGGGGAGGAAGCCTGGTAGAGATAGTACTTCTGCCTCTCAGGGATAACGGTGTGGCACACAGACAGGGCAGGAAACAGCTTTACACGTTTTTCCCCGGGATGACCATTCTCAATGTTCTCTGATAAATTGGGGTCATCACAGGACTTAGATGGAAGGTGTCACATTGTAAATTACACTTGCAATGGTACACTTTTTTTTGAGATGGAATTTCACTCTTATAACCCAGGCTGGAGTACAACGTTGCCATCTCAGCTTACTGCAACCTCTGCCTCCCAGTTCAAGTAATTTTCCTGCTTCAGCCTCCCGAGTGGCTGGGATCACAGGTGCCCACCAGCACGTCCGGCTTTTGCATTTACTTCAGTAGCGACGGGGTTTCACCACGTTGGCCAGGCTAGTCTTGAACTCCTGACCTCGGGAGATCCACCCACCTTGGTCTCCCAAAGTGCTAGGATTATAGGTTTGAGCCACTGTGCCCAGCCTGTATACTTCTGAAGTGTCTTAATATTGCACGTAAGCGTTCCTGTTTTATCAGAAAATGGGTATCTTACCTGCCCAGTTCTTCACTGAGACTGAATGTGCTGGCCGTGGTGTAGACACCGTTTACTTTATAATGCACATCTGCATTCCAGTTTATAAACGGGCCTGAACGTATTTCACTTTCCATAGTGAGCAGCAGGTACAGATGTCACCATCCTTTTTATTTCATAGCACGGCTGCCGTGCAGCTCAGCAAGGACATGATCAGAGCTGCAGGAACACAAGGGAGGCCTGCACATTGGTTACTTTCTCAACCTCTGATCTCTTGAGAGGTGATTTGACAGAGTTCTGCAGGAATTTAGTTTCAAATCCAGTGCAAACAGCTATGGCAGTGATCCAGTGAGTATTCCTAAGCTGGGTACCTCTTAACTAGACCTGCTCAAGCCCAGTGGGAACAGGGCTTTTACCGCTTAGGCTCAAGCTAAGCTACTGAAATGACGATGAGGCTGTTTTTCCAGAGGGGCCTAAAAGCTGGTTTTCTGTTTGCATTTCAGCAGTTTCTGGCAAAGCCTGCTGTGCCTTACATTTGCCTGTCTCTCCCTCCGGATCAGATGCTGCTCTATGAGCACAACTGAGGCTCACGGAAGACATCAGGACGGTGTCCGCAGGAAGGAACTCCGCATTCCAGGCCTTCAGTGTCACTCACAGTCACCTCTTTGTGCTGAATGGTGTGCCATGAATCCTGTCGACACTTCTGTGTTCCTTTGGTAACTTGTCTGCCATATGTCATTTATACTCTATAAGCTCTGATGCCTGAAGTCATAAGAATCATCAAAGGCAAGAGAGTTGTATGTTCTCCTGCTGGAGACGCATCTGGAACTTGCCGTAATAAAGTAAGAAACAAGAAGAAAGCATTGGCAGCTTTGGTGAAATGCAGCTACAAAGCCGAGGGAGAAATGAGCACGCGGTGGACTCGGCTGTGCGTAGGATCCTTGACGGTTACAGGAGCTCCAAGTCGCCAGCACTTTGGCTCCGTTCTCAGTAGCAGTAACAGCAATGGAAACTGACACTGCTCTGGACGCCTCTCTAGGAAGTGCTTCCATCCTTCCCACTGTTCTCACGAGCATCCCCACCTCGGTACAGGCCGAAAGGCCCAGTCCATGTCCTGCCACCAGCGCCGGGGCTGTGCTCTGAGCTCTGTGGCCCCGCTGGGCCGAGGCTGCCCGGCGCACCTGCCTCCACACTGAGTTTTCATTTTTCCCCGTTAAGCCCCATCCTCCTGAAATCCAGCTCAAGAGGGTCTCTGACCCCTCGATGGTGGTGCAGGGGTCTGTACCTTAGGTCCGACAGACCATCCGCTCTGTGCTCTTCCCTCTGGTCAGCTCAGCTTATTAAGCTCTGGTCAGGAAAATCTAAACCACTTAAGGCGCTGTAGGCAGAGAGAAATTGAATGCAGGAAGAAGGCTGGGGAGCCAAGGACGGGGCGGGGGGGCATAGGGGACTCACAGGGCCCTGCCACCCAGATCCCCACTGCCTGATACCCCAGCTCTGGAGGACGCCTGGGGCTCTCAGCAGAGCCTCCTGCCCCCCAGCTGCTGAAGCCACTGTGCACCCCCTCCCTCCCACCTCCCAGACCTCTCACCGGTCTTAGCACTGAACACGGGATGCCCCTTCTGTGACAGTCCGGGGAGAAGGAGGCTGTGCTGACAGCCCCTGAGGGTACCCTGGGGACTTTGAGCATCTGCACCCCCCTCCTACTTTGGCCTGTTTCACCAACATTGCACCCCAACCTAAAGTCACATAGCCACCGTCAAGCCAATGATGTGCTGGGTCTCCTCCCGCACCGTGGGAGGGTGGAGCCCATAAGCCGCCACTGGAGGCATCCTAGCAGATTGATTCCTCCTCTACTTGAGACAACCTCTCCTGGACATCCTGTGGCAACTACCCTATAATCAACCCTCTTCAGATCGGACAGTGGGAAAGAAAAGGAAGATGTGTGTAATACACGTGAGTCACCGCGTAGGCACCGGTTAATACATACAAATATGTGTGTTTACATCTGTATGTGGCCACTGTGGGTGGCGCTTCTCGCCTGCCTTTTCTGATAGTGCCCCAGCTGCTTGTGGTCTTCACCTGGTGGTGTGACTCCACCCTTCATTTTAAGGCCCCAGGCCGTGGGGGCTGCAGTCTCTGTTACTTGTACTGCACCACCAGGGAGAAGTAGAAGGCACAAACCTTCCTGGCCCCCAAGCCTCACAAAGCCACATGCCCACCCGCCAGAGCCAGCCCTGTCTTGTCTCATGCTTGTGTGGCTGCACTGCGTCTGAGCCATGCTCCCAGTGAGACCCAGTTGTGTTCCTAAGCAAAAGCATCCCACCTGGGGACCGGGGACCCATCCCAAGCTGGGGTGGGGGATGGGAAGCACAAGATTTGTGAGCCAGGTGTTGGGGTGGTAATGAGAGGGGCCTTCTCCCTCCCCATGCCTTGTGCACCTGGGCCTCAAGCATATGCCACACCTTGTCGGTCACTGCCCCTGTATGCCCACTGTCACCAGTCAGCACCACCCATCGCTGCTGATCACAGCCCCCCTTCATAAGCTGCTGCCTGGGGCAGCCCCCGTCTCTGTGGAGGGCTTGCCTGCCACTGGGCTCTCCAGATAAGCTCCTCATGACGCACACAACCTTTGCATCAGCCAGGAAGGAGGCACTGCCAGTCCCCAGGAGCAAGGGAGGAACCATGGCTTGGAGAGGAAGGAGGACCTGGGCCTGGGGTTTCCCCTTCGTGCTGTGGCTCAGCCCTGGTCACAGCACCCTGATGAAAACCTTGCCTCAGGACAGGGCACACCCTTTACCTGCTGATCTGGCCCAAGTGGCAAGCGTATAAGGGCATCAGGGCCCCAGCCAGAAGGACATCTTTTTATCCCACCAGCTCCGTCTGAGAACTGGTAGCTCGCTGGTCCTCGGGTGCGTCATGGAACGCTGGGGTGCAGGTGCCTCGCAGCCACTTCACTGTGCCCATCCCCAAAAAGCTGCAGTATGGAAATTCCTGTGGGAGAAACCCGGGACGAACAGCCCCGACGTCCAGGCTCCTCTCCTGGGGTTGGAGAAGTATGGAGGTGCCCGCCGCCCGGGCCTGGCTGCAGCGGAGCCTCCTTCTGCCAGTGTGCGCCAGGCAGGCAGGGGCGGGGCTGGCGCTGGTGGGGCGGGGCGGGCGGGCGAGGCACAGTTGCAGGCCCCGCCCCCTCGGCTCAGCCGGGCCTCCCGCTCTGTGGGGTGCAGCCGGGCAGCTCCTCACAAACTGTCCCGGGACGCGCTCCTCCGGACCCCCGGGGAGGAAGTGCCACAGTAACTTTGGACTCCTGTGTGCAGAATTGGCCGCGGAGAGATGCCCAGGGCGAGACCCCAGGCTCTGCCCCCCTGAGTCCACCGCGGGGCTCAGGGGGGCAAGACACCAAGTGCCATGTGACTTGCCCCCCCAGGCGGCCAGGCCCGGCTCGTGTGGCACCGCGTGTGCCGAGCTGATGTTCTTCCAGCCAGGAACACGGCCCGGTGGCCTCCGGAGAGCCCCATAGAACTGGCGGTGCGGTCGAAAACTGCCTGCCTTGGCACTGCAGGGCCCCGGAGGCAGGGCACTGGGGGCAGTGAGGAGGGTCCCATCCCAGCTGTCTTCCCTGTCAGCCTTGGATGCAAGGCTGATCCCCACCTCTGAGGCTGCGGAAGCCTCGGGGTTCCCGGTGAGTTTGGGATGGGTGCTCCAAGAGCGTGGCCGTGTCCCTGCCTAAGAGGGCACGTGGGGACCTGAGGTCCTGTGGGAAAACTGAAATGATGCCTCAGTGGTCTGTCCCGCAAACGTGAACGCGCACTCTCCCTCTCAGCCTTCCTTCCCGCCCCACGGAAGGAGGGTGGACACGAAGGGTTACACATGGGGAGACCGAGTCCAGGCACAGAAACACTACTCAGGGCTGACGCTGAGTCACGTGCGGTCCCTGAGCCCAGCCCTGCACTGCCACACCTCAACGGAGCAGAGGAGAGGTGTGCCGGTTTCCTGGGTACTTCCCCAGCCCCAGGAGCCCCTTGTCCCTAGGAATTCTTGATGACAACAGTCACATCATAGTGGCCCCTGTCATTCCACAGCCTCAAGACTCACCGCTGTGAGCTCACTAGCAGCTTCTGCAGGAGTAGCCCCTCCCTCGGGGCGCAGGCTCCTGGAAAGGCTCGGCCTTGGGCAGCCCTCGCCGGGTCAGCAGAGAATGGGGCTGGGAACGGTGGACCTGGTGGGTGGGGTGGGGACAGGCAGGCCAGGACCTCGCTCGTACTCCAGCACCAGGCTCCCAAATGAGAGGTCCCCAGCAGTGCCCAGAGGAGCTGGTGCGACTGTGGAAATGAGTGCTGTCTGCTTTGTCCATCGGCCACTCCTCCCAGCAAGTCTCTCTCTCTCTCTCTCTCTCTCTCTCTCTCTCTCTCTCTCTCTCTCTCTCTGTCTCTCTCACTCACTCATTCACTCCACCTGCCACGAAGGAACTGAACTTCTAACTGTATTTAATTGGCTTCTAAGTGGCCACACGTGGTTGGTGGGTGCCGTAGTTGACAGCGCGGCCTGAAGGCTCTGGAGCTCCTCGCACCGCAGGGCCCACAGCTGCAGACCTGGGGGAGTGGGCCGGGGTGCCGTGAGAATCCTGCCCTGCCCGTAGCCCCGGGTGGAAGGATGGCATTGAGTTCCGGACGCTGCGCTCCTTGGGAGCACGAACCGCGCCTGGAAGCAGCCGCTCCCGGTGGCCCCCAGGTACCCGGGTCCGGGCAGCGGCTGCCCCAGGGGCCTAGCCCGCACCGTCCGGGAGGGAGCAGCGATCCCACCTCCCGTGATCTCCCGGGCGCCGCCCGGGGAAGGAGCGCGGGGCTGGGGGTGCTGCTCAGGCGCTCCGCGCGTCCAGGCTCCCAACACAGCGCCCCGGCCCCGCTCCGCGCTCGGCTCCCCGCGCCCCGGCCCTCCCCGCCCGGCGCCCCGCGCCCCGGCCCCGCGCACAGCGCCCCCGGCGGCGGCCGAGCGGAGCCCGAGCGGGGCGGCGCACGGCACGGGGCCGGGCCGGGCGGCTCCCGGCGCGACTTCCTGTTGTGCCCGCGCCCCGCCGCCGCCGCCCGGCGCCCCTCGCCCGCTGCCCGCGGCCCGGCGCGGCCGCCGCCCATGGATTTCACCTAGTGCCGGCGGCCATGGCCGCGCAGTGCTGCTGCCGCCAGGCGCCTGGCGCCGAGGCCGCGCCCGTCCGCCCGCCGCCCGAGCCGCCGCCAGCCCTGGACGTGGCCTCGGCCTCCAGCGCGCAGCTCTTCCGCCTCCGCCACCTGCAGCTGGGCCTGGAGCTGCGGCCCGAGGCGCGCGAGCTGGCCGGCTGCCTGGTGCTCGAGCTGTGCGCGCTGCGGCCCGCGCCCCGCGCGCTCGTGCTCGACGCGCACCCGGCCCTGCGCCTGCACTCGGCCGCCTTCCGTCGCGCCCCCGCCGCCGCCGAGACGCCCTGCGCCTTCGCCTTCCCCGCCCCCGGGCCGGGGACCACGCCGCCGCCCCCGCTGCCCGCCTTCCCCGAGGCGCCCGGCGCCGAGCCCGCCAGCTGCCCGCTGGCCTTCAGGGTGGACCCGTTCACCGACTACGGCTCGTCGCTCACCGTCACGCTGCCGCAGGAGCTGCAGGCGCACCAGCCCTTCCAGGTTATCCTGCGCTACACCTCGACCGACGCCCCCGCCGTGAGTCCGGGGCGGGCGCGGGGCTGCGGGCCGGTCCGCTGGGCGCTGCTGGCGGCCTCTCGCCGCACAGCGTGGCCAAGGTGTGCGCCCTCCACCTGGGGCTGGCAGCGCGGGCCGGGGACACTCGCCGAGAGGGCGGCAGCAGCCCGGCCCTGCGTCCTTTCCAGGTGCCCCTGGTGATTCCCAGCTGTTGCCTGTGAGCCTTAGGAGCCTTGGATGGAGGCCGGGGGTCCCACGGGGACACGGGACAGTATGTCACCCAGGGAAGCTTCTCGTTCAGGTGGTCTGTCTCTGCCTGGGGACGGGAGCAGCTTCCCGCCAAGGTGTGCATCTGCAGGATCCTGGCATCGAGGGTTGGGCTGTAGTGTCAGCTGCGGAAGGGCCTCCGTGGGGCCAACCGGGGCCTGCAGCTGTGTCCAAGCCGGGGGCAGAGGACAGGGGCCTGGAGGTTGAGATGCTCGGCTGGGGGCTCCCCTGGTCAGCCCTGTTGGAGCGTTGAGGCCAGTGGGCCCCGTGACCCCATCATAGACACACACGGGCTCTGCAGGGCTTGGGCATGGGGTACTTCCCACTCCAGAAGCCCTGCAGGGAAGGCCGGGTGGCCCAGGCTGGTGCTGTGGCTGCAGCACCCCCTCCACCTCCACCAGTGGGGGTGCGTACGGGATACAGTAGGGCCTTTCCTGCCCACAACTTGGGGCTTCTTACCGCGTCCCCAGGTGGTAGGGACGGCACACATGTGACACCAAACATATGCGCCACACACAGCTGTGGAGGCTCCGGAAGTCCAGCTGCCACTGGTCACAGCACACAAATGGACAGGGTGGTAGAGAGGTGTCAGGCCACAGAAGGCCAGGGTGACATCTGGGCAGAAAGAACCCAGAGCCCTGTGCACCGCTGTGTGCTCCCTGTACATCTTCCGGGGGCCACGAGCAGGCCCGCCATCTTACCTTTTCCCAGAGTCCCTGTGGGTGTGCAAGCCTCTGGCCAGCCGGCCCTGCCCCTGCTGTGGCACTCCAGGGCTCTGACAGGTGGCAAGTATGCCTCCCAGCATGACAGGTGGTAACTGAGGAGATGGGCTTTTCCTTGGCCTTGATCCATGAGCTTGAAGCCCAGGTGTCTGGTTCACCAACACTGCAGCCTGCACAGTGTCCAGACCAGGGCCCACGGCAGGCTGCTGCAAACGGGGCCCAGTGAGCAAGGGTGGCCATTGTCCCTTGGCTTCCTGTGGCCTACTGGGTGGTCCTTGGGTGCTCTGGGCAGGAAGGGTGGCATAGTCCCCAAAGTCTGAGTGGTGTCAGGGTTGGCAGGCTGGGGACAGGGCACCTGGCCTCACCTGGCCTACGAGCCGGCCCCATTGCAGAAGACAGAGTATTTGGCTCTATCCTCAGGCACCCCCTTTATATGTGAGCGCCGTGGGGCTGGGGTCACATGTGGAGTCCCCTTCTCTTTCTGTATGTTCCAGGGACTCAGGCCCAAATCCCTAAGCCTGTCCCCGTGCCAGGGAGGTTGCAGCAGGAGCTCCCTGGGAGGTCTGGCCAGTGGGCCCCAAGCCCCAGAGACTTTTGGGGGGTGCTGCAAACGCTTGGGCACATTCCCGCACCCCACCCCACCCACCCCAGCAAGAACAGCATTCTTCCTGCCCTGCAGCATCTCGAGCCCTTCAGCCTGTTCCTTTTCTACCAGCCCATCAGCAACGGCACCGGGTGCCCTGACGGGGGCTGGTGACCCATCTGTGGGGCAGGGCCTGTCCTGCCTCAGGAGTCTGCCCCAGCCCCTCACTTCAGGGCAGGGAGAGAGCTGTGGGCCCTGCTGGTGTCTGGAAAGACAGCCAGGCCACTGAGGCTGCGGGTGGACATGGGCAGTAGGGAGAGGTGTGAGTGGCCTCCGGAGGGTGAGGCGAGACTGCAGGCACAGAGCAGTTGTGAGGGGTGTGCGGACTGAAGGGCTGAGGAGACTCCGGCAGGGAGGCTCCTCCATACAGATTCCCAGGTCCCAGCTCAGCCAGAGGGAGGCTGTGTTTGTGAATGGCTCCCCAGGTGGGCCCTGAACACCCCGGCCGCCCAGGGTTCAGCAGGACCAGATGACAGCTGTGCAGCCTCGCTGCCGGGTATGACGGGCCGGGGCAGCGACAGAGGTTTGGAAGAGATGTGAGTGCTGGCAGGGGTCCGGCTGGGTCTCGGGGAGGCAGCCCTCCTGCTCTGGGGTCCGCCTGGCCCTCGGTGGCCATCAGCTGTGGATTCCACTCCTCACTCTCGGGAGTGTGTTGGGAGTGTCCCCCACTCGTGGTCTGGGGAGGGCCCGTGCGCATGCAGCCTTAGGTGAGTGAGGAGCGATTCAGTTTGCCTCAAGGATCTCGTCCCAGCAGAGGGGAGGGTGGGGACACCGTGCGGGGCTGACTCAGGACGAAGGTAACGTGGCTGTGGTTGGAAGAGGGCCCCCCCTTCAGACTCTGAGCTGCCCTCACTGGAGAGGTCAGAATTCCCAGATGGAAGAGGAGACAGGCATGGCAGGAGAGGGGCAGGAGGGCCAGGAATGTGGGCTTCTCATCAGGGCAGGCCTGGCCTCAGCGTGTCGGGGAGAGGAAAGCCTCATCAGCTCTGGTGCAGGTAGGAGGGTGGCTGGGGGGTGACCTTGGTGGGCAGGTGGACAGCAGCTGCAGTGAGCACACCCATTCCATAGCACTCACTGCAGGCCCCGCCTCCAGGCAGCAGCACCGGAGGCCTTTCCTTGGCCGCTCCTGTCCCATGCCCGCAGGAGCATGGCCTGCCTCCACTCCCTGCTTGCCTGGAGCCTGTCTACTGGGGGGTCTCTCCAGGCGAGGCTGCCTGGGCTCTGGGTGGCTCTGGGCCCGGGTGTGCTGCCTGAAAGCGCACAGAGGCTTTGGCTTCCTGGGTTCCATTTCCCGGCCTCCCTTTCCTGGCCATGACCGGATGAACTGCTGGGAATTTGGACTGAGTGTGTTCTGACTGTGCCTCAGTTTCCCTATGGAAGCTAGGATAGTGCAATGATGGTCCTATTCCCTTTCTTCGCCGTGGCGTTGCCTGGGAGATGCCCCCTGAGGCTCCCTGACGCAAAGCCTCCTGCCTGGGCTGGGGGCTGGCCCTGGTGACACAGTGTAGGCCACATCCTGGGTCACCTGTCCCTGCTGTCCCCCTGGCCAGGCAAGTAAGTGAAGGCTAGGGGGTGGCTATTGGCCCTCAATGAACCCAGCAAGATAATCCAGCCATCCTCCCCTCCCAGAGCCTCCCCACCTTCTGTCAGGCTACTGCCTGGTGGCTAGGGCCCAGAAGCCTGCTGGGTGGCTGTCTGCTGATGCGCCCTCCTGCCCTCCTGCCCGCAGATCTGGTGGCTGGACCCAGAGCTGACCTATGGCTGCGCCAAGCCCTTCGTCTTCACCCAGGGCCACTCCGTGTGCAACCGCTCCTTCTTCCCATGCTTCGACACGCCTGCCGTCAAGTGCACCTACTCCGCCGTGGTCAAGGTCAGGTCCACCAGCTGCCCTCACCCTGCTCCCAGGAGAGCCCGGCAGCCTCGCCAGGCGGCCTCCCCCTTGCTCCTCCCTGTCGGGGCTGTGGCCCCAGCTGCTGGCAGGCCACGGCGCTATTGGGAGCTCCTCCCAACTCGATGGCCCCGGGGAAGCTGGGCTGCCTCCAAGGCGCCTGAGAGGGCCAGGGTCCTGGACCTAGGGTGTCCCCGAAGGGACTGCGGGGGCTGCAGACAAGGGGTCTCCAGACAGAGCTGCTGATCCCTGCTGGAGTCTGAGTCGCCGGCCCAAGCTTCGCAGCACCCTCTGTGCTGGGGCGAGCTTTGCAGACTGGGAGCTCCAGGTTCCGCGTGGAGGGTGGTCGTTTTTTGAAGAGTTCTCTGACGGAAACGTTCCCTGATGGGGGTGTAAGGTTTCCTGCTATGAAAGTGTGGCTGCCTGACAGGCTCCCTGACCTAGACTGGGGGTGTGCTGACGGGGCCACGCATTCTCAGTCCAGCCTCCTTACAGGCGCCATCAGGGGTGCAGGTGCTGATGAGTGCCACCCGGAGCGCGTACCTGGAGGAGGAGGGCGTCTTCCACTTCCACATGGAGCACCCTGTACCCGCCTACCTCGTGGCCTTGGTGGCCGGAGACCTCAAGCCGGCAGACATCGGGCCCAGGTAGGGTCTCCTGCCAGGGCCTTCCAGAGCTGCCCAGGCCCAGGCCTCAGGGAGAGCCCCGCCAGGAGCTGGGTCTGTGGCCTGTGTCCACAGCTGGCCTCCGGGTGCTCTGGGCCGGCCCTGCCCCTGCCTTGGTGCTGCCACCAAGGCCCTGCCTGCCAGGCCCTCCCGCCCACGTACCCTTAGACCCAGCAGCCTAGCCCACCCAGTGCCTGCCCTGCAAGCTGGCCCTTTCTGCCAAGGCCCCTGCACAGCCTGTCACCTTCACACCCTCATCAGTCCCTTCAGCCCAGAGATAAAATGAGCTCAGGGGCCGCTGGGATGCAGCTCTGCCGCTGCTGTGGGAAGGGCCAGGGTGGCTGCCTGTCCGGTAAGGCAGGTCGGGCCTCGGGCTGGGGTGAGCCTGGCTAGATGAGGTGTGGGTGTTAGCGGAGCCCCAGGGCAGTGGGAGAGCCTGGTAGGGTGAGTGGGCTGGGGCTGCTTGGCCTCGGCTCACCCTCCCTGCGTACAACAGGAGCCGTGTGTGGGCCGAGCCGTGTCTCTTGCCCACGGCCACCAGCAAGCTGTCGGGCGCGGTGGAGCAGTGGCTGAGTGCAGCTGAGCGGCTGTATGGGCCGTACATGTGGGGCAGGTAGGCCCTGGGGCCCTGGTGCCCTGGCTGGCTGGAAGGAGGAGTCAGAGGAGCCCCTCATCTGCCCCCCGGGGTATCCTGTCCCCATCTCCTGGGAAGGAAGTGGAGCTCACTGCAGGGGCTGGGCTATCCCTGCTGAACGGATGGCAGGGTGTGGGTGTCCTAGGCAGGAGTTGGGGCCCCAGGCCTGCCACCCTCACCGCCCTCCCGGTGCAGGTACCTGCCACCCTCGCCGCCCTCCCGGTGCAGGTACCTGCCACCCTCGCCGCCCTCCCGGTGCAGGTACCTGCCACCCTCGCCGCCCTCCCGGTGCAGGTACCTGCCACCCTCGCCGCCCTCCCGGTGCAGGTACCTGCCACCCTTGCCGCCCTCCCGGTGCAGGTACGACATTGTCTTCCTGCCGCCCTCCTTCCCCATCGTGGCCATGGAGAACCCCTGCCTCACCTTCATCATCTCCTCCATCCTCGAGAGCGATGAGTTTCTGGTCATCGACGTCATCCACGAGGTGGCCCACAGCTGGTTCGGCAACGCAGTCACTAACGCCACGTGGGAGGAGATGTGGCTGAGCGAGGGCCTGGCCACCTACGCCCAGCGCCGCATCACCACCGAGACCTACGGTGCGGGGAGCGGGGGAGGGCAGCCGCGGGGGGCCAGGGACACCGAGCCAGGGGCAGAGAGCCCAGCCTGGCTCCCCTGCCATGCTGCAGGTGCCCACCCCCCACCTTCCCTGACTTCCCCATGCCCCCTCACCTCTCCCCTGTCTCTGGAACCCATCCAGGTGCTGCCTTCACCTGCCTGGAGACTGCCTTCCGCCTGGATGCCCTGCACCGGCAGATGAAGCTTCTGGGGGAAGACAGCCCGGTCAGCAAGCTGCAGGTCAAGCTGGAGCCAGGTACCTGCTCCACAGGGCCTCCTCCCGGAACCGGGATGTCACCCCCAGGGCCTCCTTGCCTGCCCTTCATGTGCTCGGGCTGTGGCTTTTCTGTCCCCCACTGTGCCTGAGCCCCTGGCCTGAGCAAGGCCTCCCCAGGCTCCTACAGCCACCACCGCCTCGCTGGCTCGGAGCTCCAGTCACCATGGTGTGGGTCCTCAGTCTTCCCCAAGGCCCTGCCACTGCACGCCCAGGGCATCAGTACACATCTGGGCACAGGAGGGGCAGCAGCCCTCAGCCGTTCCTGCTCCTCGGAGCGTGAGCACCGCCCCTCCCCATTCTGTGGGACCTGGCGGGTTTGGGCCCCAGCCCAGGCGGGTGTTCCTTGCAGGAGTGAATCCCAGCCACCTGATGAACCTGTTCACCTACGAGAAGGGCTACTGCTTCGTGTACTACCTGTCCCAGCTGTGCGGAGACCCGCAGCGCTTTGATGACTTTCTCCGAGTGAGCAGCCCCCGGCCCGGGACAGCCCGGCTGCCACCTGCTCCCCGCCCCTGCCCAGCTCACAGGGCCGCCCACCTCTGGCAGTTGGGGGTGGAATTGGCAGGGCCTGTGAGCCTGGCAAGGACCCGGTCTTCCTTTCTTTGGGGGGAGTGCCTGGGCTGCCACTTCCCCCTCCCACCCTGTGTTCAGTCACTTAGCGGGGCCTGTGTGCCAGGGGCTGTCTCTGAGGAGCCCACTGGCCGCCTCTGCACCCACCCTGTGCCCAGGGTGTCCCTTGGCTCACACCCTGCCGTGCCCTGCAGGCCTCTCTGGTGGGGCTACGCATGTCCCTCTCCCCCAGGCCTGCTGAGGCCCCACCTCTGCCACACAGGCCTACGTGGAAAAGTACAAGTTCACCAGCGTGGTGGCCCAGGACCTACTGGACTCCTTCCTGAGCTTCTTCCCGGAGCTGAAGGAGCAGAGCGTGGACTGCCGGGCAGGTGAGGCTGATCCCCCAACCCTGATTCAGCCAGGAAGCCATGCGTGTGATGACGGGCGGGGCCTCTGCTGCCTGAGGGGCCACTCTGCCTGGAGGAAAACACTGTCATTTCCTGTCTGTGCTTCAACTGACCCTTGCTGGACCCTGTGGGCCCCAGGCCAGGATGCTATGAGAACAGGGCTGGGGTAGGGGGCCTGCCTGGAGGCGGTGGCACAAGGCCAAGCAGGCCGAGTTAGGCACTCCCAGTGAGCAGGCCATGGAAACCAGGTGTGCGAAGGGCCTGGTGCAGGACGGGCGTGTGTGACAGGTGTGTCCTGGAGCTGGCGGCCAGTGGCCAGCCCTGCTTATGCATCCTCGGTGAGGGTATCCCTGAGGCTCTGAGGGCTTGGGGCCCAGGAAGGCACTGCAGGCTTCAGACGTTGAGGGAGAGGCCAGCATTGCTGGAGGGCGGTGAGGTGCCTGTGGGGGGGCTGTGCCTAGTGACGCCAACTTTTGGAAGATACAGCAAGTGCACCAGGAGTTTTTCGGTGTCCGGCATGGGTACCGCACTTTAGAGCTGCAGCATCATCTCAAGAGCCTATTGCCCCCACCCGCCCCTGCTGGCTCATGGCGCAAGTGGCCTCCACCACCTGAGGTTGGGTTTAGACGATTTCAATGTCTTCCACCAGGAGAGGCGTGGAGAGGGTGGGAGTCCCTTGGTCACCAACCCAAGCCTCTGCCTCCCTGTAGCCCTCAGAGCCCTTCAGTGGCTTCAAGTGGCAGTGCTGGCTGGCGCTGACCCCGCCTTCCCGAACGGCCCACATCCCTGGAACAGGCCACCTGCCTGGGACACACTCAGGGTCTGGGGGGGTCTCCTGGGCAGACTGCTCAGGCAGCCCTTCCCCAGCCCGGGCAGGGACCCCAGGGTCACTTCTCCCCTCTAGGGCTGGAATTCGAGCGCTGGCTCAATGCCACAGGCCCGCCGCTGGCTGAACCAGACCTGTCTCAGGGATCCAGCCTGACCCGGCCCGTGGAGGCCCTTTTCCAGCTATGGACCGCAGAACCCCTGGACCAGGCAGCCGCCTCGGCCAGTGCCATCGACATCTCCAAGTGGAGGACCTTCCAGACAGCACTCTTCCTGGACCGGCTCCTGGACGGGTCCCCGCTGCCACAGGGTGGGTCCCCAAAGCTGATGGGGTGGCCCAGGGGCTGGGTTGCAATGCTGGCCCAGCCCTGACCCGTCCCCCGCCCTGACCTGCCCCCCCAGCCC
>CM052653.1:1083145-1118015 GCA_028533165.1 Leontopithecus rosalia | reverse complement strand
AGCCCTGACCCGTCCCCCGCCCTGACCCGTCCCCCGCCCTGACCTGCCCCCGCCAGCCCTGACCCGTCCCCCACCCTGACCCGACCCCGGCCTGACCCGTGCCCGCCCCCGCCGCAGAGGTGGTGATGAGCCTGTCCAAGTGCTACTCCTCGCTGCTGGACTCCATGAACGCCGAGATCCGTATCCGCTGGCTGCAGATCGTGGTCCGCAACGACTACTACCCCGACCTGCACAGGGTGCGGCGCTTCCTGGAGAGCCAGGTTCGGCCTCCTGCCCAGGGCGCCGTGCACTGGGAGTCCCGGCCCGACTCCCTAGACTGAGCTCCCGGGGCAGGCCAGACACATTCGGGAGAATGGGGCAGGGGAGACGTAGGGGTCTGTGGGGATGGGGTCACGTACCCGGTGCAGTTCTTGGAGAAGCTGTGGAAGGGAACAGCTGGGAGCAGGAGTCTGGGGTCCAGGCCACCCCAGCCTGCTGGGCCCTGCACCTTCAGCATCCAGGTCTGGGCAGAGGGGACATCCAAGCTCCTCAGAGAGAGGCAAGAGCCCTCAGGCCCCGGCTGCCCTGTTTCCTGTGTGTGCTCCCTCCAGCCCAGGCTCCCTGGAGATGGGGCCCCCACAGATGGCCAGGAAGGGCAGGGTAGAGGTGGGAGGCCAACGGCAGGCCCCCTGGCCACCAGAGTCCAGGCCACAGCCCTGAGGACAAAGCTGGGGAGCCGGGGGCGGGAGGGCCGGGAGGGTGGGCTGGCCTGAGGGGCTGGGGAGCCCGCAGCATGACCGGCTGCCTGTCCCGCAGATGTCACGCATGTACACCATCCCACTGTACGAGGACCTCTGCACTGGGGCCCTCAAGTCCTTCGCACTGGAGGTCTTCTACCAGACGCAGGGCCGGCTGCACCCCAACCTGCGCAGAGCCATCCAGCAGATCCTGTCCCAGGGCCTGGGCGCCAGCACGGAGCCCGCCTCAGAGCCCAGCACGGAGCCGGGCAGGGCTGCAGCAGACGCGGACTCGGACGCACAGGCCCTGCTGCTCGGGGACGAGGCCCCCAGTAGTGCCATCTCTCTCAGGGACGTCAACGTGTCTGCCTAGCCCTGTCGGCGGGCTGACCCTCGACCTCCCAGACACCACAATTGTGCCTTCTGTGGGCCAGGCCTGCCATGACTGCGCCTCGGCTCTGGCCATGAGCTCTGCCCAGGCCCACAAGACCCTCCCCTGGGCTCTCCCAGGCAGGGAGAATGGGGGGGGACCTCCTTGTATCCGGGGGAGACCCATGGGCCTGGCCTCCCCACTCCCAGCTCTTGCACTGCAGGCTCTGGGGCCAGCCCGCACACGCCATGCCTCCTGTCTCAACACTGACAGCTGTGCCTAGCCCCGGATGCCAGCACCTGCCAGGTGCCACCCCAGGGCAAGGGCTCCAGCAGCCCCATGGTGACCACCACACTGTGCCTTACGTCTGCCGTGGCCCAGGCTGTGCCGTCCCTGCAGCACGCCGCCTCACAGGGATCTGAGCCACCTCCCCACAGAGCCCTGCAGCCCGCCCCTGGGGTGGGCAGCCTCAGATGGCCCCTGGCACAGGGACAAGGACACAGACATTCCCTCAGTGTGGTGGCAGGTGACACAGAGGATGGATGTCCGTGGGGAGGGCCTCTGGGTCCCAGACAACCTCAGCCCCTCAGAACAAGGAGTCGCCAGACCCAGGGGGAGTGTGGTGACAGGACAGCCTGTCTCTTGTGGCTTCCTGGGGGCGGGAGTCACATGGGCACAGCAATACCCCAGGGAAAGTGGGAGGTGGGGCTGGTGCTCTCTCGACCCGCCATGCTGGGAGAGGCAGCCAGGGCCTGGGGCCTCCAGCCTGGGACTGCTGCGATGGGCTATCATGGTGAGGGTCCCATTAAACTTCCACTCTGCAAACCTGACCTCCCGACTCTTGGCCTCCACATCGGCCCGGCTGTGTAGGACGGGCTGGCCCACCAGGACTTGGGGCCTGGAGCTGTCAGGAGCCGGCTGCAGCCCCGCCTCTGATATACGGGCCCGAGAGCAGGCTCCCCAACCCCTTGGCCAGAATTCCTGGGTCTGAGCAGCCTCGTCTGGATATCACAGGAGACCATGTGTCACCTTTACTTTGGACCTTCACCTTTGTGGCTGTAGCCACATCCCAGCCTCAGTGGTGATACTGTCCCAAGATGGGTACCGGGTAACAGGCATGTTTGCTTTTGGAGGATTGAGATTTCCCATTTCCCAGGTGGTAGGTATTGCTGCTCTTCAGGGCCCCCAAGGATGTGGCTGCGCCACCATCCCAGTGCCACACGCACCTGGGCAATGTGCCGTGGCCCGAAGCACCACGTCTCCCTGCAATCCCCTGGCCAGGCCCAGCCACAGCTCCACTCCAAATGTGGCAGCCAGGAAGTGGGGAAGGCAGGAGGTGGGGGGCAGATAACCTGGCGCCACCGCCTAGTCCCCAGCCACCACGTGCCCCATGCACCCTCCTTCATGTTCTGGATGCTCACCCTCCCCTGGGCAGATGGTGTCTCCTGTGGTGGTGGCAGCTCTACAAGTGTTTCATGTGCCTTCCTCACATCAGGCCTGGGGGAGGCGCCACCCCATCCAGAGACCCAGGAACTAAAAGACCATCACTGCCCCTGACACCCAGCAGGGGACAGGGATAGGACGATTGTAGTAACCCTATGAAAGGGGGTGTGGAGGGCACCCAGCAGCCCCACCCTGTGGCCACCTAAAGTCTTGCCAGGCAGGCACAGCAGGGCCCCTGCCCGGGAGTGGACAGCCTGCTCCGAGTGGTGTCCTCTGCGGCCCGGGGCTCCAGACCCGGAAGGCCCCCTTCCTGTTTCCTTGGCCACGCTTGATGGTGCCCTCAGAGGAGGCCCCTCAGTGGCAGAACTGCTTCCTTAGCCTCTTCCCTACCAAGGTTGTTTTCAAGTCTCAACAGTCACACTTTCATCCCAGGCTCTTCTTTCTTTGGCAATTCAGCTTGAAATGACTCTGGTCTGCGGGTGACTCCACTCCAGGTGCCTACAGCCACGCCCACGGTGCCACCTCCAGACGCTGCTGAGCTGCGCACCTCTGCCCGACACCGCCTTTGGGAAGCTCAACAGCAGCGCCCAGCGTCATAGCCCTGGGGGGAGGAGGGCATCTGGATCCAGATGGCACCCTTGCCACGATCTGTCCTCTCTGCCTGCCCATGCACGGGAGGGCATGCCACCTGAGTCCTTGCAGCCCTGGCCTTCGTTCCTTCTCCCAGCTTCAAATGCAGAATTCTGTTCCCAGTCCCTTGTGAAATGCAGCCTCCGCCGACACTCAGGCCAGCGCCGTTTCCCAGGCCTGTCCACTAGACATGCACACTCACCTGCCCGTGAGTCAGCACAGTGGAGCTTTACCAAATGTTCTGCCACCACCTGACAGCTTGCCGACGTTCCAAATCCCGGCAGGTCCGGTGTGCCGTTAGCACAGCACCCCTCTTTTAGTGGCCAGCTTCTCTATTAGGCCAAGAGGTGCTCCAGCCAGACTACTATGGAGCACAGGCGTCTCAAACGACAGCCTTATTCCTCATGCTGCAGGCCCACCTCAGGCTGGCGGGGGAAGGGCAGCTTCTCTCTGATGTGACCGACTGGGGACCTGAACCAATGGAATAGAGATCTCGAATGTTTCCAGGCACCTTGCCGGGGATAAGAGAGCTGTTGAGGGGCTCACGAGGGCAGTGGAAACTCTGGGGGACCCGTAGCCACAGAGCTGCAACTCCAACCTGCACCAGAGTCGGCGTATATGGCAAACAGCACTAATGACAATGACGGAGCTGAGGCCGGAAGCTGAGAGGCGAGCTCTGTACCTGGGGGACTAGGCACTAGCCAGGCAGGTAGGAGGAGGGGTGTCCCAGGGCGGGTGGCGATGCTCGAAAACAGAAAAGCTGATGAAAGACTGGTTCTACACTCGAGAGCTGAAGCCTGAGGCAACAGTGTGAGGGAGACCCATGGAACCCCTTGGCTCTAAAGGTCCAAATAAGGTTTTCCAAATCCCCCGGGCCATGGCTGAGCAGCGACTTGCCTCCCGAAGCGCCCCTCTGCCATCCCTGCTCTAACTGGGACTTGGCGCTGGTGCTTCTCCCCTGAGCCCAGGTGCTTTGCACGAACACCAGGGAACTCCAGGTATAACGGCAAGGTACAGTTGACAGTCACCTGCCCACAGCAACACAGTGGGAAGAACAGGCCACTCAGCCCTCACTTACACCTGAGGACTCCAGAACACATGCCATCAGAATCTCAGACCTGAAGGGGCTTTTGAAATAAACGCTAACACCGGAAGAGGTGCTTGTGAAACAAGGGCAGGTAGTTTATAAAAATGAACCAGCCAGAGATCCAGGACATGCTTTAAAAAGCAGTTACTGAAATACAAAATGAAAACTCAGTGGACAGTGCTATGGTTTCAGTGTTTCCTCCCAAATTCACGCTGAAACGTAACTGCCACTGTGATGGTCTTAGGAGCTGGGACTATTAAGAACTGGCTGAGGCTCCGCCTTCCCGAACGGATGCGTCACTGTCAGAGCGCGCGCCCGTGAAATGAGTTTAGCCTCTCCCTCGTGTCCTCCTGCTCCATCTTCCACCATGGAATGATGTGGGAAATAAATAAAAGGTCCCTCTTCAAGGCTTTCCTCGTAGTTCATTATGAATAAATAACGGTTTCGTCAAAGGTTAATTCATTTTAAAGCTTTTGCTAATCAAGTAGCTGGTAGTCATAACAGAACAAGTGCATCCCTGTTCTTACACTTCAGGTATCTGCCCGGACGTGCCTGGGCTCGGTCAAAGCTTATTCCCTCCCTTATTTGGAAAAGTTATTGCTTCTTAAGCATTCCTCACATTACTTCCTCTGCCTTTACCTCGAACATTTCCAGGTTTTTAGCCAATCGGGTCAAGCATAGAGTGTGAGGTCCCGTTCGGGCCAACGGAAATTGGACGCAGCAGAAGGGCGACTGTCGGTTATGAAAGCCATCAATGTCCCTGTCTCCTTGTTCAGGTGTGCTCTGCCGGCGAGTGGCACCCTTCCTGCAGGAGGTAAACTGGCCTTGCTGAGGGATCCATTGTCTCAGTGTGGGTTTTCCCAACGTTTTAAACCCGTTTCCAACAAATTATGTGGCAAGAAGTTGTTCGCCCGATTCCAGCCCCTCAACTTTGGACTTCCCGGCCTCCAGAACGATAAGAAATACATTTATTTTCATTATAAATTTCCCAGTCTGTGTTATTGTTACAGCAACAGAAAATAAACTTGGGGATATTAGGTTGTGGGGAGTAAAGAAGTTCCAATCCATCAAGGCATCCTCATTGTCAACACGTCTGCATTCTACACCCCAGTCCCGCAACTCAGTCTCATTTCTTTAGCCGTCTTCTCCCCATCTCTTCTCTCCCCATCAGACCTTCCACCCAGCAAGCTAGGGCCCTGACCTAAGCACCCACCAAGGTGATTTCCCCAACAGACTGTTCTTTCACGAAGAGGAATGTGATGTTGGCTAAGCTCCCCACCCCCCGCTTCCCACCATCTCTCTAAATCATCACCTGGTCAGACAGAAGCCCAAGAGCAGGGACACACCAGCTAAAGGTAGAGCCTGGCAAGGGTGTCCACAGAGTGGCCAGGCCCAGCACAGATCCGAGGGGCTTTTAACAGGCACAGCCAGAGTGCTAAGATCACTCCCACCCAGCCAGCCAGCCAGGCCCAGATAAACCTCTCCTTGTTCCCAATGAATGAGCAAACAGAAAACAATTCCCGAGTGTGGAGGGAATACAACACCCGCAATGCAGAAAATCGCCCACATCTGAAACATGCTCACCTCGGAGAACCAGTCAGCTGTGGACATTCTCTGCATCAGGCTCACAAGAAAACTGAACACACAACCACTTCATTCCCATAAGGAGCATATTTACTTATTCCCACTATTTGGTTTACTGAGCATGTATTACACGTATGAAGAAGAAAAGCTCAATCTAAAATACTGCTAACAAAGAACCGAGGTCAGCCTGGTTTTACACTGGCTGTCCCCATCTAAGGCGCTGACGTGTCCTGTTACCAGTGGAGGATGTCCAGGTTCTTGGCATCTTTTTTTAAGTTTCGCTCGTGACCCAGGCTGGAGTGCAATGGCGCATTCTCAGCTCACCGCAACCTCCGCCTCCTGGGTTCAAACGATTCTCCTGTCTCAGCCTCCTGAGTAGCTGGGATTACAGGAATGTGCCACCATGCCCGGCTAATTTTTTTTGTATTTAGTAGAGACGGGGTTTCACCATGTTGGCCAGGATAGTCTCGATCTCTTGACCTCGTGATCCACCCGCCTCGGCCTCCCAAAGTGCTGGGATTACAGGCGTGAGCCACCGCGCCCGGCAGTTCTTGGCATCTCGAACAAAGAACTGGACAAAACACACAGAGAGCAAAGCAGGAATGAAGGGATTTGTTGGAAATGGAAGTGCACCCCAGCGTGGGAGCAGGCCTGTGCAGTGCGTATAAATACCGTTACAGAATTTTTGGGAGAAAATGCCCACCTGAGGATTCCATCGGTTACTTGGGGTATGCCCTATGAAGATGGGGAGGATGAAGTCAAGTCACCAAGTCCTTTATTTGGCCTACGCCCTCTGGAGAGGGTATTTCCTGTGCTTCGGCCTATGTCCCCTGCACCCAGACCCTACTTCCTGCCTCCCTACCCACAGCTATGTGGCTCCTCGTTGGTAAAATGAGGCAGAAATACCTACTGCTGAGACGTGTGAGGATCACAAACTCAGCGTCTCAACGTGTCTGACCGGGTTTATCCCGCTGAGCGGCTGAAGGCTGCCCCAGCTGGGACCTCTTCACTCTTCTTGGAGAACCGACCATGCGTGGCAGCAAATACCAAAATGGTTCCTGTTTCAGCCCTGCCTGGAAAGATTCCTTCAGCTGGAACCTTTAGGTCAGGAAAAGGGAGAAGGACGTGACCGGAGGCAAACGCACAGAAGAGCAATCCCCGCTAACTCTGCGCAGTACGTGGACAAGCGCTGAACTGTACTCTCCGTATCGCCATGAGAATGCAACGACCAGCAGTTACTGCCCCTGAACAGAGAGGTAAAGGCCAGAAGAGATCCTGGTGAGGAAGCCGGGGAACATTTCCCTGAACAAGACGGGCAGCGGGATGAGGGGAGCCAGATCTGATTTCACAGGGCCCCTCATCACCCATGAACTTGAGGGACAAGTGGTCAGATGCGTTTCAGTGCACTGGCCAGCAGTGGGGTCATGGTGGGAACTAGTCTTGCCTGAAGGCCCCTCCTCTTCCTATAACCCTCAAACGCTGAGGCACCGGGCGGTGTTCCCTCCTTTGGGGAGGGCCCTGGGGCTGATGTTTTTATCACTGTACTTCAGACCAAGAGCCTGCAGTTGAGGCGGCTGGGATCATGAACCAGCTGCCCTCCAAACCCCTTCTCATCCCACTGACCTAGGCTGCTTACAACCTCTCCAGATACCCCAGGGGCCAGAGGGGAATGTCGTCCTTCATGGCTGAGGGAACATCCTGGGGTAATGGATGGGACCACAGGCCATAATGTCTTAGTCTGTTTCATGTTGCTGTACCTGAGGTTGAGTACTTGTTTAGAAAAAAGCAAAACAGGTTTATTTGGCACAAAATTCTGGTGGAAATTTCTAGATTGGGCAGCCGCAACTGCCGAGGGCCTCATGCTACTTCAATTCATGACAGCAAATGGAAGGGGAGGGGCATGCGTGGAGATGGCATGGCAACATAGTGCCAGAGGAAGCCAGAGACAACTCCAGGAAGGCTGCCTCTCTAACCAGCTCTCATGCGGGCTCACCCCCTCCACACAGGGTACTCATCTCTTCATGAGGGATCCACCCTATTTCCCAAACTCCTCCCACTAGGCACCACCTCCCAACATTGTCACATTGAGGATCAAATTTCAATACCGGTTTGGGCAGGGGCAGACCACACAGGCAAATCACCGCATGGGGTGCTGGTGGGGGCGTGCTGGTGGGGGCGTGCTGGTGGGGGCGTGCTGGTGGGGGCGTGCTGACGCAGGGCTGCTGTCTCTTGGCCCTTCCAGATCCTGGGAATCTGGCTACGGGCATAGGTCCAGCCTTGGACACAGACGTGGCTGCAGGAAGCCGTTAGCTCTGCAGATTTTATCAGCCTGGGAGAATGGCACAACACAGGCTTTCAACGAGTGTCAGGATCCTGGGCCAGCCTCAGCTCTGCTACCCACCCACATGTGGCACCTGGGCAAACCAGCAGCCAAGTACCCAGGACAGGGAAGATACGTGGTTCTTACTTCTCCGGGACCCCGAGGTGGAGCAGAGACCAGGCTCTTCTTGAGTCCTCTCAGCTACGCTGTAACCACCAGCCTAGCAAGGAATCAGAAACATCTTCTGGAAGAATCAGCACCATAAGGCGGGCTGGGCAATGAGGCATCCCAGAGATGAAGCATCCCACAGGTGCTGGGCTATGGGGTCACTCCCTTTTCCAGACTGAAGCAAGGCGAGAAGCATCTGGACCGCTAATCAGGGGCCTGGGGCTGGTGGGACGAAAACAGCAGTGTACTGCCACCTGCACAACTGCTCCTCACGCAGGCCCCACCTGGCCTCTCAGAGGGAGGACCCTGGGGCTCCTGAACCGGATTCAGTTTCTCCTTCAATAGTGGGGACTTTTCGCTCCTGACTGCAGAACAATAGCTTCAGTGTGACCATCCTTCAGAGCCCGAGGCTGGGCAAAATGGCCTGAGGAGGCAAAATCTGAAGAGCTCTATTAGGTGGCAGACTGCTGTCACTAGAGGGTTGAGGCCCCGTCCTCCCCGCGCCTGACCGCCTCCGTTCCTGAGAAGGGAACAGGTTCCGGCAGCAAGGCCGAATCCCCGAGCAGGGCCCAGGATCGCGACCCTCACCACTCCGCGGCACTCAGTGGCCACAGCTGTGAACGTGGGTCCACGGGGTCACCGTCCGGCCACCAGGACAGGTGCCCGGCCACCTGCGGAAGCGGAGAACGCTCAGCGCGATGCTGCGGCCTCGTCTCCGCCCCCAGGTAAGATGCAAAGCGTTCGACCCGAAATGCCTTGAAACAAAGCCCAGGCCCCGGAAGGTCCAACCTCCGCGACCCGCTCCCAGCGCAACTCGCCTTCCCAGCGCAAGTGTCGGTGCCTCCCCACAACCCGCGGCCACCGCCTCCGCAGCAGAGCGCCGGAAACAGCGCGTCTCGGGAGGGAGGTGCATGCTGGGAGCGGCGCTGCATGCTGGGAGCGGCGCTGCATGCTGGGAGCTGTAGTCTGCGGCGCCACTCGCCAACGTGACTCCCTGGTCCCTGACGTTCCCAGAGTCGGCGTGTGCAGGCGGTGCCGACACCGCGGCCCTAGCCTCACCGGCTCGACGACTAAACGCCAGCCGGCCCCCCGGGTATGAGCGGCGGAGGTCGGGAGTGTCTACGGAAGGAAAAATTCAGCGCGGACAGCAGCCCGGCATCGCGAGAGTTGAGCCCGGAAGCCCCGCCTCCTAAGCCTCAGAAATCCGGGGCGCTCTCCGTCGCCCGAGTGCGATTGGGCAGTGGTGTCACGTGCCCCGAAGCGCCGCGCCCCATTGGCTGCCGCCTGGTTACCTATGGGCGACTTCGGTCCGGCGTCCCGGCCTGGTCCAGCACCTGCGGGGCCGTCGGGCTTGGAGGGCTGGGCCGGGCGGGCGGCGGGCGGGACGGGCCGGAGGCAGCGGCGCCAGCGGCCTCGCCTTCTCTCCGGGGCTGCGACCCCGAGGCTGCCGGCTGCAGATGGGAGCCCGGGGAGCCGAGGATGCGGGCGGGCTGCGGCGCGACGCCGGCGCGGGAGCTGTTCCGGGACGCCGCCTTCCCTGCCGCGGACTCCTCGCTCTTCTGCGACTTGTCTACGCCGCTGGCCCAGTTCCGCGAGGACATCACGTGGAGGCGGCCCCAGGTGGGGCGGGCGGGGTTTCGGGCTTCCGAGAGCGTCGCTCCTCGAGCGAGCCGGCCGGGGTGGGCGGGCGCGGTTGCCCCGAACGCGGGGACCGCAGTTCTCCCGAGAAGGGGGCGCCCGGCCCCCGCTGTCGTGGCTCCTCCCCACGGCCGCGCAGAACGAGCAGGACCCGCGTTGCCCCGAGGACGCGAGGCGAGACCGCGGCCCCGACCTGCGAGAGCTCCAACCCAGAAGGATGCTCAGAGCGCAGCAACAGGCGTTTAACGGAGCCCCAGCCCCAGCCCCAGCCGTTCGCCTCCGCCCTGAAGCGCGCTGGTGTCTGCTCCTCCCGGCAGAGGGCCGCCCGTGCGCCTGGCAAAGCAAAGCGTGGGAGGATTTCCGTTTCAGGATTCTTTGCACCTGCTTCTCCCGTTGTAAACGCTTAAAAATGGCAACTCCAAGGGATGCCCGGGCCAAGGGCCGTATTCCTGTTTTCAGAAATGGTCAGTCTGCTGAGTGAGACTGCCCAGGGCAGCCTTGCCTAAGTGGATGCGGTCTTCGCGGAGACAACTGATGGCACCCGCCCTCGAGCTGAGCGGGAACCTCCGGGCTCTGGTGACAGATGGCTTTGACGGGCCACCTGGTTTCTTGGACAACACGGAAGGGCTGGGGAGGAGGCAAGGTCACAGCTCGTAGAGCCTTGTCATCGGAATGTGGGTTTTATTTTGTTAAAAGGCCGCGTTTTCGGTGCAGTTAGAGGCCACTAGACGGTTTGGTAGAGGAGTGATTCTTCTAGGTGTGTGTTTTAGAAGCTCGCTCTTGCTGGGTGGGAAGTGGATTGTCTGCGCAAGAATGCAAGGGGCCATCGCAGCGGTCCTGGAGAAGGATGAAGGGGGTCAGGTTAGTGTGATGACCATTGGGCTGGGGATTTGGAGCAAAGTGGTTTGAGACCTACTTGCAGCGGGGATCGAGGGGCCTTAGTGACTGATCGAAACAGAGTGAGGATACTGGAGGAAGCAACATGCCGTCTAGGTTTCTGGCCTGAGCAAGTGGGTGGATGGTGGTCCTGGGACAGAGCCTGGGGTGACCTAGATTTGGGCTTTGCTCGCAGGTGTTCAGGTGAAGCTGTCCTGGAGACAGGTGTGTACACAGCAGGGAGATCTGGGCTAGAGGTATTCATCTGAGAGGAGGAGCATATTAAATGGTTTGCGGTCCACAGCCTGGCAGAGCGTCTCGGGGGAGTATCAGTGAAGAAGAAGGGGGCCTTGGGACTGAGCCTTGAAGAGCCCTAACCTGCCTTGAGGTCAGGCAGGTTCCCTGACAGATAGACTTAAGAAGCAGCAGGCAGTGAGGGAGAGGACACCCAGGGACATGCCGCCTCAGGGAGTTGAGTGGGGACTGCCTCGGGGTAGCAGACGGCAGCTGTTCTGAATACTGCTGAGTAGTTGGGACGGAGGGAAGCTGGGTTTGGTAACACCAAGGCGACAGTGACATTGATAGAGGCAGGTCAGGGGGCATGGCTGGCTCAGAAGCTGGAGAGCCTGTGTGGAGCGAATGAGAAGGCAGCAGTGGGTGTCAGTGCTTTCTCGGGGGTTGTAATGAGGAGAAGCCTGAAGGAGACTGTGGTGCTGAGGGGTAACATCTTAGAGGACACGGCAGCCTCTCTCCCGTCTTCATGCTGCTGGGATTCTGCCCCAGGAGGTGCAAAGGAAGGAGTCCAGGCTCTGAGGTGCCCAGAGGGTAGGAGATAGGGTCAGGTCCAGAAGCAGGAGGCAAGGTTGGCAGCTCAGAGGGGTGGGCAAGGGGAGTGTGGATGTTTTGAGAAGACAGGGAGAAAGGGGAAGGTCTGTGATAGTTTGGGGATGTGGGAAATGGAGCCTGCTAGAGAAACAGGAAGATTTCCAGCAGGGTGGAGGACGCATTTGAGTTCTGCCAGCATGAATGAAAAGTGAAACTTTTCTAAACCAACATTTTGCTGTTTTGGGAAGGAGCTTGGGAGAGTTTGCGATTTTTCCAGTAAGGAAGGAAGATAGAGACAGGCCACCCAGAATTAAGCTGGGCAGGGGGATTTGAAGCCAGGAGCTGAAGAACACCCGCCACAGGAAACCACCTCCCTGTCCCCTTCTGGGCTACAGTGATGATCGGAAAAGCTCTGCCCCAACCCTTCACCTAAATCCTTGGGTTCTTAGTTTGAAGGATTTCCCAGCAGGCATGATCTAACTCTGGGCAACTTTATTTCAGGAGATCTGTGCCACGCCCCGGTTGTTTCCCGATGACCCACGGGAAGGGCAGGTGAAGCAGGGACTGCTGGGAGACTGCTGGTTCCTGTGTGCCTGTGCCGCCCTGCAGAAGAGCAGGCACCTCCTGCACCAGGTGGGGCCCTTCCTCCGTTTGTCCTGGTACCGCTTTCTCTTCTGCGCGATTCTCCTGGCCGCTGGGCGTGGGGGGTCCTCGTGAAACAGACCCGTGCGGCAGTGGATTTCTCTCTGTGTTGGGGAAAGATGGGAGCATTCTGAGGCGGAGACTGAGGACTGCACTCTGTCCCTCTGCGGCAGGAGGGGGGGCCTTGGCCCCGCCAGACGGCTCCGTCAGGGAGATGTTCATCCTGCTCTCTGCTCTCCTGAGCCCCGGGCTCAGTCAGAGTGCCACATTTAGAATAAAGAGACAAATGTGCCAGCTCACAGGAGGATGGGCGGCTGGGGGCCTCTGCCCCAGATCGCTCCTGAGCTCGCTGCCTGGCTTTCTTACAGCGTTTGCAAAAGATGATTAAACCTGGCTCTGCTGGTAGACAGATCCTCTGGGCGGAGAAGGCCTTCTCAGGCTTGCCGCACCTAGGAGTCTTCAGTTTTGTGCTTGGCTCGTTGCTGAGCATTGCTGATTAATGCAGCGGCTTTGACCGTGGTGACCACACTCAGCATTTCACTCATTCCCAGGCCCCATGCTAAGCATATCACCGTCACTGACTCTCAGTGGCATAGCCTTGCCTGCTTTGACTCTTATTTCTTTTCTTTTTTTAAACAAACAAGAGTGTTAAAACCACTGCCATTGTGTTTCTGGCCAGTAAGTGGCGGAGCCAGGACCGTACCAGCGTCAGGGGGAGTGGTGCCCGGCCTGCACTCCCCCTGCTGCTGGGTCAGAATGCTTACCCCTGAAGGAGCCCCATGGTGGATGTGGGAGTGCAGGCAGCTGGCCCAGTGTGGGGGCACCAGGCTCCCAGAAGCTCGGGCTGCCATTCCTGTGGTGACATGTTGCTTGCAGCCAGCTTAGTCAGTAACAGGGTCACTCATGCCCTTGAAAGTCACATTGTTTTGGCTTCAGGTGCTTTTAGTGTGGGCAGCAGACCGTGTCCTGGGATACGTGGCCCCCTCGGTGTGGTCCTCAAGCATTGCAGTGAGAGGTCTGTTATCTGGTGTGTGGTGCTCAAGCCCTGTGCACATGCCAGCATCCAGATGTGCTACAGAGTTCTCTGCAGAGCACGGTGCCTGCAGAGTGCTCAGCTGTGCACGCCATGGCCAGGACACTGGAGCTGTGCCGGGCGATGCTTATGTGATGCTCGCCTTTGCTTCTCCCTGTGCGTGCCCAGGTCATTCCTCCGGGACAGCCGAGCTGGGCCGACCAGGAGTACCAGGGCTCCTTCACCTGTCGCATTTGGCAGTTTGGACGCTGGGTGGAGGTGACCACAGACGACCGCCTGCCATGCCTTGCAGGGAGACTCTGCTTCTCCCGCTGCCAGAGGGAGGATGTGTTCTGGCTCCCCTTACTGGAAAAGGTCTATGCCAAGTGCGTGTGCTGGGGGCCGAAGGGCCTGGTCTGGGGCGAGTGGGAGCTGCTGCCACCACAGGCTGCCCTGGGAGGGTCTCTGCTCACTCTGGGCTGCAGAGCCCCCTTCGGTTCTGAAGGTCTCGTCCTGTAGGTCAGGCTGGCTGGCCAGATACAGAGGTTCTCCTCCGAGGCCTGTGGTTTGCCCGCTCCCTCCTTTCCCTTCCCTTGCTCCAAAGCCCAGAGCCCTGGATCATCCTCCACAGACAGCATGTGCGCCAGCTTCCTTGTGTTCTCAGCCCCAGCAAGAGAGACGCTTCTTTCTGTTTGTTGAATGGCTGGGACAGGCGACCTTGCTGTGTAGTTGCTGGGGAGAAGTGAGGCCACCCCGACGTACCAGCACTTCTGTATCGTGGTGCTGGCCCAGGGACCAGGACCCTCACCATCAATCATAATTGAGTAGCCTTTCCTCATAGAACGCATTCATCATCTTGCCAAGGGCAACTGGGCCGACAGGCAGGCAGGCAGGGAAGCTGGCGAACCCGGGAAGGCTGGCCAGTGACATCAGTACCAGTGAGCCCTTCGTCCCAAGGGCTAGTTTTGGAAAAGTAGGGCTGGAGCTTGAGAGCCGAGGGGTGTGGGCATCCATAGCCCCCACTCCCTCTGCCCTGCTCCTGTGCCCGCACTGGAGGCCAGAGAGTCTGTATGTGAGCAGAGGACTGCAGGGCACTCAGGTTCGCTGTGGAGTAAGGTGTTTGAGGTGAGGATGAGGAGGAAGGCACGGGGGAATAAAGAGGCATGATTGAGGTGGCGGCCGAACAACTTGGCGCGTTACCGACCGTGGGAGTCGGCGGGGGTCATGTCCAATGCCAGAGGCTCACTTCCATGGTGACTGTGTCCCCTAGGGTCCATGGGTCCTATGAGCACTTGTGGGCAGGGCAGGTGGCGGATGCCCTGGTGGACCTGACTGGCGGCCTGGCAGAAAGATGGAACCTGAAGGGCATAGCAGGAAGCAGAGGCCAGCAGGACAGGACAGGCCCCGCGGAGCACAGGACTTGCCGGCAGCTGCTCCGCCTGAAGGACCAGTGTCTCATCAGCTGCTCCGTGCTCAGCCCCCGAGCAGGTGAGGCACGTGCCCCTCACCGCCAGGCCTCAGGCGCGCTGTGGCTTTTCGAGTGACTGGCTACCCAGCACTGCCAGGACTAGGTGGGGAGAAGGAAGCTTGTTCTCAAGGGTGGTGTCCTGGGCTTGTGACCTTCCCCTGCTGTCCTCTTCCAGAGGGATGGAGTGCTTCACTCCCTGACCAGTCCTTTCGGCTGGTGTGAGGCAGGAAGCAGGGGCACCGAGTCAGAGGCCATCGTCTGTACTGTCTATCCCTGGCCCAGTGGGCAACCAAGCAAAATCAAAACCTGCTTTTTATTTTAGTGATAGACATATGTTCATTAAAGACAGTTTATTTACAAGAAAAGAAAGGGGCTGGGGTGGTGGCTCACACCTGTAATCCCAAAACCTTGGGAGAGTATCGCTGGAGCGTAGGAGTTGGAGAGATCCACCTGGGCAACGTAGCAAGATCCCATCTCACAAAAGATGAAGCGAAAAGGCCCTCAGATCTGACCACTGTGGCACGAGTGCTCTCCGTCTTCTGGAGCCCGTGCCGCTGACACTTCCCGTCCTGCGCCCGCTTCTCACACCGCCACACGCGCCGTCTGCGTGCTCCTCCGTGAGTGGGTTTGCCGTAGTCTCTTAATCGTTCCCCTGATGTTGGATCTTAAGGTCTTTCTGGTTTTATATAATTATAAATAACATCAATGAACATCTTTACCGTTTTTAAATATTTAGGATCATTTTAAATACTGGTCAAAGAATATGAATATCACAGTAAAGTAAAACAAGTTGGCATAGGCCTTGGTCTGGGTCCCCCACAAGCAGGCCCAGAGATGGGGTTCAGGAGCCGTTGAGAGGTTCAGAGAGCCTGGAGGGCGTGCACACCCCGTCAACCCCGCTGGGGCCCAGGCAGCACCCTGGCCTCCGAGCCTTCCACCTGGGAGTGAGGGCGCTGGTCTCTTGAACGTCAGCTTGGGGAGCTGTTGGTTTCAGGCTGCTCGAGGGTGGGGAGGGCTAAGTCCTAGCACTTCGCAATGGCTGGAGGTGCACTGGAGCCTGCTGAGGTGGCCAGGGGCCGCGGCATGGGCAGGACCCAAGTCCTTCCGGGAGCCCCTCCTCTCTAGACCATTGCCCGCCACAGATGCGGCACTCCCTCTGTTTGGCTCTTTCTTTTCAGTGCCCGTCTGTCTCAAGGTCTCTGGCCAGGTGGAGCTGTCGCCCCCCCAGGCCTCCGTACCTCCCATGGCTTCTAGTCAGGGCAGTATCCGGATGCCTGCCTGCCACGGGCTTTGCCAAGAGGAGCACTCCCTAGCTTCTTGGTAGTTGCAGATGCATCTGTGTGGCGTGTTTGAGAAGTGGCTCTGTGCCACGCATCGGGCGCTGATGGGTATGGGCGATGACTGAGACCTAGAGGAGGGATGACCTACCCAGCACTGGACCCGGTGGCAGCTGGGTCAGGGCCCTGGTGCTTGCTCTGAGGTGCTCCTGAGCCGACAGGCCAGTTGCTAGGAAAGGAGCTCCCACGGTCCGTGGGGGTCTATCGCCACAGTCAGGTGGGCTGGAGCACGTCCAGAGATGGAGGCCTGTGTGTCCTCGTCCATATGGGACTTCATGGTGCCCTTCTTGCCTGTGCCCAAGCTGTTCCTCACGCAGGTGCCCGGGAGCTGGGGGAGTTCCATGCCTTCATCGTCTCGGACCTGCGGGAGCTCCAGGGACAGGCGGGCCACAGCATCCTGCTGCTGCGGATCCAGAACCCCTGGGGCCGGCGGTGCTGGCAGGGGCTCTGGAGAGAGGGGTGAGTGACGGGGCCTCACTGCGCTCAGGAGGGGGCCCAGTGCCAACCTGGCCTGTATCCTTGTCACCTTCAGCTGATAGGACCTTACTTGGATATCTGCAGCAAGGCCCCTGAGCCCCTGCTCATGTGACACCATGCTTCTCTTGACCCCAGACAGTCCTTGTAATGGCTGCTGAGGTGGCCAGGGGCCGCGGCCGGGGGTTTCGATAGGGCAGACATCATGAGCTCGGTGGGCAGTCCTGGGAAGACGTGTTCAGGGGCATGAAGTTCCTTTGGGAAAAGGGAGGCTCCGGTGGGTGGCTGCTGCCCAGAAGGCCTGTGCTGCAGGCTGCTTCAAGTGTGTGGTGGGGGCGGGGAGCTGCAGAGCTGGGCTGTGAGGCGCTGGCAGGAACTCCGGGCTCTCTGGATCCCCTCCAGGGTGCTCCCAGCCCGCCTGCTAGTTGATGCTACCAGTTTTCAGGAGGGGCTTCTGCTGAGTTGAGGTTTCTTGCAGGGGTGAAGGCTGGAGCCAGGTAGATGCAGCGCTAGCGTCTGAGCTCCTGTCCCAGCTCCAGGATGGGGAGTTCTGGGTGGAGGAGGACGAGTTCCTCAGGGAGTTTGATGAGATCACCATCGGCTACCCCATCACAGAGGCCGGCCACCTGCAGAGCCTCTACACAGGTAGCACCCTGAGGGCTGTGCTGGGCGTGTGCTCTGCTGCGGAGGTGAGGAGGCTGGGCAGTGCCCGGTTTGCTTCTCTCCTGTGTGGAGGGATGTTTCTGTCCCAGGAGCCGGGAGGAGGGTAGGACCGTGGGAGGGGCTGGCTCTGTCTGGCTGCGGCTGCTGCTTAGACCCTGCTGGGGCTCATGGGGTTGGCAGGGCGGGAGGCCAGCTTGGAGCCGTGTCCTGCAGCTGACACCTATGTTCTCTCACTAGAGAGGCTGCTCTGCCACACTCGGGTGCTGCCTGGGGCCTGGGTCAAGGGGCAGTCAGCAGGAGGCTGCCGGAACAACAGCGGCTTTCCCAGCAACCCCAAATTCTGGCTGCGGGTCTCAGAGCCGAGCGAGGTGTACGTGGCCATCCTGCAGAGATCCAGGATGCATGCAGCGGATGGGGCAGGCCGGGCGCGGGCGCTGGTGGGTGACAGTCGTACTTCATGGAGCCCAGCGGGCATCCCGGGCAAGCACTACCAGGCTGTGGGCCTGCACATCTGGAAGGTAACTCGGCCCTGCCTGGCTCATGCTCCATGGCACATGTGGCATGGAGGCCCATGGAAGTCTGGGTTCTCGGAGCAGTCCTGCCGGGACACATGGGACTCTGCCCCAGGCCCTACCAGCCTCCCCCTCCTCGGGCTGTGGCATGGGGTTGTGCCTACCGGTGCTCCCCGAGCTGGCCGTGACCCGAGACTGCCAGCTTGGGCTTCTTTCTGCCTGGCCTTGGGCCTCGTTGGCCAAAGGAAGCAAAGGCGGCTGCAGCCAGGACCGGACCCACAGGGCGCCGGGCCCAGGGCTCCCGACGGCAGCATGCATTCCTGGGGCAAGGAGGCGAAGTGCTGGCCAAGGACCTACCTGGGCCAGTCCCAGCTCTGCAGCGTGTTGCGTGACCCAGCATCGGCCGCATCCTCTCCCTGCCCGCCTCGGTCTCTTCCCCTGCTAGGCGGGATCCTGACACGGGCCTCATGGGATTGCTCTGAGGCCTGGTCAGTCCCAGGCTCAACCACTGGTTCACAAAACGTGCTGTTTCCTGGAAGAACTGATGGCGCCTGAGAGCAAAGGCCTGAGTGTGGTCGAGGATGTGCTGGCTGCTTGCTCAGGGACTGGGTTTTAATCTCGTTTGTCCTAACGAGGACACACGGTGCGACGCCAGGTGCAACACCTGGTACCACACTGTTCCCTGTCCCTTCATGGATGTGGCCCCATGATGTTCCTTTCCTCTTAGAAAAGAAGGTGCTAGAAGGCCCACTGTCCAGCAGCCCCCAGGCTGCCTGGGCCATGGCGCCTCCTACAGGGGAGGACTTGTAGGCTCCAGACGGTGGCCCCAAGGCCAAGTGCGGCCCTAGACAGGCGGGCATCTCCAGCTGGTCCCTGAGAGACGGCGGAGGGCGATGACCGGCCTTGGTGCTGTCGTCTGCTGCCCCCAGAGGCTGCTGTGCTTGGAGCAGGAAGGCCAAGGTGCCTGACGCTGGCCTCTCCTCTGCACTGGGCCTCTGCCCGTGCTCACAGGTGGAGAAGCAGCGGGTCAGCCTGCCCAGGGTCCTGTCTACGCCCCCCGTGGCTGGCACCGCGTGCCACGCATACGACCGGGAGGTCCACCTGCGTTGCGAGCTCTCACCAGGCTATTACTTGGCTGTCCCCAGCACCTTCCTGAAGGACGCACCTGGGCAGTTCCTGCTCCGAGTCTTCTCCACCGGGCGGGTCTCCCTCAGGTGAGAGGAGCTGCGCAGCGCGGCTTGCCCTCTGAGGCAGGGCTCGGGCACTTTCCCTCGGGGTTGGCAGGTGTCCGTGTGGGGACTGAGGCCGCCGGGAACCTGCCACCAGCGCCCTCCCATGTTTGTCTCCCTGGCAGTGCCGTCAGGGCAGTGGCCAAGAACGCCGCCCCCGGGGCAGTCCTGCCTTCGGGGGAGTGGGGGACTGTGCAGCTGCGGGGCTCGTGGAGAGCCGGCCACACAGCGGGGGGCAGCAGGAACTTTGCCTCCTACCCCACCAACCCCTGCTTCCCCTTCTTGGTCCCCGAGGGCCCTGGCGCCCGCTGTGTCCACATCACTCTGCATCAGCACTGCCGGCCCGGTGACACCGAGTTCCGTCCCATTGGCTTCCATGTCTTCCAGGCAAGCTCCTCACCACGGGAGGAGGAGGGAACAGAGGCCCTCAGAGGATTTGCATCTTGGCCTTGGTTGTTCCAGCAGAGGGCTCTGGGCTCAGTCACGTGGGCGCACAGCCCCAGCTCCCCTGCCCTTTGAGCCACCGTCTAGAACCCACACGGGGCTCTCCCCCACCTCTGTCCTCACGCGGGCCTCTGGAAGGGCTGGGGACTGGAGGCGTGGGAGGTGGGGCTCACCCAGGCAGGGCGGGTTTCTGGAGGAGGTGGTGAGTGGGGAGGAGGGGAGAAGTTTGTAGGGGACGGGAGGCCGAGCCCTGGGCTTAGGGACACGGGAGCCCGATGGACTCAGGTGAGGGGAGGGAGGCCCAGACTGGCTGGCCACAGCAACCCCTGCATCTTAGGAAGTCTGCAGTCACTGGACTCAGCCGGCGGCCCCTTGTCACTTTCCTGACTCAGAACGACTGTGTCCTGAGGTCCATTCTCCGCAGACCAGTGTCCCCTGAATGCAGGGCCCGGACGAGGAAGACTCTGTGCCCCTCAGTTTACTGTGGGCTGCTGGGACTCCCAGAGCCTCGCTGTTTTCCCAGGCAGCTGGCTCAGGTCCCCCAAAGCTCTGAGGAAAACATGTCCAGGGGGCAGTGAGAGCACCCTTGGGGCGAGCTGGGCTTTAAACAGGTTTTAAAATGAAGCCCCTAGTGATGCGACGGGGCTCCAGGCTAAGGCCCTGCTGCCGGCACCCTCTGGCAGGGGTGGTCAGGCCTTGTTTAGGCGGCAAGGCCAGTGTCTGGGGCTGCGTGTGACTCAGGAGGGCAGAGGGCATCCGAGCAGGTAGCCCCGGGCTGTGCCCCCTACCCCACAGCCAGCCCCTCAGTCTGAGCCCGCACCTCCCCAGGTCCCCAAGGGTGGCAGGAGCCTGGACGCGCCCCCGCTGCTGCTGCAGGAGCCACTGCTGAGCTGCGTGCCGCACCGCTATGCCCAGGAGGTGAGCCGGCTCTGCCTCCTGCCTGCTGGCACCTACAGGGTCGTGCCCTCCACCTACCTGCCGGACACAGAGGGGGCCTTCACGGTGACCATCGCCATCAAGATTGACAGGTGGGGCCCTGGGACTTGGGTGGCCGGCTGGAGGCTAGGGTCCTGGAGTCTTAGCCCTCGCCCATCCCCCACGTCTCTCCTGCCTGCCCCTCACCCCCAAGCTCCTATCTGTCCTGGCAGACCAGGACTGTCCTGCCTACCTGGGGACCCTTCCTTGCTGGTCTGAGCTTGCAGAGAGAGGCTTGTGGGGGGTGGGCAGGAGCGCACAGCCCCTCATGTGCCGGTGGGGTGAGAGAGCAGTGACCTGGCATCTCTCCGCAGGCCATCCATTCACAGCCAGGAGGTGCTGGGCCAGTTCCTCCAGGAGGTACGTGTGCAGCCCCCAGCCCGCTTACCTGCCTGCCTCGGGTTTTTCCGCAGCCTCAGGTGGGTGGCCTCTGCCTGGGACATGAGGTGCCTTGAGTCTTCCTGTGAGAGCCCCAGGTAGCGCCTCAAGGGGCAGGGGGAGTTGGGGCTGCGTCCCACTCCCTGGCCGTGCTTGGTGTGGGGTGTGAGAAGGGGTGAGTGCCATCGCTGTCTAGGCCCCAATCTGTCCTCGCAGGTCTCCGTCATGGCAGTGATGAAAACCTAGCTGTGTGACCCCGTGCCAGCTTAGGTGCCTGGAGCCGAAGGCCTGCAGGGTCCCCAGCTGCTGGCCGGCCGGCCTTTCGTGGTCAGGGGCTGGACTGGCCAGCCAGGTGCTGTTGGGGGCTGTCCTGAGTCTTGGCCCACCTCCCAGCCCTGCCGGGCGGCTGCTGCCTAGGGATCCACAGGAAGCCTCCATCGTGAGAGATGCAGCCCTTGGGGTGAGCAGATGCTGCTGGAAGGGCGGGAAACTCGGTGGCTTCTGTGGTGCCACTGAGACAGCAGAGACCCCAGGATCCCTCCCAGACTCTCCTCGGCGGACTCTAGAAGAGGCCTCACACCCGGAGGGTAGGGCAATGGGTCTTTACAACTGTTTATTGTCTGAATCACTTTTAGGATGTAACTTTATAAATAAACACGAGGACTGAGAATCTGCAGATCAGTCGTGCTCCAGGTAGCTCCAGGCTGCATTTGCTCTTGCTGAGCGTGCTGTGGGGAGGGCTGGGTGCCTGCCGAGAGGGCCTCCAGAGGGCCCGGTGGGCAGAGCCAATCCAGGCAGGCAGGTTTCAGGAGGAGATGGTGAATGGGGAGGAGGGGAGAAGTTTGGAGGGGTGGGCACAGGGCATGCCCCAGGCCAGGAGGCTGAGATTGAGGCTGGCCGGGCAGGTCAAGCCCTGGCCTTAGGGCATGCAGACCAGTAGACTCGGGAGTGAGGGGAGGGGAGGGCCAGCGAAGGCGCTGCGGAGGCTGTGGCAAAGGACCTCTCAGAAACAGTGTTGGAACAGGAGCTGCTCCTGGGGGAGGAACCCAGGCTCGCTTGGACTGGGATCTTGGGGTCAGGGTCCTCCGCCTTCGGCCACAGTTCCCCTGCACAGTACACTGGGATTATTTATTTCCCCAGGCCTCTCGGTCCCACACACCGAATGCTGCCATGAGAGCTGTAGTGTCACCAAACGGTGCAGAAGACAGTTCCAGACCCAGGCGGGGAGGACCGCCACTGATCCCTTTTGTTTTGGAGACGGCGTTGCTCTGCCGCCTGCACTGGATACTGCAGCATGAGCACACTGCCACGCCTGGTTAGTTCTGAAGCCTTTGAGTAGGTAGGGGTCTCAGCATATGGTTTCCTAAGCTGGCCTCAGTGATCCTCCTGCCTTGGCCTCCCAAAGCACTAAGATTGCAGGCATGAGCCACCAGCCCCAGCCACTAATCCCTTTTAAATTCCATTCGCTTCCTGAGTCCCTCCTTCATTTGTGCCTGGGGAGACCCAGCATATTGGTCCTTTCTCACATTGTTATAAACTACCTGAGACTGGTGATTTATAAGGAAAAGAGGTTTAATCGACTCAGTTCTGAAGACCGCACAGGAAGTGTGCTGGGGAGGTCTCAGGAAGCTGACAGTCATGGCAGAAGGTGAGGGGAAGCAGGCAGTCTTCACATGTCCGGAGAGGGAGGAAGGGAGGAAGGGAAGGTGCTGTGCGCTTTTAAACAACCAGATCTCACAAGAACTCTATCACCAAGACGCAAGGGGAAACCTGCCTCCATGATGCAGTGATCTCCCACCAGGCCCCTCCCCACACTGGGGATTATAGTTCCACAGGAGATTTGGGCGGGGACATCAAACCATAGCACCCAGTGAACCTGACTTGGTCCTTGCTTCCCCGATCACGCCCATCTCTGGAGTCCTGGTGTCTGTGTGCCCACTGGGACCTGTGCCACTTTCGCCCCTCCACACCCTGACCACACCAGCCACCCTCCTGGCTCACCCACAGGAAGCTGCCCTGGCTCTGCCAGCCCCTCCGCTTGCTGGGTCAGTGGTCTTCCAGCAGCACTGCACTGGCAGCTGGGTCCTTGCCGTCTTCAGACACAGATTCCTGAGCAGCAGGGTGGGGGCTCCGTCTCCCCGCGCGCAGAACCCCACCACAGCTTTCCCTCATCCGCTGGCCACTACTGATTTCGGGTGAAGCCAGTGGTGCTGCCTGTTGGGGTGCAGGAACTCGGGGTGAACAGTGAGGGGCTGGTCAAAGAAATCCCCCGCAGGGCAGTGCCCAAGCTGGAGGCTCCAGCCAGTCAGAGCTGCCCTGGAACCCTGTGCTTGTGGGCTGGCAGGCCCTGGACGGCGCCTGCTGGTGCAGGTGGGGATGGGACAGTTGAGGTCAAAGTGTTTCTCAAGGGCTTCCTCAGTGTCTGCGGGGAGGGCAGTGGCAGGGCTGTGACCGTGTCGGAGTAGACTCTGGCGGGCTCCCCATGAAGAGTTCTGGAGCAAACCCTGCCTGGGCCAGCCACTGGGCCCTCACGAGCCACTGTCCCCGAGGCAGCCCTGGTGGTGGCGGCCACACCCTCCTGCTGGGCAGCTCTGGCCGAAGTCCTCAGTCAGGACCTGCTTCCCCATGTCTGAGGCCACTGCCTGAGGGGAGACCTCAAAAGTGCAGGATTCTGTGACTGGGGCCACGGTTGGTGCCTGTCGTCCCCCGCGTGCGGGCTGGCTCCACTGGACCTGGCTGCCGTGGCCGAATTGCCTACCAGCTGGAACCATGTTCCTGGGTGTGGAATGCACTCCCTCTGGAGCCTACAGAGACCCCTGAGGCCTCGTGTTTCCTTATGATGGAAGGTGCCCAATGCAATTGGAGGGGACGCCTGGCAGGAATCTGGCCCCCAGCCCCCTAAACGTTTCTGGTGCAGGAGCTTCGGCCTGGCGTCATTTGTCCCTGGCTGCCTCCCCTCCGACGCCGTCAGCATCAAGGTCATAGGTCAGCGTTGTGCTTTTCCGGCCAGCTGCTCTCTCTGTCCTGTATTATGGCAGCGGTCCCTGGGAGAACTGCAGATGCCTTTGTCCATCCCACACAAATTGCACAGGAATGTGAGCCGTTTCTGATCTGTGGCATATCCATCCAGGCGGTGGCTGACCCCGGTACCTGGGCCTCCAGGGCCTGCTGCACTGGGCTGCGCTCGGCTGTCACGTGGCCCTCCAGGAGTCCCACCCCACGGGGCCACACTGAACCGAATGAAGAGAGGCCGCCACCCTCTTTCCACTCTCCCGAGATGCCATTGCTGCCTTGGGACCTGGGCAGGAGGGGACAGTCTTGGCTTCTAGTGTGTCCCTCTTGGCCTTCCCACCACCACCTCTACCCCAAAGATGCAGCAGGAGTGATGGTCGCTCCCCAGGCGTCCCTCAGAGGCCAGGCTGTGCCCGGGTAGGTCTGTAGGCCCTGTGGGCTCATGTGAGCTGGTCCTGGGCAGGAGTCCGCTGTGAACTGCCTGTCCTGTGTCCCACTGTGATGGAGCTCTGGGGACCAGTGTCAGCTCCGGGCCTCTGTGCCCAGTGGCTCCCGGATGCCGGGGCATTCTCTCCGGCGCACATCGTCGCTGGGAAAGTCCTTGTCGTGCACACCTGCGGATGGAGGGAGGGTCCTTAGTCTCGCAGGCTTGGCCACCTCTTCAGTCAGCAGATCCAGGGCTCAAAACGAACGCAGGCGCAGTTTGGGTCCAACTGGTTCTCTTTATCAGGGTGACTTCATTCAGCCCTCCTGGACCGCTCTGCCAGCTCAACCTGAGCACTGCCCTCGCTGGCAACCCTGCCTTGCTCTGCTGCCATCCCATAAGCCCTGCAGGCCCCTTGGCGCCCTTCAGCCTTGTGGCCTCTGCTGATAAGGGGTCTGATTCCCTCCACCCTCGGCAAGCCAAACCCTGTGATGCTGGTTCCTGCGGCACAGCTGCCACTCCCCGTTAACCAGCATGGGGCAGGTGAGCGGTGTGACCTTGGTCTCCCCAGCGAACCAGTGCTTGGTGGCTCCCACCGTGTGCTCGCCCACGCCTACCCTCCACCAGCCACGGCAGTTCCGGCATCTTCACCCTCCCCAGCAAAAGTGGGAGTGTTGCCCACGCTTCTAGGAATCTCCAGGTTTGCTCCACCTCCAGGGCCTTGCTGGAGTGTCAAACCCTGTCTCGGGACACGGCTCTCGGGTCTCGGCTTCCCCATCAGGTGCCTCAGCATCCAGTCCCACCAGTGCTCCCCCTTGTGTGCCCCGAGCTGGCCGGGCCTGCAGCCCATTCCCTGCTCCCTGGATGTTGCTGGTGCTTCACTCGGTCAGCCCTGGGGCCCAAGGGGGCCAGGGCCTGACAGGGGAGGAGCGAGAGGTGGGCTGTGTCTGTCTGCAGGCTCAGAAGCTTCCTAAGAGGCTGGGGACAAACCTT
The DNA here is from genome assembly GCA_028533165.1 of Leontopithecus rosalia. Taxonomy (NCBI): domain Eukaryota; kingdom Metazoa; phylum Chordata; class Mammalia; order Primates; family Cebidae; genus Leontopithecus; species Leontopithecus rosalia. The sequence goes on along the minus strand of CM052653.1, from coordinate 1,092,795 downwards.
CAGGCACCACGCACTGCCTCCTCCCTGTCCAGGGTCCTGGGTTCTCCAGATGGAGCCCTGGCCTTGGCTGGGCATTGACCAGGAGCTGAGACTGCTGTGCCCCCGCCCGGCTTCTCTGCACTCCAGCCCGGAGACCTCAGTGAGGCCTCGGCCGTTTGCGCCTTACTCACCCTCTCCTTGGGCTCCTCGTGTCTGTGCATTCATCAAACACAGCAGCTGGGCCCCCAGCACACCCCCTTCCCCAACCCTCTCACTGGACCCTGGAACTGGACAGGATGACACCTTGTGCCAGGGGCCAGCTGTCTCCGCCAACCAGTGATGGGTCCCCACTGCCAGTGGGCCGTGAGTGACCCAGCTCCAAATCCCAGGTGGCTGACTCTTCTCCAGTGAGGGCTGGATTCTCAGAAGCAGAGGCAGACAGAGAACTTGGGTGCAAGATGTTTTGTAGGGAAGATGGAGGAGGTGGGGTTGGTGAGGGAGAAGCCAGAGTGCCCCCACCTGGCTGAAATGCTTGGACTTTGTGCCCTGCCTGGCTCAGCCTCCCCAGGCAGGCTACCCCATGCCATCCCCGGGCAAGGCTGCCCCCAAGAACGCTGCCCACAGCCCAGCCCCTTCCCTTGGGGCCCCCACCCCATCTCACACCACTGGCCAGCATACTTATTCAGAGCTGGCTGCACCCTCTTCAGCAGCGGCTGTGTGGACATAACCCTGGGAACACCTGCAGGGAGGCTGCCCTTGGCCTGGCAGCTTGGGGGAGACTCCCGGGGTGTCAGGAGGGAAGGGAGGCAAGTCGGGGTGAGGCGCTGCGGGGCTTTTCCTGCTTTCTGGGCTGACGGCCACAGGCCACCCAGTGACATTTGTCTCTTAGCATCTGCTGGGGTGGACTCTGCCAAGGCTGCTGCTGGCCTCGACGGGCTCCTTGCACAGCTCTGCTTATGGGTGGAGGCCGTCTAGAAACCCTCAGCCCCCTCGGCCTTAGAGCCAACAGCCCTGCCTGGACCATCAGCGGGCACGCCATCACGGCCACCCCCAGCACTCCTCCTGATGCCCACGAGGCTTCCCTGCCTGGGTCACCCAGGGGCCTCTAGGGGTGCTCTGGAGCTGGGAGCCGCTGCCCTGCACCTCCCGCCCTCTCCGGGCCTCTCTGGGCTGCCTGCCAATCCCTCAGTCCCGATTGACTGCTTGTTTTGCTGCAAGGCTGTTGGTTTACACGGAAATAGAGACAGCCAAAGAGTATCCTCAGCCCATTAAGAGTCCCTGGGTTGCGCCCGCTGAGTTCCTTGGTGGGGCCCTTCTGAGTTCCTCTGGGCTGCTGTAACTAAACACCTTAGCCTGGGTGGCTCATAAACAACGGAATTGCATTGCCGTCCGCTCTGGAAGCTGCAAGTCCGGCATCAAGGCACTGGCAGGCCTGGTGTCTGGTGAGGACCTTCTCCCTGTGTCCTGGTGTGGCAGAAGGGCAAGGGAGCGCCCCGGGGACTGTTTGATACGGACACTCCTCCCATTCACGGCAGCTCTGCCTTCATGACCTCATCATCTACCAGAGATCCCACCTTTTCGTTCCTCACCTCGGGAGTGAAGACTTCAGTGCACGGCTCTCAGGGACATAGACATGGCATCCTTAGAAGTGCCCCGTCCTACACAAACGCTGAGTCCCCAGTGGCCTGTGTCCTAGCAAACAAGGGCTGCCCTGAAACACGAAATGCTGTTTCCCCAACGGCAGCCCCGGCAAGGCACCCAGAACTCTCCAGAATGCTTGAGGGCAGGGCCTGGCCTTTCCCTGGGGTCCAGAGCCGTGGGGTCCCTGGGGATACCGTGGGCCTGCATAGCAGGGTGTGTGGGCTGAAGACTATCTCCCTCCCATTGCGGGAAGGGACACAGGGCGGTCCTGGTGGATGCAGACGGGCAGGACTGGGTGTGGGCACAAGAGCAGCTCCTTCCCGGCTTTCCCGGGGACTTTGCCCCACACCACCTGCCTGGGTTTCTTCCTGTCGTCACTTCCGGCTCCAGGCACAGCCGTTGGTGACTCCTTGGTGGGAGCCATGTCCTACCCACTCCTGATTCCGCTGCCTTCTTCCTCATAGTCCTCCAGGCTTGGGCCAGTCTTGGGGCAGCAGAGCTTCTGGGGTGAGTGTCGAGATCCTGAGCCCAAAATCGGTAGAAGGGGAAAGGGCTGGCTGGGGAAGGGCTGCCAGGACAGGGTGCAGGAGCAGTCGGCCAGGCTGGGGCCCGGGTGTTCAGCCCTGAACGCTGGGCTCATGCTCTCTTCATAGTTGAGCCTTGCCTGCCGTCCCTTGGAGGCCTCGTGATTTCTGTGGTTTTTTTTCACACAGTTTTTGCCAGACATAAGGTAGTTTTGCTGCCTTTTGAAACTACTGGCAGAATCATTTTATTCCAGGGGATAATTTGGGCCCTTTTGATCCCAACATCAAGCCCTGGACATGGCAGCTTCATCAGGAGAAGGGTCTTTTCTGCTTTGGATGAAAGGTTTGGTGGGCAGGCTGGCCTGGGAAGCTCAGGAGCTCTTGGCTCTCCGTAGCATCCTGGAGAGCTCAGACTGTGGCTGCAGGGAGCTGGCCGTGACCCTCAGGCCCTGCAGTTAGTGCCGCCCCTGCTGGCCATTCCTCTCTAATACCCAGCAGGTGTCATCAGTGTCCACCCAGAGAGCAGTGCCTCGAGGCCAGGCTGGGACCACAGGACTCACTCGGGGTCCCAGGGAACACGGCACCAGGGTTAGCTGGTTGAGTCGGGCATTGTTGTCCCTTACTCAGGTCAAGGCTCAGCCTGGGCCCACCTTAGCTGTCTGGGACACCCTGTCCCTTTATGTATCCACCAGGGGGCAAGCTGCTGGGGGAGGAGCAGCCAGGCTTGGGTCAGGGCCTGGAAGGGTGTGACATTGGCACTGTGACATTGTGTTCCAGCTGACAAGGGTTCATCACCCCTCCTCCACACCCTATGAGGACATCAAAAGCACGGACATGTCGCTTTCCACTGGACACATCTTACTGCCCACTGTTCCTGTATCCTAATGCCTCCTGAGCCCATGTGTGGGTGGCAAGCACACTGCTGATAGCTGTGGATATGGCCAAGACATTCTTCACCTCCACCCCCATGGCATGCATGATCTATTAGGGAGGACCGTCTACCCAAAGGTAATCCATTGACTCAGAAAGGGAGTTAGTAGAAGAAAAGGGGAGGGTGACAGGGGGGTGTTCCTTCACCAGCTGAGGGTCAGCCAAGGGCAGGAAAGGGGCTGGACACTCTCAGGGAATGGAAAGAAGCTCTCTGTGCCTGCAATGTGAGGAGTGGGCTCGGAGAATGTGGCAAGAACTGAGGCTGGAGATGTAAGCAGGGGCCTTGAGTGTTATTTAAGGAGCCTGAGTCTCATCTCATAGACAGTGGGAGCCACTACGCAGTTTAAAGCAGGATCTGACATCCGTATGTTTGAAATCTTTCTCTGGCTGAAGTCTCAAGGATGAATTGGAGGTAGATGACCAGCTAGAAGGTTGTTGCAGACATTAAGGTGGGGTCCTGGGTTAGGTGGGAGGTGAGGAGACCAAGAGAATAGGCTAGTGTTGAGGTATGGCCAGGAAGCAAAACCAGCTGGGCATGATGCTTGATTTGATTGATCACATAGATCAATATGAGGAGAACTGACATATTTCAATCCATGAACATGGTATACCCATCCATTTCATACATTCATTCATTCATTCGAGACAGGATCTCATTCTGTTTGTCCAGGCTGGAGTGCAGTGGCAGGATTTCAGCTCATTGCAGCCTCAACCTCCTGGGCTCAGGTGATTCTCCCACCTCAGCCTCCCCTGTAGCTGGAACTACAAGCACACATCACCACACCTGGCTAATTTTTTGCTTTTTTTTTTTCAGTAGAAACAGGGTTTTGCTGTGTTGCCCAGGTTAGTCTCAAACTCCTGGACTCCAACAATCCACTCACCTTGGCCTCCCAGAGTGCTGGGATCACAGTCTTAAGCCAATATGCCCAACCCTGTTCATTCATTGAGATCTTCTTTAATTTCTCCTAGCAATATTTTGTAACTTTGAGAATACATGTTTTCCACTTGTGCTGGGTACTTTGTTTTCCAATGCTCGTAATGGTTTTGTGTTTTTAGGGTTATTTTCCAATTGTGTTTTTGCTAGTATATAGGAATGCATTTTTGGTATATTAATCTTGTATCCTGTAACCTTGACAACGTGTTTATTAGTTCATAGTGTTTTTGGTTCTTTTGTTCTTTTCTGGTAAATGCTTTAGGATATTTTTTCTTCTCTCTCTCTTTCTCTCTCTCTCTCTCCCCACCCTCCCTCCCTCCCTCCCTCCTTCCTTCCTTTCTCTCTCTTTTTTTCTTCTGCATTAGGATTTTCTTTATCTTTTTTATTTCCTCCTCCTCCTCTTCCTCCTCCTCCTCTTCCTCCTCCTCCTCTTCCTCCTCCTCCTCCTCCTCCCTCTTCTTCTCCTTTTGATTTGAGACAGGGGCTTGCACTGTTGCCCAGGCTGGAGTACAGTGGTGCAGTCTTGGCCCACTGTAGCCTCCAACTCCTGGGCTCAAGTGATCCTCCCACCTCAGCTTCCCATATATAAAATATATATGTTTTATATATTGCTGGATTTGATTTGCTAATATTTTATTAGGGGTTTTGTGTCTATGTTTATGCATTATATTGGTCTGTAGCTTGCTTGCTTACTTGTTTGCTTGCTTGCTTTCTCCCTTCCTTCCTTCCTTCCTTTCTCTCTCTCTCTCTCTCTCTCTCTCTCTCTCTCTCTCTCTCTCTCTCTCTCTCTCTTTCTTTCAACAGAGTCTTGCCTGTTGCCCAGGCTAGAGTGCAATGGTCTGATCTCAGCTCACTGCAGCCTTCACCTACCTGGTTGAAGCCATTCCCCTGCTTCAGCCTCCCAAGTAGCTGGGATTACAGGTGCGTGCCACCACGCTCGGCTAATTTTTTTGTACTTTTAGTAGCAATGGGGTTTCATCATGTTGGCCAGATTGGTCTTGATCTCCTGACCTTAGGCAATCCACCTGCCTTGGCCTCTCAAAGTGCTGGGATTACAGGCATAAGTCACTGTAGGTTTCTTTTCTTGTAATATCTTTGTCCAGTTTTGGTACAGGACAAAACTTGACTTAGAAAATGAGCTGGCAAGCCTTTTTCCTGATGTGGTTAAGACTGGTGTTGTATTCTTGTGAAATGTGTGGTGCAGTTCATCAGCAACACCATCTGGGTGAAGTACGTTCTTTGTAGAAGGCTTCAAATTATGAATTCAACAACCTTAATAGATACAAACTAGTTAAATTTTATTTTTCTGTGTAAATTTTGGCAAGTCGTGGCCTTCAGTAAATGTTTCCATTTCATCGAAGTGGTCAAATGTGGTTTCATGAAGTTCTGAATAATATGTTATTCTTCTGCTGTCTGCCGCATCTGAAGGGACGTCTCATCTGTCACTCCTGATATTAGTAATTTGTGGATTTTTCCCCTTGACCAGTCTAGCCAGAGCTCTATCAATGTTTTCGATCTTTTCAAATAACCAACCTTCATTTTACTGATTTTCTTTTCTTCTTGTACTTTCGTTCTTCCTTCCTTCCTTCCTTCTGCTTACATGCGTTTCATTTGTTGTTGCTGTTGCTGTTTTCTAGATTCTCGAAGTGGAATCGGAGATCGGTGGTTTTAGACCCTCCTTCTTTCCTAACGTGAGCACTTAGGGCTGCAATTTCCTCTAAGCATGACATTACCTTATCTCGCACGTGTTGGCGAGTTGCATTTTTATAACCATTGAGTTAAAAATGTCTTCTTCTGTCTCCTCGGTTACCTGTTTGACCCCTGAGTTTGACCCTAAATGTGTCGTTTAATTTTTCAAATGTTGAGTGCGCTTCAGGTGTCTCATGCCTTGTTGCTGTGGATTCTAGTTAAGCTCTGCTGTAGTTAGAGAACATACTCTGTGTAACTTACATCGTTTTTAATTTTATGGGGACTTAATTTATAGCCTAGCATGTGGCCCGTTTCAGAAAATGTTCAGTGTGCACCTGAGCACATAGGCTGCTGCCGTGGGGCGCAGTGCTCCGCACACGTCAGTTTGGATGAGGTGTCGCTGTGGCTCGAGGCTGCGGGATTCTTACTCATTTTTGGTTTACTTGTTCTGTGAGTGCCTGAGAAACCCGTCACAGCTGTGAATTTGTCTACTTATGCTTTTGGTTCTATTAATTTACTCCATTTTTTGATTTTCTGTGATTAAGTACATACACATTTAGAATTGTTTGATATTCTTGATGAATCGGTCCTTTTTTATATGAAATGTCCCTTTTTATGTTTTGGAATATCCCCCATACTACAGACTAATATTTCTATCCCAGCTTTCTTACAATTAATGCTTGCATCTTATAAATTTTCCATTCCTTTACATTGCTTCATTCTTTTACCTGTTCTTTATATTTGAAGTATGTGTTATATCAGGCTGACCACATATTGTCACTTCTTGCTTTTTTTTCCCTAAGACGCAGAGTCTCCCTCTGTCACTCAGCCTGGAATACAGTGGTACGATCATGGCTCACTGCAACCTTGAACTCCTGTACTCAAGCGATCCTCCCTTCTCAGCCTCTCAGGTAGCTGGGACTACAGGCATGTGGCACCACACCTGGCTACGTTTTTAACTTTTTTTTCTTTTTTTTGAGACAGAATCTTGCTCTGTCACCCAGGCTGGAGTGCAGTGGCACAATCTGGGCTCACTGCAACCTCCACCTCCCCAGTTCAAGTGATTCACCTGCCTCAGCCTCCCAAGTAGCTGGGATTACAGGCAGTAGCTAGGATTACAGGCATGCGCCACCACACCTGGCTAATTTTTGTATTTTTAGTAGAGACGAGGTTTCACCATGTTGGCCAGGCTGGTCTCAAACTCCTGACCTCAGGTGATCCACCCGCCTCGGCCTCCCAAAGTGCTGGGATTACAGGTGTGAGCCACTCCACCCTGCCTAGTTTTAAACTTTTTGTAGAGGTGAAGTCTCACTGTGTTGCCCAGGCTGGTCTGACACTCCTGGCCTCAAGCAATTCTCCTGCCTCATCCTCCCAAAGCACTGGGATTGCAGTGAGCCACTGTGCCCAGCCATGTCGTGCTTTTAAAATCCAGTTTGATAATCTTTGCCTTTTTTTTTTTTTTTGAGATGGACTCTCACTGTGTCACCCCCGCTAGAGTGCAGTGGCACAATCCCTGCTCACTGCAACCTCTGCTTCCCAAGTTCAAGCTCTTCTCATGCCTCAGCCTCCCAAGTAACTGGGATTACAGGTGCATGCTACCATGCCCAGATTTTTTTTTTTTTTTGTATTTTTAGTAGAGACGGGTTTCACTATGTTGGTTAGGCTGGTCTCGAACTCCTAACCTCCAATGATCCACCCACCGCACCCTCCCAAAGCGCTGGGATTACGGGCATGAGCCACCGCACCTGGCCAGTGATGTTTGCCTTTTAACCGCAGTCACATTTAATGTAATGGTCGAGTCTGAATCTACTGTCTGCTCTGTTTCCCACTCATCTCCTCTGCTCACCATCTCCCTCCTCCTTTTCTGCCTTCTTTTGGATTAGTCGACTATTTTGTACTTCACTTACCTCTTCTATGAACTAATTTATTCTACTCCCCGTTTTGTCTTTTCATTACTTGCATTAGGGTTTATGATATGCACATTTTACTCTGTTTATGATTGACTGGGTGTAGGAGGGATAGGGAGGAGAAAGATTTCAGAATGACACTGACATATCTGGCCTGCGTAACAGGAGGAACCACTCTCTGAGGTGGAGAACTTGGAAGGAAGATGATCTTGGCAGTGATGAAAGGGCTGGGTGATGCGGTCAGTTTTGGGTCGTGGATGATTTGGTCAGGTTGCATTTAGAGTGCGTCTGAGGCATCCAAGGGCAGATAGCTGGCAGGCTTTTCCTTCCACGGCCCAGAGCTCAGGCCAGTGGCCGGGGCTGGAGCTGGCTCTGGGGGTGAATGGCAGAGGGGCCGTTGCTGAATGAACTGCATGGCAGTCTGTGGGTGCAATATGTATGATGGGCAAGGAGAGTCCACGACCAAACCCTGAGGAGCCCCAGCATTTTAGGGACCCAAATGCAGGACTGTAAAGATGAAAGAAGAGGCCAGGGAAGGAGCAGAACGAGGGAGTGTGTGTCATGGAGCCGCATGGGCAAGTGGTTTTGTGGTTGCTTGTGGGGCATCAACACAAGGGTGTTTCAGGGCAGGTGACCTCAGAAATCGTCTCAATTCCATTCCTTCACCTTCACGGCGGGTAAATTGGCGTTCATTTAGAGCTACTCAGCACCCCATGAAAACCGTTTTTAACAAGAGCCAGAGACTCCCTGACTTGGCCAAAGGCTGCTGGTGGGTGCACGGAGGTGCTGTCTGTCCTCTGTGCTCTGGGCTCTAGGGACATAGGAGTTCAAAGGGCTCTCACCTCCTCAGTGAGAGGTTCTGGTGGGCTGACCATGGTGGGATCCACATTTCAGTGGGTGGACTGTGAGGAGGTGAGGAAGTGACTCTGAGCGGGAACCTCTCTTTCAGGGGAATTGGCAGGACTGGCCTGAGCCAGAAGATGGCCCTTCAGCAGGGCGGGGCAGCCGGCGGGGCTGTGGGAGGAGGCAAATGGCTGGCCAAATCCAGGCTTCTCCAGAGGAAGAAGGGGAAGCACAGGTCTAGGGAGGTCCGGGTGCGGGTGAGACCTGTGGCCACAGTGGGCTCCACATCCTAGCCTGCAGAGCCGCCTGCTGATGGTTCTCCAGAGTCCTACTCTGAGAGCTACACCCACAGAGGCGCTGTCCCCGACCTCCCAGGGGCAGGGACATAACCCAGCCTCCGCGTCAAGATGGCAGAGGCTCTGCACAACCACAGAAGCTGAGCAGTCAGCCTCATCGGTGGCAGTTCTTGGAACTCCCACCTCCGCTGTAACGTGAGCTGCACAGACCTTCAGTAACCCCAGATGCGGAGCGGGCAGAGCCTGATAGCTCAGGGCCCAGCTGGGATGCTCAGTAAACAAGAGTTCCTGGAAGATGTGCCACACGGGAGGGGGAGGTGCGGGGACGGCGGCACTGCAGGCCACCGGGGGGGGGGGACACCGACCAGGCCCTGGGGACGAGGGGTGAGCAGACGAGAGCAGGGCGCGGGAACGGCTCCCTGGCACTGTGAGGGTGGAGGGGCGGGTGTCAGAGGCTGTGCCTTTGGGTGCAAGTGTATAAAGGAAGCCCTGGAAAACTGAAGAATCTCATCAGATGGGTGAAGTGAGGGAGCATTCACTAACCCTAACTCATGCGAACCCTAACCCTGGCTCCAACTCCAGCCCCACCCCTAACCCTGGGCCTCCTGCTGCCCACAACCTGACTCTAAGCCTGACCCAGACCATAACTCTAGACCTCACCCTAATTCTATCCCGAACCCTGCCTCCCACCCTGACCATGTCCAAACAACGCTTCAGCCAATGCCAGACCTCCCTTTTACCCTCACCCCCACACCTTCATCCTCACCCCCTAAACCTCACCCTCACCCTCACGCTCACCCTCACCCTCACCCTCCTCACCTTCACCCTCACCCCCTGACCCTCACCGTCACCCTCACCCTCACCCTCACCCTCACCGTCACCCCCTAAACCTCACCCTGACCCCCTC
>CM052653.1:1024374-1082645 GCA_028533165.1 Leontopithecus rosalia | reverse complement strand
GATGGGGTCTCAGGTGGGGTGAGGCTGTGATGGGATCTCAGAGCGGGGTGAGGCTGTGATGGGATCTCAGAGTGGAGTGAGGCTGTGATGGGTTCTCAGAGTGGCCTGAGGCTATGATGGGGTCTCACGTGGGGCTGAGGCTGTGAAGGGATCTCAGAGTGGAGTGAGGCTGTGATGGGACCTCAGAGTGGGGTGAGGCTGTGATGAGGTCTCAGAGTGGGCTGAGGCTGTGATGGGATCTCAGAGTGGGGTGAGGCTGTGATGGGGTCTCAGAGTGGGGTGAGGCTGTGATGGGATCTCAGGTGGGGTGAGGCTGTGATGGGGTCTCAGGTGGGGTGAGGCTGTGATGAGGTGTCAGAGTGGGGTGAGGCTGTGATGGGATCTCAGAGGGGGGTGAGGCTGTGATGGGATCTCAGGTGGGGTGAGGCTGTGATGGGGTCTCAGAGTGGGGTGAGGCTGTGATGGGATCTCAGGTGGGGTGAGGCTATGATGGCGTCTCAGGTGGCCTGAGGCTGATCGGGGCTTGGAGCCTGTGGGTACCAGCTTGCTGAAGTGTGGGATGTGGCATTTAAAAACCAGAATGAAAAAAATCCCAGTGCTGTGGCCCTGGGGTGAGCAGCTACCTTTGTGAACTTGTTTCACTCCCAGGCCCATTCTGGGTCCTGGGGTGCTGTATGTGGGGGCCAGGCCTGGAGGGCTCACAGCTATAGGGCCCTCTTTGGTGCCTAGGCAGCAGGGTTCTGTTCCCCACTCCTGGCCCCCGTGTCTTAGGAAGTGGTCAGGACCTATAGTCCCAACTCCAGGCCAGCCAGGTACTCAGGGGTGTAGGTGGGTCCCCGGTCCAGACAGTGGGAAGGGCTGGCGAGGGCCCCCGGTGTGGCTGGGCCTCCCCTCTACAGCCAAGCTTCTCTCTGGATTGCTCCATGCAGAATCAAAGGGCAGCTTTCTGCTTTTGTGTGCAGAAGCCAACGCTGACCTTGTCATCGGAAGGGGAAGCGGGTCCTCAGAGGCATGCGACTGGCTCCTGTCCCCCACAGCCTCCTGGACAGGAAGTGGCAGGGCCCCGTCCCCCAGTCCCTGGCAGCGGGAGCTCCCTGAGGCTGACGGTGCTGGTGTCTGCCGAGGAGGACCGGCCTGAGGATCTGTGGCCCGTGGCCTGGACACAGATGCCTGGGTGGGGCTGGGGCAGTAGGTGGGCACCTGTACTGGCCATGGTAGCTCCCAGGGACCCTGCTTTCTGGGCTGAAGCCTGAGCCTTGATTTCCTGACCTTTTCTGGGAAGCACCCGACAGGCGTGACGAGGACGCAGGGACAGGGAACCTCTTCAGAGCCCCGTGCAGCATTTGCATTTCCTCCCTAAAGCTCAGTGTTTGTTTTATTATGAATGAAACATTTTAAATATTGTAGTTAGACTTTTTTTCTTCTTAGAGACAGGGTTTTACTCTCCTAAGGCTGGAGGGCAGTGGTGCGGTCGGAGCTCACTGCAGCCTCGGCTTCCTCAAGCCACCTTCCTGCCTCAGCCTCCCGAGGAGCTGGAACTAGAGGCACGCATCACCAGCCCCGCTCATTGTTTACAATTTTTTTGTAGAGATGGGCTCTCCCTGTGTTGCCCAGGTTATTCTTAAAGTTCTGGCCTCAAGTGATCCTCCAGCCTCAGCCTCCCAGTATTGGGATTACAGGTGTGAGCCACCGTGCTGGGCCTGCAGTTAAACTGTCCCCCACAAAATACTGGGCCACACCGAGGCTAGCATGAAAGTTACAGTCCTGGGAATGTGTGACCTGAGAGCCCCTTGGCAGCCATGGGGTGGGGGGAGAGGGGAAGCTGGGCAATGGGAACGGGCCAGGCCCACGACCCCCGGTCCTCACCTCCCTCGAGGCAGGTCTCGGGCAGCTGTTGCTCAAGAAAGGGCAGGAAGGAATCACCGTGCAGCCCCCTCCACCTACCAGGTCTGTGCCCTGCCCAAGACGGGCCCTTGACTTTGGTGGATGGGAGAGCTCAGGTGTGGGGAACGGGAGGCCAGTCACACGGAGGCCTCCCCAGCGCACGGGTCGGCCCAGCTCAGGTGCCTCTGAAGTGCAGGTTCTGGGATCTCCCGGCCCCTGGCCTGCAGGAGCACAGGACAGACCGGAAGGGCAGATCCCAGCGGATGGTTCCAGTGGGTTTTGGGATGTCCTCAGCGCCTGGCCTGGCTCAGGATCCCTCCAGAAGTCACCGAAACCAGGGCAAGGTGCTGCTTGTGAATCAGAGAGAAGCAAGCGGGTCCATCAGAAAGGAGGAGAGAGACCCTGGGCACCAGCGCTTTGCCCACGGGGAAGAGCTCCTGAAACCTGGAAGCCAGCGAGGGATCTAAGGAGACGGATGGAGCCAGAGGGCGGAAAGTTTCTGTTTCCGGCTGAAATCTGTGCCCTGCATCCCTCATGGACTGGAGACTGGAGTCCCCAGGGGCCACCAGCACGAATGGTCCCCAGCAGCTGCAGTCACGGGGTTTAGGCGCTCTCCCCTCTCCTGATGTGGGGGAATTTCTGTGTTCCCCAAGGCAGAAGGAGGAGGCAGAGGGAGGAGGGGGGCCCTTCGCTGTGAACTGAGTCTTTCCCACCTTCCCTACCAGGCCAGCAGGAAACCCCTGTGGGATGCCCCCGAGAACAGCCTGGCCATGAGGGGAGAGGCTTCTCCTACCCCCACCCCTCCAGGCTCTTCCTGGACCCACTGAGGGGCCCGGGCGGGGGGACACGTGACTGTGAGTCACGTGGGTGCTCTGGGTGCTGGCCAGCAGCTCCACCTCACGCCACACCCCCGTGCGACACTGGCATCCCTTACGTTGAGGAAACAAGTTTGCCCAGCCTGGGGGATGGCCGAGTCAGGGTGACTCCAGCCCATGTCCTGGACGCCAGACCCTGCTGAAGTCCACCCTGGGCTGGCCTCAGCCTTCCTGGGCTGTGTCGCGGAGGGTGTTGGGGCAGTGAGAGGCCAGCACGGATGGTGGAGGGGTGACCTTGTGGTGGTCCTGATGGTGACAGGAGGAGGACGCTCAGCACCATCTCAGGGTAGCCCCTGAGCAGCGTGGCCAGGGCCTGGAGGGACAGAGCTGCCCTCATGGGCTCTGACCACTGGGGGCTCAAGGGGTGGATGCCCCATCTCAGATGGAGGACTGGGATGGGGCCTCAGGCTGATCCAGGCAGGCCCTCCAGAGCTCAGGACTGGGTGGGTGGGTGCTCCCAGGGAGGGAGGGGCAGGCCACAGCCGCAGCCCCAGGTGTCCTGGACTCTGCCGTGGGGAAGGGCGATGGAGATGTGGGGTCAAATATGGGTGCCTCCTGCAGCCGGGTCCTGGGAGGGGTGGAGGGGCCGCCCTGGGCTTTGTCCAGGAACCTGGTCATTCCATCCTCAGGCTGACAGGTGCTGCTACCTTGCAGCCCTCCCTGCTGAGCTGTGTGCTGCATGCGGCTGGCAGCCCATTGGGCTCCCTGTCCAGGATTTCAGCTCTGGCGAGCAGCACTTGTTCAGCTGGGAACTGGACGGAGACGTGGAGCTCCTTCTGCCTCCCTTCCTGTCCTGTGACAGCAGTCAGGTCCCAGGAGAGCTTGGGAGGATCTGTCCAGGGCTCAGACCTCGAGTTCTTTACGGCATCCATGATTTCTTTGGGGAGTTTTGTGCTTGTGGATGTGGGGTTGGGGCTCACCTCCTCCCTCATCCCTGGCCGCAGGTGGGTGGAGTGGGGCAGTGCCTCGCTCTTCCCGCTGGCTCTCCGCTGACCTCCGCGTCCCCTGCAGCCCCAGGAACATGAACGGTACCTACAACGCCTGCAGCTCCAGTGACCTCACCTGGCCCCCGCCGCTAAGGCTCGGCTTCTACGCCTACTCGGGCGTCCTGCTGGTGCTGGGCCTGCTGCTCAACGGCCTGGCGCTCTGGGTGTTCCTCTGCCGCATGCAGCAGTGGACGGAGACCCGCATCTACATGAGCAACCTGGCGGCGGCTGACCTCTGCCTGCTGTGCGCCCTGCCCTTCGTGCTGCACTCCCTGCAGGACACCTCGGACACGCCGCTGTGCCAACTCTCCCAGGGCATCTACCTGACCAACAGGTACATGAGCATCAGCCTGGTCACGGCCATCGCCGTGGACCGCTACGTGGCCGTGCGGCACCCGCTGCGCGCCCGTTGGCTGCGGTCCCCGCGGCAGGCTGCGGCCGTGTGTGTGGCCCTCTGGGTGCTGGTCATCAGCTCCCTGGTGGCTCGCTGGCTCCTGGGGATGCAGGAGGGCGGCTTCTGCTTCAGGAGCTCCCGGCACAATTACAGCTCCGTGGCCATCTCGCTGCTGGGCTTCTACCTGCCGCTGGCCGTGGTGGTCTTCTGCTCCCTGAAGGTGGTGACCGCCCTGGCCCAGAGGCCACCCGCTGACGTGGGGCAGGCAGAGGCCACCCGCAAGGCCGCCCGCATGGTTTGGGCCAACCTCGTGGTCTTCGTGGTCTGCTTCCTGCCCCTGCACGTGGCGCTGACGGTGCGCCTCACTGTGGACCTCCACGCCTGTGGCCTCCTAAAGACTCTCAGCCGTGCCCTCTACATAACCAGCAAGCTCTCGGATGCCAACTGCTGCCTGGATGCCATCTGCTACTACTACACGGCCAAGGAGTTCCAGGAGGCGTCTGCGCTGGCTGCACCTCCCAGTGCCAAGGCCCACAAAAGCCAGGACTCTCTGTGTGTGACCCTCACCTAGGAGGCACACTGTGGGTGCTGGCGGCCAGGCCTCGGGGGCTCCGGGAGGTGCTGCCTGCCAGGGGAAGCTGGGACCAGCAGCAGTGAGCCCAGGATCAGCCCTGAGCTCACTTTGCACCCTCTTGGAGCCTTGGGTGGGCAAGGACGGCCCTCACACATGCTCTTCTGGGAAGAGAGAGGCACAGGGTTAAGGGCAAGAGGACTGAGGCCACAGCCAGGCCAACCCGAGACCCCCAGGACGGCCCCAGGTGGCCACACTCTTGCCACCCCCAGAGCCAGCTCACCTGGTCAGGTTGGGTTCCTGCTGGCCAGGGTGCAGCCTTGATGACACCTGCCGCCGCCCCCTGGGGCTGGAATCAAACGCCCCACCTGGAGTCAGTCCTGGTGGGGCCCTGTGTTGCCCACTCATGTGGCAGGAGGCAGGGAGGGAGCACATGGCTCGGGGGACCAGGGGACATCTTCCAGGGAACCCTTTGGGGTTCTTCACTTGCAGGCCCTCCTTGGACTCTTTCACCCCTCCCCCCACCCATCTGGAGGATGGGCAGGGGCTCTGGAAGCTCCTGGCAGGACCACACTAGAGGCCCCCAGCCCAGGTTTCCTTGCTCAAGGCAGGCTGGGAGCAGCTGGTCTCCATGTAGGGGCTGCACAGCGGAGCAAGCGGGGGGGTGAGCAAGTTCATGCAGGTGAGGGGTGGGTTGGGATGGGGTGGCAGTGAGGGGTGGCCAGGGTCTGCCAAGGGATACAGCTCTCTTGTCCTTCCTTCAGGGAAAGGCTGGAAGCCATGTCTGACAGGGGCAGGGACTGGGTGCCCACCCAGGCAGAGGTGGGCATCCTGCTGGTTTCCACGTGGAGGGCATCTTGAAACCCACGCTGGTTGGATGGAGCTCTCCAGAGACCTCCTGCGAGTGTGGACCAGCTGGCCCAGCCTCGCGCCCACCCTGTCGCCCCCATACTGTGTCTCCACAGGCACCGCCCCACCCTGCTCTACATTCTGCAGGACTGGAGAGAGATGGCAGTCAGGTTCTGGCAGAGGCACGGCACAAGCATGCAGCCTATGTGGGGCAGGCAGAGGCCACCTGCAAGGCCACCCACGTGGTCTGGGCCAACCTCGTGGGGTTCATGGGCCCCAGGCTCAGGAGGGCCCATGCCTAGGAGAGCTCCATGAAGCCCTTGTGCCTAAAAGGGTGCATGCCCAGGAGGATCCATGAGCGGGAGGGCCCCATTCCCAGAAGGGTCCTGTGCCCAGGAGGGCTCCATCCCCAAAAGGGTCCCATGTCCGGGAGGGTCCTACCCAAACATGTCCACGCCTGGGGTGGGTTATGTCCAGGAGGGTTCCGTGCCCGGGAGGGGCCATGCATGCTCAGGAGGGTTTATGCCCAGGGAGGACCCTGTGCAAGGAGGATCCATGCCCAGGAATGTCCATGCCCAGGAAGGTCTATGCCCAGGAGGGTCCATGTCAAGGAGGGTCCATGCCCAGGGAGGCCCATGCTCAGGAGGGTCCATGCTGAGGAGGGCCCATGCACAACAGAGCCCTGTGCCCTGGAAGGACCATGTCCAGGAGAACCCCATGCCCAGGAGGGTTCATGCCCAGTAAGGTCCATGCCCATGAGAGCCTCATGCCCAGGAAGCCCCATGTCCAGGAGGATCCATGCCCTAGAGGGCTGATACGGTTATGCTTTGTGTCCCCACCCAATCTCACCTTGAATTGTAATGCCTGTAATGCCCATAGTCCCCATGTGTCGAGGGAGAGACCACATGGAAGTAATTGAATAATGGGGGCTGTTTTTCACGTTCTGTTCTCATGATAGTGAGTTCTCATGAGATTTGATGGTTTTACAAGGAGCTCTGCCCCCTTCACTTGGCACTTCTCCTTCCTGCTGCCTTGTGAAGAAGGTGCCTTGATTCCCCTTTGCCTTCTACCATGATAGCAGGTTTCCTGAGGCCTCCTCAGCCGTGCTGAACTGAGAGTCAATTAAACCTCTTTCATTTAAAATTACCAGTCTCAGGCAGTTCTTCACAGCAGTATGAAAACAGACTAATACAGTAAATTGGTACAAAAGAGAGTGGGGTGCATCTATAAAGATACCCAAAAATGCAGAAGTGACTTTGGAACTGGGTGATAGTCAGAGGTTGGAACAGTTTGGAGGACTCAGAAGAAGACAGGAAGATGTGGGGAAGTATGGAATTTCCTAGAGACTTGTTGAATAGCAGTGATGTGGACGATGAAGTCCAGGCTGAGGTGGTCTCAGATGGAGATGGGGAATTTGGTGGAAACTGGCATAAAGGTGATTCTTGCCATGTTTTAGCAAAGAGATTGGCAGCATTTTGCCCCTTCCATAGAGATCTGTGGAACTTTGAAAGTGAGAGAGATGATTTGGGGTATCTGGCAGAAGACATTTCTAAGCAGCAAAGCGTTCAAAATGTGAATTAGATGCTCTTAAAAGCATTCAATTTCATGCATTCACAAAGACACGATTTGAAATTGGAGCTCACATTTAAAAGGGGAACAAAGTGTAAACGTTTAGAAAATCTGTATCCTGACTATGGGAGAGAAAAGAAAAACCAATTTTCTGAGGAGAAATTCAAGCCAGCTGCAGAAATTTGCCTAAGTAACTAGGAGCCACATGTTAATGGCCTAGACAATGGGGGAAATGTCTCCAGGGCATGTCAGAGGTCTTCACAGCAGCCCCACCCATCACAGGCCTGGAGGCCTAGGAGGAGAAAATGGTTTTGTGGGTGGGGCCGGGGGCCCGCTGCTTGGTGCCCTGCATCACAGCAGTGGCTAAAAGGGGCCAATGTACAGTTCAGGACTTTTCTTCAGAAGGTGCAAGCCCCAAGCCTTGGTGGCTTACATGTGGTGTTGGGCCTGCAGGTACCCAGAAGTTTGCTGCACTGGTGCTACCCTCCTGCAGAACCTCTGCTAGGGCAGTGTAGAAGGGATATGTGGGGTTGGAGCCCCCACACGAAGTCACTGCTGGGGTACTGCCTACTGCTGGTGGAGCTGTGAGAAGAGGGCCACCACCCTTCAGACCCCAGAATGGTAGATCCACTGACAGCTTGCACCATGCACCTGGAAAAAGCACAGACACTCAACACCAGCCTGTGAAGGCAGCTGGAGGGGAGGCTGTACCCACAAAGCATCGGGGTGGAGCTGCCCAAGGTCATGGAAGCCCACCTCTTACATTAGCCTGACCTAGATGTGAGATGTGGAGATCATTTTGGAGCTTTAGGTTTTGACTGCTCTGCTTGATTTTGGACTCTCATGGGACCTGTGGCCCCTTCATTTTGGCCAATTTATCCTATTTGGAATGGACGTGTTTACCCAATACTTTTACTCCCATTGTATCTAATATGTAACTAACTTGCTTTTGATTTTACAGGTTCTTAGGCAGAAGGGACTTGCCTTGTCTCAGATGACACTTTGGTCTTGGACTTTTGGGTTAATGCTGGAATGAATTAAGACTTTGGGGGACTCTTGGGAAGGCATGACTGGTTTTGAAATGTAAAAGAGATGAGAGATTTGGGAGGGGCTGGGGCGGAATGGTATAATTAGGCTTTGTGTCCCCACCCAAATCTCATCTTGAATTGTAGTCCCCACATGTTAAGGGAGAGAACAGGTGCAGGTGATTGAATCATGGGGTGGTTCACCTATGTTGTTCTCCTGAGACTTGATGGTTTTACAAGGTGCTCTTCCTCCTTGGCTTGGCACTTCTCCTTCCTGCCACCTTGTGAAGGTGTTTTGCTTCTGCTTTGCTTTCCACCATGATTGTAAGTTCCCTGAGGCCTCCCCAGCCACGCTGAACTGTGAGTCAATTAAACCTCTTTCCTTTATAGATTACCCAGTCCCAGGCAGTTCTTTATAGCAGTGTGAAAACAGAGTAATACAAAGGCTCATGCCTTTGTATTACTGTGCGCAGAAGGGTGCATGCCCAAGAAGGTCCATGCCCAGGAGTGTTCATGCCCAGAAGGCTTCATGCCCAGAAGTGTCCATATGCAGGAGGGTCTGTGCCCAGGAAGGTCCATAAGCAGAAGGCTTAATGCCCAGGAGAGCCCATGCCCAGGAAGGTCTATGCCCAGGAGGGTCCATACCCAGTCCTGTGGCATGGCCTCTGGTCACTGCACCAACCTGTCCCTGTCCTCCCCTTTCTGTTCCTTGATTCACCATCATGGGGCACACTGCCCAGCCTGGACCAGGCCTGCTGGCACCCCACCCACGAGGAGCTTGCCCCAACCCCACTAAGCCACTCAGGCTGTGCTTGGAAGGTCTCATTATGGAGTTCCCTGCCCATCTCCCCCTCCTCAGGGGCCTGAGCCCTCGGTTGCCCTCCGCAGAAGCCATGCCCAGCCTGCCCATGACTCCTTGAGCCCTAGATCTGTACCAGCTGGGACCAGGTCACATCATTCTGGAAAGGCCCAGGAAGGTGACCAACAGTTACCAGTGGGGCAAGGACGGGGGATGTGCCTGCATGAGAATGAGGGCAGCCCACCTGGGCTGGCACCCTCTCCTCTCCATCCTGCCCCAGCCCAGTGCCCTCCTGTGTTACCGGGACCCTTGGAATAGGTCTGGCCCTGCCGCTGGCACCATGCCCCCATTCAGGGCTTCCACAGGACTCCCGCACCTGCCCTGGTCCTGCAGACCTGCCCCATAGCCCCTCAGTACGTCCTGCTCTCACCAAAACCCAGCTCTCCAGGGGCTTTGTCCAGGGCACAGCCAAGCAGATAGTTTCCCTGTCCCTGACTTCTCCCACCCTGGCCCTCTGGGATTTTCATTTCCGAGAGATGGAGGAGTCCACGGAACAATCCCCACCCCAGGATGGACTCGGGCGAGGCTGACCAGCTGAGCCGGGCTGAGTGCAGATGTCCAGTCTTGTCCCCAGCCAGCTTTGGGGATCAGGGAGATGAGCAGAACTGGGTGTGGGACTTGGCTTCAGCCCTATGGGGGCACTCCGATGGCCAGCATAGACCAGCAGTGGCAAAGAGCTCTAGATGGAGAGGTGAACTCTGGCCAGGTGGTGGCTTCCTAGAACCCTGTGTCAAGAAGGATTCTGAGGCTCCCTCTGGGCTCCAGGCACACCTAGAGGTGATGGTCTGGCGGAGCCCCACCCTGCCCCTGCCTGTGCCATTGGGAAGTCCTTGTCAGAGTAGAGAGGACAGCAGTGGTGAGGCAGACGGCACCCTTCCAGGTCCTGGCATGGGGGCTGCCCGGTGGTGGACAGAGGAGCCCTCAGCTCTCCAGGGACCCCCGCAGCCCTGTGGGGGGTTGCACAGAGCCTCGGGGCACAGCTGCCCCACGCTGGCTCTCAGGATAAGGCCCCTCGGCAGGGGATGGCTGGGACAGGGAGTGCATACGTCCCTCTCCCTCCTATCCCACTGGCTCCCAGCACAGTGGAGGCAGCTGGACTTTCACAAAACCCCACGGATGTTGAGAGGAAGCAGAAACAAAAGGGCCCACGAGCTGACTCCAGAACCCGGCCGCAGCCCGAGCACCCACATCCGCGTCTGGCCTTTGGGCTGGGCCAGGCCAAGCAGAAGTGCTCTCTCTCAAATGAGACCAGGCTCAGACCTCCCGAGGGCTTAGGAGCAGCCCACACGGTCATCACATCCCCGCAGACTCACCATTAACTAGTAACGAACAGGCATCAGAAGAAGTTGATTCCAGCTGAGGCTGCATCAACAGGAGTATAGGGTCTGGAGTGTAGGTGCACAGAAGCCGGTCCTCCCTCTGCTAGTGCACACCTGGGGAATCTTATCTGGCGAGGACACGTTCTGTATGGGGCCCACAGTCATCTGGGGAGAGTGTGGAGTTGGGTGCAAGCTGGCGAGGGTTTGGCAACACAAAGCACTTGGGAACAGCCAGGGGAGCTGTGACCGTTAGCAGACGAGGTGCATCCCAGAGCTTGGCGGGCTCTGCAGCCACTGAGGAGCAGCAGGTCCCGATGATGGCCGAGGACGGCCCAAGACTGTGGGGACCCAGCGGACGGCCCAGGACTGGGAGGGGACCCAGCAGACGGCCCAGGACTGTGGGGACCCAGCAGATGGCCCAGAACTGTGGGGACCCAGCAGATGGACCCAGGACTGAGAGGGGACCCAGCAGATGGCCCAGAACTGTGGGGACCCAGCGGACGGCCCAGGACTGGGAGGGGACCCAGCGGATGGCCCAGGACTGGGAGGGGACCCAGCGGATGGCCCAGGACTGTGGGGACCCAGCTGACGGCCCAGGACTGTGGGGACCCAGCGGACGGCCCAGGACTGGGAGGGGACCCAGCGGACGGCCCAGGACTGGGAGGGGACCCAGCGGACGGCCCAGGACTGGGAGGGGACCCAGCGGACGGCCCAGAACCGACTGCGCTGGTCAGAGGCGCGGGTGTCTTCTTCGCGCGTACTGGACCCCTGATGCTCTGCTGTCCATTCGTTTCTCCCGATCTGGAATCTTTTAGGGTAAACACGTGTTTCCACTTCTAGCAGAGGACCTCACCGAGATGCAGGCCGGGCTGGGGCTTCATCCGGTTACTGGGCTGGGAACGTGGCGCGCTCGTCCAGTCAGAGGACCCCAGACGCCTGGGCTCGTTTCTCTTCTGGGTGGTTTCCTCCCTCGTGGGTTCCGAGTTCTCAGACCGACCTGCTTCTTACTTATTCATTTTTTGTTTCCTCTTGTCCGTCTCTTTGAGCCTTGGGGGTATCATCTTATCTTTGGTTTCCAAGTGTTTTACTACATTTTTATTCCAGTCATTATTCAAATGGTCATTCTTTTTTATTACTTAATTTATTTATTTATTGAGATGGAGTCTCTCGTCACCCAGGCTGCGGTGCAATGGCACCATCTCAGCTCACTGCAGCCTCCGCTTCCCAGGTTCAAGCAAGTCTCCCACCTCAGCCTCCCAAGTAGCTGGGATTACAGGCGCCCGCCACCACCCCCGGTTAATTTTTGCATTTTTAATAGAGACGGGGTTTCCTCATGTTGCCCAGCTGATCTTGAACTCCTGACCTCAGGTGATCCTCCCGCCTCAGCCTCCCAAAGTGCTGAGATTACAGGCGTGAGCCACCGTGCCCGGCCTGATCATTCCTTTTTAAAAATACCATTGTTGAGTTCATGTCCTTTTAGACACGTGGATGAACCTAGAAACCATCATTCTCAGCAAACTGACACAAGAACAGAAAACCAGACACCGTGTGTTCTCTCTCATAGCGGGTGATGAACAGTGAGAGCACAGGGGCACGGGGAGGGGAGCATCACCCACTGGGGTAGGTTGGGGTGGGTGCAAAGGGGAGGGGAGGGACAGTGGGCGTGGGGAGGATGGGGAGGGATAACACCGGGAGAAATGCCTGATGTGGGCCACGGGGGACGGAGACAAACACAGTGACGTGTGTGCCTACGCAACAGCCTGGCGGGGTGCAGGACATGCATGCGTACCTCAGAGCCCAAAGTACAATTAAAAAAAAAAAACGTGTTCTCACTCCGCGATGCCCCATCCTCCCAGGCCTCTCCGAGAATGCCACTGTGCTTGGCTTTCTGTTTCATCTTTAAACAGCTTCACTGGGGTATGACTGTTGCACAATAAGCTGCACTTAACGTGTGCAGGGCGGTGCATCTGACCAACGCCTCCGCCCGCTCCTGTCACCGTGCTGCTGCCCCAGAGCTTCCCCTACCCCGTGACCCCTCCGCTGGTTGGCTGCATTCCCCACTTTGCATTTTTCTGGGGCTCCGCGTGGGTGGGGCCTGCAATGTGCAGACACTCTGCGGCGTCCTCCCGGCGGGGTGACTTCGGAGCCCACGCACACGGCTGCACTCTGCTTCCTTTCGTTGCTATGTGGGTTCCGCTGGCGTTTCAAGTCCCCTCTGCTCCCTGCTGGATGTCTAGTGCCCCATCCCATCTCCGGGCACCCCCTAAAGCGCGCTCGGGGACACCCTGGTCCTGAGAGGTGACAGGGTGAGGGGCCTGGGAGAGGATAGGAGCTTTAGGGAAACAAGTGTGAGCAGCCGGTTTGCCGAGAGGAAGAGTGAATGGTGCTGGCTTCCAGGTGTGCTCAGAAGCCGGCCCTGGCACCGGGTTTGAGGAAAGACGGGCTTGTTTTGGGCCCCACACAAGGAGCCAGGATCCGGCTCACATCTGTCCCCCATCCTGGCCTTAAGGCAGGGCTGTCACTAGGGAAGGTTTGGGGTGGGTTCCGGGATGAGCAGGTGGTTGCCGAAGGGAAAGGGGGTCTGGAATGTCCCCTGGGCAGGTGCAGCTGTCTCTTCGTGCATCCGCGTGGGTCACACGTGCAGATTCAGGGGAGTGAGTTTGAAACGTGGTGGAAATTCAGGCAGTGATGTCAGCAAGCTGCTGCAGACTCCAGCGGCCCTCTGGGTCCCCAGGATCTCAGGCAGTTTCATCCTCACAAGGAGGGAGTCCAGCTGCTGTTCTTACCTGCCGTCCTGTGAGCGCAGGAGTCCCCGCTGTCAGGCGCCGGTCTCTTTACGGGGCACGTTTCCGCCCCCCCCACCCCCACCCCCAGCTGCTTCTCCTCCAGAGCTGGATTCGGGACTGAAGGAGGGAAGCGGAGGGCACCAAGGCCAGGTCTCCCACAGGCAAACCCAGCACCTGCGATGGGTGGACCAGGGAAGGCTGCTTTGCGGGAACAGTATTTCCCAAACTTCCTAAAAATCTAGCTTGGTGAGTTGAACATAATTGGTCTCATGACGGCTGTATATGCATCTCTTGGTCCGTAGAAGAAATCTGCGCTTCTGCGCCTCCCCAGATGTGAGAGGACTCCTACAAAACCCTCACTGACCTCCCCGGGGCAGGGTCCTCACAGGCAGCCACACCCACATAATGTCCTTCCCGAGTCAGCGCAGAAGGAAAGAAGCAGCGGCCCCAGGAAAGTCACTCCCAAATGAGCTTCATGTAGAAGCCACTATCCCAAGAACTAGAACTCTAAGCTTCAATATCACCAACTATTGGGTGAGTTCATGGGTGGGTCTGACCCATGAACTCTGCTCCGGCCCCGGCACCTGTTGTTAAGGTTAGGATGGTCCCAGCAGAGTGGGTCCCCACGCAAGGAGACTGGAGGAGAACGAGGCCCCCGCTGCTTCTCCTCCACGTGAGGAGGGGAAATATTAGCTCCAACCGAAGGTCTGCTATTAGCTGACAAGAGAGGGAGAATGGGTACCTGACTCACTGAAACCTGTGCCTTGGGAGAAAGATCCATGGGAGGGCAGGGGATAGAGGACCTCGCTTCCTGGATGAAGAGACTTATTAAATAACAATGACACAAATGCTCTTCTTGCAGTATTCAGAAATCAAATAATGTGGAAATCACATTTACATAATGTACATTTATAAAACACCACCCTAAAAATTACATTAGGTCTCCATTTGAGATATTGTGTAACCAATTAATAATAATAAAAAAAGAGAAAAACAGCAAAATTATTTTAGAAGGCAAAGTTCCTGCTGTGTTTCTGGATAACTTTATTACAGTAATTAACAACAATAAAATAATACGATTACACTTCCTGCAAATAGAAGACCGTGAAAGCCCTTAATGACGGAGAGTCCTGTTCTAAGGACCTGCAGAACATTAGCTAAGAGTTTTGATCTGTTGGGTTTCCACTCAAGCCCCTGAATGATCCCTCAATAGCAGCAAAACCAACAGATAAAAGAAATCGACGTTGCTTTCGCAGAGGGCAAAGCGTCTTGCTGCGGTTCTGGCTCTTCGGACGTGGACTCACTGGAAGGTGGGGTCACTCCCAGGCGACTCACTTCTGCCTCAGTGTTGTGGGCTGTGCTTGGTGTAGACGCTTTCTCTGCTCCTCAGTGGAGGAGGCTCTGGGCCAGGGCACCCTCAGTGGGGAAGACACCTAGCAATGTCTTCCTGTCTTTCTGCAATCTGGGAAAAGACAGAGTCCTCTTCCTAGGAGCTGCGCCCTGGAACCCTCAGGACCCTCTAATGTCTGACAAGGGGATGAGGAGAAGATGGAGCTGGGTCAGCAGCACCCTTTCCTGTGGGAGGGTTGGATCAGGGCAGCCAAGCTGGAGGTGGTGCCAGGAACACAGGATCCCCAGCCTGAGCTCTGGTGCCCAGCCGCTGGAGTGGGCTCGAGTGAGGCTCTGGCTCCTGGGCCTGGGGCATAGGTTCTTTCCTGGGCCCTGGAACCAGGACCTCACCTGCCACAGCCACCACCCAGAGGCGCCTGTGGCAGACGCCCCCACACAGCACAGGGACGTGAGGATGCCCTGGGAATCAACGCCTTGTGTAGCTTTTATCTCAGACATTGTGTGGTAAAGAATTTAACCTTTTCCCCTGGCTTCCGGAAGCCATGTCTGAGCCCTGAGAATGTCGCGGCTGATGCCAGATAGTCTATCAAGATGATTTGGAGGGGCTGTGCCACACTTGACAGTATTCAGGTGGGGGCCGACCACCAGAAAGACCAACAGTGTGGTTTAGGGGGGGCCTTCGGTCACACGGCTCAACCTCCTGAAGGCGGGAGACTAAGGTCAACTGTGTGGGCAATCAGTCACCAATCAATCAATCAATCATGCCGACACAGCGGAGCCCCAGTAAAAGCTCTGGACAGAGAGCGTCACGTGAGCGTCATCTCGTGTACCTGTCACTAGAGCAGAAGCGGCCTGACCACCCAGGGAGAGGACAGCACAAGGCTCTCGTCCTCCTGGATTCTGCCCTGTGCTTGGCGTCCTTGGCTGACTTTAAACCGTGCCCTTTTTCTGTAGCGAACTGTAGCCATGAGTGTAACAGCTTTCGGTGAGTTCTATGAGCCTTTCTGTCTCATTACAGAACCCGAGGGTGGTGTGGGGTTCCTGGAACTCATGGCTGGTGTCAGAGGGAGAGAGTGGTCTTGAGGACGGTTTTCTGTCTTCACATTTGGCCGAAGCTCTGGGGTTGGAACTGGAAGTGAAATTCACCAGAATGACCCGGACTCACTGCAACGTGTGGTTTGGGAAAAGCGTCAGTGAGAGGGCAGGGGAAGAAGGACTCTGGTTTCCGGATGGCCCTGGGTCACGTGTGGTGTGGAACTGCAGCCACGTTTCCAACGATTTGGAAATGATGGATCCAAATCCCTAGGAACTGGCTGGCCAGATGTGTAAGGAAATAAATACAAAGTAACAGAAACAAGCCAGATATGGAATCTCTTGGTCATTGTGTTTGGTGAAAGCTAAACAAGAGTGAAAGGAAAGAGCGTCCTTCATCCCCGCCCTCTCGTTGCTACATTTTTCAGCGAGTCAGGGTCATTCCCATGAATTCCACTTTCAGCTCCAACAGTTTTATCAGACTGAGAAGAACACAGTCCCCAAGGCCACCCTCACTTTTGACAGTTGCAGTGATAGGCTGTTCCGCACGTACAGCAGTCAGCCATTAACTACCTACAGCCCACCTGGTAACGTGGACACGTAACACCTGTCTTGTAGGCTGTAGGTTTCATAAACTGTATTCTTCCAATAAAGTAAGCGACAGAAAAGAAACTATTATTAAGAAAATCGTAAGAGAAAATACATCCACAGTACCATCTGCATTTATCAATATCATTAGGTTTTCTGTCTCCTGTCTACAAGATGAATCGTCCGTCTGAAATGCGGCACCTGCAGACCTCAGCGCCTGTCAAACAATTCAACTTTTTTCTTGTAATGTCATGACTTTTCTCTGCTTCTTGGGAGCACTTCCAGGATCACTAGTGGCACTTCAGATGGGTCCACTGTGAGTTACTGTTTTCGGTAAAAGCTAAATGAAAGCAAAAGAGAGGTTCTGAGGCTGAGCCAACGGGTAGTGAGGCTGAGGTGGTCGCCTCGGGGCCACGACCGACGGGAAAGTTAGAGGGGAGGGAGGAGGATGTTGGGGTGAGTCCTGACATTGCACCATCCCTGGGTTCTGGGAGATCCAAGCCGTAGTCGCTGCCTTGAGGCCAAGGGAAAAAGTTATGCCAAAACAACAGATTGTGGAGATATTCAGACTGCCTTGCAAAAGAATGAGGAAAGTCAGACGTGAGAGTGAAGGAACCCATCCCGGCAGGTGGACACCCTTCAAAAGTTATTAAGAAGTGGGAAGAACACGACTAGACGTGGCAGCTTGCACCTGCAATCCCAGCACTTTGGGAGGCTGAGGTGGGAGGACCGTTTGAGGCCAGGAGTTTGGGACCAGCCTGGTTACATAGCAAGACCTCGTCTCTAATTTTAAAAAGCAAAAAATAAGGCCAAGCACGGGGGCTCACGCCTGGAATCCCAAGTCAGGAGTTCGTGACCAGCGTGACCAACATGGTGAAACCCCGTCTCTACTAAAAATACAAAAGTTAGCCAGGTGTGGTGGCACGTGCCTGTAATCCCAGCTACCTGGGAGGCTGAGGCACGAGAATTGCTTGAACCCAGGAGGCGGAGGTTGCAGTGAGCTGAGATTGTGCCACTGCACTCCAGCCTGGGCAACAAGAACAAAAAAAAGCCAGAAAGAAAGACATGGACAGAGCAAAGCAGACATTCACGGGGTTAAAACGAAGCTCTTACAACAGGACTCTCAGAAACTGGAGCTGATGGGAGTTCCTGTTGCCCCAACACTGAAGGCTACATTCATCCAGTTTGGAGAAATGGAAACACTAGAAAGCACAGATGACCGTGAGCGAGGTGGCCTCCAGGGGCCTCCAGTGATGATCCTGGAGTCCAGTCAACACAAGGGCTTGACTAGTGAGAGGATCTGTGTTCTTTGACCTGACGCCTGGCTGGGGACCCAACGCCACACACCCACGAGTGGCTAAAATGGTCAGGGATGCAGAAGAAATGTTTCCAGGACTCCCTGACATGAGAGCCCCATGCACTGAGATTGCTCCAGGGTGAGCAGGTCAGTGCAGACCTAGCCCCAAAGGCCCAGGGAGCTGAGAGGCTGAAGAAAGGGGCTGACAGATACAGTTTCTCAGAAAGAAATACAGAATAGGGACTTACGAACAGAGGCCACTGAGCCACCTGCCCTCCAGAAAGCATTCTTTTTTTTTTTTAGACAGTCTCACTCTGTCACCCAGGCTGGAGTACGGTGGCTTGATCTCAGCTCACTGCAACCTTTGCCTTCTGGGTTCAAGTGATTCTTCTGCCTCAGCCTCCTGAGTAGCTGGGATGACAGGTACGTGCCACCATGTCTGGCTAACTTTTGTATTTTTTAGTTGAAATGGGGTTTCACCATGTTGGCCAGGCTGGTCTCGAACTCCTGACCTCAAGTGATCCACCTGCTTTGGCCTCCAACAGTGCTGGGATTACAGGCGTGAGCTACCACGTCCAGTCAGAAAGAATTCTTTACCTAGCAAGCCTGCAGGATAGAACATGTGCAGCTGGTCACATCTGGAGACTTTCTTGCCAAGATGTGTGACTGCTGGTCAGGTTAATAAACATCTCTATAAAAGGTTCTCTCTGCTGCAGGCGATGTCTAAAGAACACCTTGGTATGGGGGGGTGGTCATACATTGGTCATCGTGGCGTTTTTGCTTCCAGATAAATACACAGCAAGGGGCTGTTCTCCTACTGTGATTCCAAACCTGCTGGTGAAGTCTCTGTAGAAGCTACAGCTAGGGTGGGAGGGTACAGGAAGCAGAGGTTGATGGGGTGAAGGCGAAAGTGCAGATGAAAATCAGAATGTCTGAGCAGACTTTATGTGACAGGGTTGCACCTGCTGTACCTGAATGTGTCATGGGGGCAGATTCTGCATCTGGCTGGGAGACGCTTTCCTAGGGCCACATGTAAAACAGAAGACAGGTGTATTAGTCCGTTCTCATGCTGCTGATGAAGACCTGCCTGAGACTGGGCAATTTACAAAAGAAAGAGAGGTTTAATTGACTTACAGTTCCACATGGCTGGGGGAGCCTCACAATCACGGCATAAGGCAAGGAGGAGCAAGTCACATCTTACATGGATGGCAGCAGGCAAAGAAAGAGTGAGCTTGTGCAGGGAACCTCCCATTTTTAAAACCATCAGGTGAAACTCCTTCACTATTATGAGAAAGAAGAGACCTGCACCCATACTTCAGTCACCTCCTGCTGGGTTTCTCCCATGACCTGTGGGAATTGTGGGAGTCATAATTCTAGATGAGATTTGGGTGGGGACAGAGCCAAAGCATCTCCACAGGTACATCCACCCTTCAGCTGGTGTTGGCTGGGCATGCTAAATGAAGCCAGTAGCCTTGTCCAAGCCCACAGAGGTCATTAATTTGAAAGAATATGAAGCACCTGGTGGACAGAAAGGGCTTGCCCCTTGAATGAGCACCCTGTTAGAAGCAGGAGCACAGCACACATCCTCTGTGTGGTCCAGCCCTGTGTGGGGTAGACTGGACTCGCAGCAAAGCCTGTGAGCCCCGTCCAGTGGTGACAACTGTAATTTTGGGCGGGACAATTTCTGGTTGAGAGATATTTGCAGGCCGTAGGCTTTGGTTGAGACTGTTTCTATGACTGAAGGACATAAAATAACCCCAGAACCTGAAATACCTAGAATGTCTTAAGTGAGGCCAGAAACACTCCAATGGAGAGGTCAGTGCACAGAATTCCAGAATAAAATGGAAAGTTTACTTAATTTATGTACACAGGTGCAGGTACGTGCTCCTGTGGGAATGTAGGAGGAGCTCATCACCCCATGAGCAGAGCCTCTTTTCCCGGAGGACTGACGTTGGAATCCTCTGAGGAGCTTCTGGATTCTGTCACCATGAAAACAGGGCCCAACTGATCAGTGACTAGCTCTCAACTGATCAGCAAGAAGCCGCTTCATTATGGACGGCAGGTCCAGGGAGAATGGAGGGCACCCTATTTGGAAGGGTCAGTCTGTTTTGTTTTGTTTGTTTGTGTTTTGAGACAGGGTCTTGCTCTGTCACCCAGGCTGGAGAGCAGTGGTGAGATCACTGCTCACTGCAGCCTCAGACTCCCAGGCTTGAGCGATCCTCCCGTCTCAGCCTCCCTAGTAGCTGGGACTACAGGTGCACGCCACCACACCTGGCTAATTTTTAAAATTATTTGTAGATATGGGGTCTGGCTATGCTGCTTAAGCTGGTCTTGAACTCCTGAGCTCAAGTGATCCTTCCTCCTCTGCCTCCCAAAGTGCTGCAATTACAGGCATGATTCTCTGATTAAAGAAGGAAAAGACAAACCAGCTCCGTGGGTGGGCTGACTTGCATGTGGTTTTCCTGTGAGTGGTGGCCAGTGGAAAACTAGTCTGTTAAAGAGGTGGCCCCATTAAAATCCCTGTGGGAGTTTCAGGGGTGCGTTAAAGTAGCACATGACAACATCCATCAGAAGAACCGCCTTCCAGGATTAGAAGGTGACCGGAACAAGCAAATGGGGGTCCTGGTGCAGTCACCTGGGGCCCACTAGGGCCCATGAAGCCGGGGGTGTGAGGGCTGCCCCAGGGCAGGGGTGGGCTGCAGCTCGACACGTCCTCCCAGCCGCACACACCCCGTCTGAGGCTCATGCAACTATCTGTGACGCAGAGACAGAGACTGCAGATGGCCACGGGGCAGGTCTACCTGGAAGCAGAGGGGGTATATTATTCTAGCTTCCTTCCCTTGCTGATCTCACCCAGTGAGAACCCTGGCACCCACCCTCTGCCATCCATGAGCCTAACTGTCCAACTTCAGCAGACATGTGTAGCGGCATCAGAATTGTTCACCCTCGTGCCTGTGGGGTGACACTATCAAGCAGAGTACAGTGCTTATGTGCACCGTCCTTTCCTTCAGTCGCACGGGCAACACTCATTCCCAGGGTTATTTAGGCCAGTGCCTTTTCTTTCCACTCCCTTCAGTGAGATTGTTTTATACACTTCAAATACACTTAGATGTTTTGTCATAGTTCGCATTCTTTCTTGAGAGCCTCAAACCCCCAAATGACTTTTTAAAGTTGTGCATATATTAAAATGTACCTTTTGTTCTCTAAAGTACTATGGATTTTGAGAATTGCATAATGTCGAGTATCCACCCTTATAGCATCAGACAGAATATAGTACTTAAAGAATAGATTTATTGTTCTAAAAATTCCTTTGCTTCACCTTTTTAACTTCCTTCATTCCCCTCAACCCCCTGACAACCATTGATATTTTCCATGTTATATAATAATTTTTGATACATGCTTTATAAGCACTGTATCACCTTTCAGACTAGCTTCTTTCATTCATCAATATACATTTAAGGTGTCTCCATGTCTTTCTGTGGCTTGACAGCTAATTTATTTTTATTACTGAATAATATTCCATTGTATGGATGTACCGAAGTTTGCTTATTTATTCACCTTGAAGGATAGCTTTGTTGCTTCTAATTTTTGGTGATTATGAATTAAGCTGCTATGAAAATTCACATGTAGGTTTTTCTGTGGACATAAAGTTTTCAAATCAGTTGGGTAAGTCATTAGGAGTGTGACTGCCTGATCATATGGTAAGATTATGTTTAGCTTGGTACATTCCCACCACCAGTGGGTGAGAGTTCCTGTTGCTCTGTGTGCGCATCAACATTCGGTATTGTCAGGTTGTTGGATTTTAGCCATTTGAATAGGTGTGTTGTTTTTAAATTTTTAATTCTCTAATGAGGAATTATGTCATTATGTGTATCAAATATGCATGTGGAAGTGCACACTTGACAAATATTCACTTCCCATGCACATTTGATATCCGTGTATCTTTTCTGATGAGCTATCTGTTCTGATCTTTTGTTCATTTTTAATTTGAGTTATTTTCTTACTAAATTTTAATAATTATTTGTATAATTTGAATACAAGTTCTTAATAATTATTAGACATGCAGTTTGCAATGATTTTTCTCCCATTTCATGGACTGTCTTTATAGTCTGTTAACAATATCTTTTGCTGGCAGAAAATTTTAATCTAAATAATATCCAAAATTAATTTTTCTTTCATGAATCATGCTTTTGGAGTGCAATCTAAAAATATCACCAAACCCAGGGTCACACAGAATTCCTCCTGCGTTTTCTTCTAGACATTTTATAGTTTTGCATTTTACACTTACGGCTACGATCCATTTTGGGTTAATTTGGGGGGAAAGTGTTAGGCTCATGTCTAGGTTTGCTGTCCTTCACATAGACCTCTGCCTGTTTCAGCATTGTTAGTAAAAAATAACTTTCTCTCCTTTGTTTCTTTCTTTCTTTCTTTCCAATATAGATACCTTTCATTTCTTCTTCTTGTATGATTGCATCTGCTAGGAATTCCAGTGCAATGTTGAGTGGATGTGGTGAGCGGGAACATCCCCGCCTCGTTTGTGATCTTAGTGAGAAAGTGACCAGCTTCTCACCAGCAAGTGTGATGTTTCTTTGTAGCTGTAAGTTTGCTTGTAGATGAACTTTATCAAGTTGAGAAGTAGCATCTCTATTCCTAGTTTGCTGAGAATTTTTTCATGAATGGATGTAGGACTTGGTAAGTGCTCTTTCTGAATCATTTGATATAATCGTGATTTTTCTTCTTTAGCCTGTTGATATGGTAGATTAATTTTCAAGTATTGAAATAGCCTTGAATATCTGGGTAGCAGTACAGACTTTATTTTCTGTGTGGTTGGATATGATGTGATGCTTTGTTGAGTTCTGTGTGTGTTCGTAGGAGATACTAGTTTGTGGCTTTCCTTCTCTCCTTTGGTTTAGAGTAGTGGGGGCAGCATAGAATCAGATAAAAAGTGTCTTCTCTATTCTTTTTACTGGAAGAGATGGGGAGAATTAATTCTAATTTCTCCTTCCTTAAATAGTTGGTAGAACTCACCAGTAAAACTACCTGAAAGTAGTGTGTTTTGTGGTTGAGATCATTAATTATTCATTCAACTGCTTTATTACACACATGTAGACATGGCAATTCAGATCATCTTTCTCTTTTTCTGTGATTTTTGGTCGTTTCTATATTTGAAGGAATTGGATCATTTTGTCTAGTTATCAAATTTATGGGCATAGAATGGTTATGGTTTCCTTAATATTCTTTTAATGTTCAAAGAATCAGTAGCGATGACTCCTTCATTTGTGATGTTACTAATTTGTGTCTTCTCTCTCTCTCTCTCTCTCTTTGGTGCAGTCTGGCTTGAAGTTTGTGCCAATTTTGTTGATCTCTTTTAAAAAGTTTTTGGTTTAAGTGATTTTCTTTATTTTTTTCCATTTTACTTTTCATTGATTTCTGATCTAGTTCTTATTATTTGTGTTATTCTGCTTGTTTTAGCTTTAAATTGTTCTCTTTTTGGTTTCCTGAGATGGAATCTTAGGTTGTTGAATGTAGATAGTTATTTCTTTGTAATATGTGCATTTTAATGCTTTTAAGATTCCTCTAAGCATTGGATTTCCTGCATCTCACAAATTTTCATAAGTGATATTTTCATTTAGTTAAAAATATTAATTTTTACTTATCTTGAGATTTTTCTTTGATCTATATGCTATTTAAAAGTACACTGTTTAATTTTCAGATATTTGGGGAAAGCTAATTTTATTGTTGTTGACTTTTAATTTTGTTCCATTGTGGTCTGAAATATCCTTTGTGTTTTTACTTTTTACACTTGTGAATGTGTGTCCTGGCCTAGAATGTGGTCTGATTTGGTGAGTGTTCCATAAGAGTTTGCGAATAATGCATATCCTACAATTAAATGGATTATCTCAGAAATGTCAGTTAGATCAAGTTGATCGTTAGTTGATTCAGCCCATCTGTGTCCTGACTGATACAGACTGGGAACGCTGATATATGTATATGGATTGAAAACGCTCTGCTCCAGGTACATATGCTTCACATGAAGCAATGCAGTGTTATTCAAAGTTCCACTTATATTAGCTAAAATTGTATATTTTGAGCTCTAGGATAACCACTGAAATTCTAAAAAATATAAACATACTCTGTTGCTACCCCAGTGATACCCGAATAGAGGAGCTAGATTGAAAATGTATAAAACGCTTCATTACAACCAGAGAAGACAGTAAAAGGCCATGTCTGTGGTAAAGAGGAGGGGCATTAATAAGTGGAAACAGATACAAATGTGATCTATATTAATCCAACTGTATGAATGATCGTGCTGAATGTGAATGGTCTAAATAGACCAATTAGAAGAGACTGTCGTAAAGATTAAAAAGCAAGATCCAATGATATCTGCAAGTAACTCACTTCAAATACAAAGGTTTGGATAGGTCGAAAGTAAAATAATAAAGAAAGATGTACTGCGCCAACACTAATCAAAAGGAAATGAGGGCCGAGCACGGTGGCTTACGCCTGTAATCCCAGCACTTTGGGAGGCCGAGGCGGGAGGATCACGAGGTCAGGAGATCGAGACCATCCTGGTCAACAAGGTGAAACCCCGTCTCTACTCAAAATACAAGAAATTAGCTGGGCATGGTGGCACATGCCTGTAATCCCAGCTACTCGGGAGGCTGAGGCAGGAGAATTGCCTGAACCCAGGAGGCGGAGGTTGCGATGAGCTGAGATTGCACCACTGCAGTCCAGCCTGGGTGACTCCGTCTCAAAAAAAAAAAATACTATGAAAACTATGTCTACAAATTATATAACTTTGATGAAATGGAACAATTCTTTGAAGGATACAAACTACCAAAACTCACAAAGAGGAAGAATTTTAATAGGCCTATATACATGTTAGAATATATATAAATATAAATAAATGAAAACTTAATAAGTTCCCCAAACAGAAACCACCAAGCCCAGATGGCTTCACTGGTTAATTCCACTAAATATTTAAGGGAGGAATTATAGAAAATTTCCACAATCTCTTCCAGAAAACAGGAGCAGAGGGCTGACTTCCTAAATCATTCTCCACGGCTACCATCACCCTGACACCAAAACCAGATACAGACTTTATCAAAAAGGAAAGCTACAGACCAGTGCCTCTCCTGAGCATAGATATAAAAGTTCTAAACCAACTATTAGGAAATGGAATCCAATAATGTTTAAAAATATTACACACTACAACTGCTAGGCTGAATTACATTCTGTCAAAAGATACTTGAAAGTCCTAAACCCTGGTCCCTGTGAAGGTGAACTTATTTGAAACAGTCATTTCAGAAATAATCAAGTTACAGTGAGGTCATTAGGGTGGGCCCTAATCCAAAACATCTGGGTGTCCTTATAGAAAGAGGAGAAGATGGTGGATCACGCCTGTAATCCCAGCAATTTGGGAGGCCGAGGCGGGTGGATCACGAGGTCAAGAGATTGAGACCATCCTGGTCAACATGGTGAAACCCCATCTCTACTAAAAATACAAAAAATTAGCTGGGCATGGTGGCGCGTGCCTGTAATCCCAGCTACTCAGGAGGCTGAGGCAGGGGAATTGCCTGAACCCAAGAGGCGGAGGTTGTGGTGAGCCAAGATTGCGCCATTGCACTCCAGCCTGGGCAACAAGCGCAAAACTCCGTCTCAAAGAAAAAAAGAAAGAAAGAAACTAGAAGTTTTCCTGCTAAAATCAGGGAGAAACCAAGGATGTTGCCTTTCACCACCCTATTCAGCATCACACTGGAATTCCTAGCAGGCACAATAAGCCAAGACAGGGCCAGACCACCAGCAAGATGGCTGACCAGAGCCCTTAGCATGTGTCCCTCTGTAAGATCTTTTAGGCTGACTGACTGCACCATGGATGGCATGGTAACCTCTGTGACCTGCATATACACCTCCAGTTGAGTTCCTGGCACTAGAAAGTCTGAAGTAACTAGAAAACCATGAAAGGGAGAATGACCAACCCCTGCTGTGCCTAATTACCTTTGAGACATTCTTCTATTGTTCCTTATTCCGGCCTCAACTGATAAGGCAACTGGACTTTGTAACCAACCTTGCTCAACTGACAGGTCAACCTCATGACTCCAGACCCTACGACCCCCTCCCAGCTTGCAAAAACCGCCCTGAACTGTAACTTCTGTAACTTTACACTGCCCATCCCAAACCTATAAAACCACCTCCTATCCCACCGCCCTCTGCTGACTCTTTTTGAATTCAACCTTCCTGTGCCCAAGTGGATAAACAGCCATGTTGCTCACACAAAGCCTGTTTAGGGGGGGTCTTTTCATTCAGAACGCATTTTAACACCCTCCACAAAGGCAGCCAAAACAACTAATACATTTTAACAAAAATAACTTAAAAAGAGAATAACAGAAACCCTGATGAGCACAGAAACTCAGGGTGGCCACATAGAGGATGGAAGGAAACACCAGCCCATCCCCCAACCACGATCCACTGGGACCCAGGAGGAGAGATCCCTGCAGTGGGAGGAAACATAAGAGTCCCAGAAGCCCCCATCAACATCTCGCACACTTTCAGTTCTGGGGTCCCCTGTAGTCCTCACAGGGACTAAGCATGGCGGAGGGAGCTGCTTGGAGTCCACACTGCTGTGCTCCCCACAGAAGAAGCTGACACTGTGCCCTGACCCTTGTAAGCCAAAAGTAAACTTCTAAGCCCCCCAGGTGACTGATGGATTCCCCTTTCAGCCAAAGACATCCCTGGGCCATGATGGGAAGGCCTCATCATCCCTGCCTCCCTCTGGAATTCAGGCACAGCTGACCAGCATTAACATTAAAACAGAGGTCTTAAGACTGAAGGAGGGGACTCTTTGTAGCAATAATATTCCAAATTCCAACTGACTATGGTATAGCATCATGTGACAGATAGCAGGCCCTGAAAGAAGTCAGCACATTTTACCAAAAAATCTATTTATTTGATGTGTTTTGAAGTGGCACTGCAAAGCTGTCTCTTGTGGGGGAAATTTACATTCTGTGGAGAATCTCTTTCTCTTACTGAATCTTTTCAGGAGAGTCTAGTACTTTTCAAGGACTGAAAAAAAAGACATTTACCATCTGCTGTCTCTGAAGACTGCTACCTGGATGCTTCACCTGCATATCGAGAACCTTGTCTTCCACAATCCCGCTTATGTTAACCTCACGCATTTCTTTCTGCTGATCTCAACTCTTAAGGCAAAATTTCCCCCTTTCAATCAATTGCCAGTCAGCAAATCTTTGAATGTACCTATGATCTGCAAGCCCTCTCGCCCTGCCCCTCCAGATGTCCTGCTTTTCCAGACCGAACCAGTGTATACCTCGCATGTATTGACTGATACCTGCCTGCAGCTTCTGCCCCCCAAAAATGTACAAAATCAAGCTGTGACCCAACCACCCAGGCACATGTTCTCAGGACCTCCAGAGGCTGGGTCACAGACTATGATCCTTAACCTTGGCAAAAAACCTTCCAAAGTGATTGAGACTTGTCTCAGATACTTTTTGGTTTACACTCTGTGGCCCCCACAGCTACTGTGTTACCTGTTAACCAAAATCAGTGAGTGGCACAGGAGTCTCAGTCAATCAAGGTTTATTTTTATTTATTTATTTATTTTTTTTGAGACGAAGTTTCGCTCTTGTTACCCAGGCTGGAGTGCAATGGCGTGATCTCGGCTCAACGCAACCTCCGCCTCCTGGGTTCAGGCAATTCTCCTGCCTCAGCCTCCCGAGTAGCTGGGATTACAGGCACGCGCCACCATGCCCGGCTAATTTTTTGTATCTTTAGTAGAGACGGGGTTTCACCATGTTGACCAGGATGGTCTGGATCTGTTGACCTCGTGATCCATCCGCCTCGACCTCCCTAAGTGCTGGGATTACAGGCGTGAGCCACAGCGCCTGGCCCAATCAAGGTTTATTAAGCCAAAGCTTAGGGGTGTGTCGCGGGGAAAAACACAAGTCACAGACGTGTCTGTGTCTGATGTTATCCAAACAGGTTTTCAGGAGGTGGGTTTAGAATTTCCACATTCTTCCAGGGTGAAGGCAGGTAGGGCGGCGGGCAGACAGAAGAATGGTAGATCTCATCTTGTCTTTGTTCTGTATCCAGGAAGATGGGCATCCTCAGTGCAGAACCTGGCAGCCTCTAGTTTTAGGAGCTGGACATGGAGTGCAGACCTAAACTTACAACGGCCATGTCCTTTCGTAAGCAGATAGGCACCTTTGAAAGGTTGCGAGGCTTCAGGATGTGCGGCGTCTCTGGCCTCTCTGTGGAGGTCTGGCACATGGGTAATGATTTGGCACAAGACCATAAAGTGCTGACTAAGTATTTGAGTGAGAAGGTGGCAGTGTTGTGTGACTGTCTCAGTGTTTAACCTGCCCTCTGGCATCACAAGTTCGGAGGTCCTGACATGTTTTATTTCCACTACATACTCTGTCTTGGGATGAGGGTGACTGCTGGAGGGTGCCTTGCTCCCATAGCACCCCTTCATACCTGAGGTTCAGCTACCACCAAGCCACCCTTCCTGGTGGCCCAACATCCCAAGCTGAGCTGTGAGCAGCTGTTAGGCCCTTTCCCTTGGGGCCAAGCAGTGATGGAGCGGGTCCACCTCTCTCTCTCCCCCTCCCCAAAAGCTCCAGGCTTGAACTGAGATTGCACACTCCCCCCTGAAGAAAGAGTGCTTAGGAAAAACCACTTTGCCTACATGTCTCAGCTGTGGCTGGGCCCTGCCCTGAGGGGCCCCTTGGCTGGAGCTGAAGCCACACACTCCCTCCAATGATGCTTTGACGGTGGCTCCATGTACCTCTCCTGGTTATGGCCGCAGCCTGTCCCATGGGACTGGAATAGAAGCTGTACACTGCTTCCCAAGGATAGGACGCAGGGCTTTGTGGGAGACGTTCCATGCCCCTCCCAGTCACTGCTGAGCCCTGCCCCTCAACACCAGGCACCCCAGGGAAACAGTGCTTTGGCTCCCCAGAGCAGTCACACGTCCCTAGTTCCTATGTTGAAATAGTGTCCTGACTCCCAGGAAGTGGTGGTGTTGCCACCCAGGATGGTTGTTCATCCTAGTACCCAAGCTGCAGCAGTGCCCTGCTTCCTGGGGAAATGGTGTTTGGGCTGCAAAGAGTCCTTCGGAGCTCAGTTAAAGTGACATGGTGCTCCCTGGGGAATCAGTGCCCTGGCCAAGCTGAACAGCTGCACATCCCCGGAGGAGCTGCTGTCATACTCCACATCCCAGGGAAACAGCAGTGACTCAGCGGACACACACACTCCACAGGCAAACAACCCCAGACCCTGATCCTGAAATTCATATGGAACCACAAAAGATGCCAAATAGCCAAAGCAACCCTGAGCAAAAGGGGCAAAGTTGGAGGCCTCGCACTCTCTGACTTCAAATATACTACAAAGCAGCAGAAACCAAATAGCATGATACTGGCATAAAAACACATAAACCAATGGAACAAAATACAGAACCCAGAAATAATTCATGTATTTACAGCCAACTGATTTGATACTAAGGCGCCAAGAACACTCACTGGGGAAGAAACAGTCTCTTCAACAAATAACGCTGGGGAAAGTGGACATCTCTACACAGAAAAGGAAAACTAGACACTCTTACCATACGCGGCAGTAAAGTCAAAGAGAATCAAACTCTTCAAGGCAAGGCTTGAAACAGTGAAATAGCTAGAAGAAAACATGGAAATGTTTCGGGACACTGAGCAGGACACAAACGGCGTTGTATCAAACGACAAAGCTTTTGCACAGCAGAGGAAGCAACAATCGAGTGAGTGCAAAGAGAAACTACCGAATGGAAGAAAAGGTTTCCAAACTCTTCATCCCAAGGAATTGAGGTCCAGAATATACAAGGAACTCAAACAACGCAGCAGCAGAAACCACCCAATTTACAAATGGACAGATAAGCAGAATAGATACTGCTCACAAGAGGACATAAAACAGCCAGTAGGCACACGGAATACTGTTCATCATCACCATCATCAGAGAGCTGCAAATCAAAACACGGTAAGGCGTCACCCGTTAGAATGGCCATCATCGAAAAGAAATAACAAAGGACGGCATGGATGCTGAGAAAGGGGAACTCTTACACACGGTGTGAATGCAAATCTGCACAGCAATTATGGAGAAGCACCATGGAGCTTCCTCTACAAGCACTGTATGATCCAGGAACCCCACTGCTGCCTCTGTGCCCAGTGAAAGAAAATCAGTAAGTCAAAGAGATTATCTGCACGACCTGGTGTACTGCAGCACCACTTACAAGAGGCAAAATATTGAATCAACCTACATGCTCAACAGCAGATGAGTGGACAAGGAAACTGGTATACACATCCAGTGGAATATGGTTTAACCATTAAATAAATGTTCTTTTACTCACGGCACATGGATGGGTGTGGAGGACATCATGTTACGTGAAATACGCCAGGCACAGAAAGACAAATACCGCGTGTTCTCACTCGTATGCAGAAGCCAAAAGAGTTGACCTCATAAAATAGAGTAGAAAGTGGTTACCGGAGGCTGGGGGGTTCGTTAATGAAGGTGGAAGTGTGGCCAGACGGGAGGAGTAGGTCCTAGTGTTCTCTACCTCTGTAAGACAACTGTAACTAACAGCCATTTATCGCCTACTTTCAAATAGCTTGGAAGAGAGGATTTTCAATGATCCCAAGACAAAGAGACGATAAACGTTTGAGGCGGTGGATTTGCCAACTGCCCTGAGTTGATCATTACACATCGTACACATGTATGGAACCGTCACGCTGCACCCATCAACATGTACAAGTATCATGTGGCCGTTAAAAATACTAATACAAGGAAAAAACGGCAAGAAAAGGACATAAAAGGTATACACATTAAGAAGAAACCAGTAAGACTGTCTGTGTTCACAAGCTGTGGTCGCCTGTGTAGAAATCCCAAGACCGGCGGAAAACAGAACAGGAAGCCCTGGAACTTAAGTGATAAGAGAAGGTCACAGACTACAAAGTTTGCAGAAAGGTCAACTGATTTTCTAAATATCTGCAATAACCAATTACATTTCGATTCCAGACACAGCAGCTTTGAGAGGTGGTATGCATGTTCTCTGGCCAGCCACAGGGGTCCCTCCACCCCGACAGGGTTCCTGGGCCGGGCTGTGCTCCCTCAGGAAGCTCCAGGCCCTCTGAGGCCTTCCTCCAGCACTTTGGTGCGTGAGTTGGAGCCGTCGTTTGAGGCTTGCTCTGCATCTCTGGTGAGTCAGGACCATGTCAACAGCACTGATCCGGAAGAAATTCCAAGTGATGTTGACGAGTGTATCAGAAGTTTTTGGCTGTTGTAATACAGAATGGTTTTTCCTAGGAAAAAAAGACTGCAATTATCTGTTAAAAAACGAACCAAAGCTGGTTGTTAAAGAGTTCATGACATCAGCTCGTTTCCTGATGTGAATACCTGAATGACAGTGCAAGAGTCCTTGGCGTTAAGGAGTGACTCCCAGCGGAGCAGGCGCCGCTGCAGGGGCACTGGCCGCATGACCTGGAGGACATCAGTGTCCAGCAGCAAAGGGCTCAGGGCTCTTTGCCCACACCCCTCAGGGCTTCTTGCCCACCTTCAGCAGGCATCTGCCCATACCCCGGAGTCCTAATTAGGGAAAAGGAGTCAGGGGAAGCATAAAGAGAAGGCAGGTGACTGTAAACCTGCCTCCGTGGCACAGGACACACAGCCTTCCTGCACGGGTTACTTCCCGCACGGGTAACTCATCACCTTGTTGCTCTCAGCCTTGGCATTGTCGGCACTGCGCAAAGCCCTCTCCAGCTGGCAGCACAAGCTCCACCCTGCAGAGCCCCAGCAAGCCTTCGTGTCCCTCTCCAGCTGGCAGCACAAGCTCCACCCTGCAGAGCCCCAGCAAGCCTTCGTCTCCCTCTCCAGCTGGCAGCACAAGCTCCTCGTGGTCAGCCCCTCTCTTGCTGATCTGCCGGTTGCTTTCGCGCGACATATTTTCATACTTTCTCTAATCAAGCTGCCTTTCTTTACCTACAGCTGTTTTGATACATTCCTTTACCATCGGCGCCACTGGCCCCAGATGGTCGCTGCCCATGGCAAACACCCCTGCACCTTTGAAGCTGACCTGAGTGAAAGGGCAGAGGCCGCGGCCTGAGAATGGGCCGGTGTGTGAGGCGGCCCCACCCTGGCTCCTTTTGTGCTCCTGAGCCTTGCAGGCCCCACCCCACACACGCTGACATCCACTCCAGCTCCTGGTCTGACCCGGATGCTGCCTGGTCCCGGAAGCCTCTCCACACCCTTTCTGCTGCGTGCGGGCACAGGGCTTCTCTCTTCTGCTGCCCTTGAGGCTCTCCCTTGTGGGTCGGTGCTGTGTGTTGGTCCCAGAGCCCCTCACTGATTGCATGCCCGTGACAGGTAGACATTATTCCTCTTACATATATAGGGCCGTATCTTCTTTATCACTGATACACGTTGCTTATTATTATGTGTGTGCCCGTGCACACGTGTGATATCTGGCATGTGGACCTGTGGTTACCAGCCTGAGGCCACCACATCCCCTCAGTGAGAATGTACAGGTGAAACGAGCTCTTGAAAGCTTATATTAGATGACCTTGACCTCGTGGCTGTTGACCCGGTCATCACGTGGTAATTAGATTTTTAACAGATTAAGTTTTAAGCATTCTTTCAAGTGGGTTCTCACTGAAAAGATTATTGGGAATTGTTCTACTTGGTGCTTAGTGAAAATATTTTGAAATGTTTTGAAATAATGTATGTACCAGTTATTACCATTCTTTATTAAATTCAAAGGTTTTATGTCAAACAGAAAATTTTCCAAAACATTCAAATTTCAAATACAAATTACCATTTGTAATGGCACCAAAAAGCGAAAATATTAGGTATTAGTCGAACAGAACATGCATAGGATCCGTTGCAGAAAAGTTGAGTATTCTGATTTGAAAGCTGAGGTTCTCACGAGTAGAGAATCTGTCACTCCAGACGCCATTGTCAAGATGTCACCTCTTCCCAACCCCATCTATGGAGTTAACGCAAGTCCAGTCAAAAGCCCAGAAAACTATTTTGAAGATCTGAACAAACAGATTTTAAGTTTATATACAAAGTCAAAAACTCCAAATATCCGAGGAAACGCTGAAGAAGAACGAAGTCGAATCTAACACTGCCTGACTTCAGTTATTGTAAAGATACAGGAATCACAAGAGTGTGGTCCTGGTGGAAGAACAGACGCACAGATGGGTGAACCGGGACCTTCGCAGATGTTGGCAACCGTCACCCACAAAGGCAGAAGACAGTTCACAAGACAGTCGACTGTCTTTCCAGCAAATGGTGCTGGCACAGTTAGAAGTCCATAGGCGGCCGGGCGCCGTGGCTCAAGCCTGTAATCCCAGCACTTTGGGAGGCTGAGGCGGGTGGATCAGGAGCTCAAAAGATCGAGGCCATCCTGGTCAACATGGTGAAACCCCGTCTCTACTAAAAATACAAAAAATTAGCTGGGCATGGTGGCACGTGCCTGTAATCCCAGCTACTCAGGAGGCTGAGGCAGGAGAATTGCCTGAACCCAGGAGGCGGAGGTTTTGGTGAGCTGAGATCGCGCCATTGCACTCCAGCCTGGGTAACAAGAGCGAAACTCCGTCTCAAAAAAAAAAAAAAGTCCATAGGCAAGAGAGGAAAGAAGAAGAATAGGGAGAGAGAGAGGGAGAGAGAGAGAGAGAGAGAGGAAGGAAGGAGAGAGAAGGAGGGAAGGAAGGAAGGAGGGAAGGAAGGGCTTGTGGAGGGAGGTGGGGTGGGGTCTGGGTCTGGCCGAACCTCAGGGAAGACCCCCATGGCCATGTCCCCCATGGCAGGACGACTCTGCTCTCTGGCTGGACGGGACCTGCTGGAGCAGGAGGGATGGGGCACTCGGCCAGAGCGGCATAAGCGGCCACAGTGGTCACTGAGCAAACCTCAGGCACCCAGGGACCCCAGCGTGGACACGCAGGCAGCCACAGGCCAGCCCCTCCTGCCCACCCACTGCACTGGGCAGACCGCTGGAGGTCTGGGGCCAGAGCATGGACGGAACGGAGCAGAGGGTGCCCTGAGGGCCAAGGGCGGGGAGGAAATAGCCCCTCCTGGAAGCTCAGTCCCGGCCGACTGCTGAGGAACCAGAGCAAGGCCCTCTGCGTCTCAGAGCCTTATTTCCTGCCTCACGACTGTCAGGTGAGACCCTTCCCAGGGAGCTGAGGACAGGGTGTGCAGAGAAAGCTGAGGGCTTCAGCAGAGGGCAGACCCCTTCCCTGGGCCCTGAGCCCTGTCCCTCTTGCGCTGTGGCCAGGTCAGGGTTAACACCACGCCCCTCCTCCAGGCAGGCTCTCCTCCGCCCTCAGCTGCTGCCCCCTGCATCCCCTCCAGGAGGTGCAGAGCAGGGTCCCCATCCTGCAGCCCCCTTCCCCGGGTGGGGAGCCCCCAGGAGAAGCAGGGCCTCCCTGCAGGACATCTCTCAGAGCCACCTGTGTCTCATGGGCACCCCCCAGGAAAGCAAGGCCACAAGCCAGTATTTGCCCAGGTGGGCAGGCGCCTGACCCTCTGCCTGCTTTCCCACCCCAAAGCCGGTGCTGCCGGTCTCCTGAGCTGGAGGGTCCTGTGGGCATTCCGCCTGCAGCGTGAAATGTCTTCCCGCCTTTTCAAGTTTATTGCTGTCTTTTAGAAATGCATTTAGGGTTTTATTGCACAGGCTTTACACGTTTCTTATTAAGTTTATGTCCAAGAATTTTACCGTTTTGCTGTTACTGTTGACAGATGAAGCCTGTGTTTGACTGTTACACGGTGCATCATTGACACATTAATGTTGTATTCTGCTGCGTGCTGAGCTGCCTCACGTCTGTGTTTTCTCTGTGTCACCAGATCGAATAGGCTGCTCTTCCTCCGGTTCTACGCCTCTGTTTTCTCCTGTCTCCTGTTAGCTGACGGCGGCAGCGCTTCCTGCAGTAGATGTGGGCATCGTGGGAGCTCTCGCTTTCTTCCTCATTTATCAGAAGCAACTACGGTCTTTTCCAAAAAGTGAGATGTAGGGTTGTAGGTGCCTGTGTGTGTGTGTGTGTGTGTGTGTGTGTGTGTGTGTGTGTGTGTAAGAAATGATCCACTGATTCCAATTTGTTAACTTATTTTGAACAAGGAACGGATG
This sequence comes from Leontopithecus rosalia, assembly GCA_028533165.1. Taxonomy (NCBI): domain Eukaryota; kingdom Metazoa; phylum Chordata; class Mammalia; order Primates; family Cebidae; genus Leontopithecus; species Leontopithecus rosalia. The sequence goes on along the minus strand of CM052653.1, from coordinate 1,048,103 downwards.
TTGTCATTTTTCTTTTTTTTGAGACGAGCCTCGTTCTGTCGCCAGGCTGGAGTGTAGTGGCGCGATCTCAGCTCGGTGCAGCCTCCGACGGGAGGGACTGCTGAACAGCAGTTCTCCTGCCTCAGGCTTCGGAGCAGCTGGGACCACAGGTGCGTGCCACGCCCAGCTAAATTTTGTACTTTTAGTAGACACAGGGCTTCACCATGTTGGCCAGAATGGTCTTGATCTCTTGACCTTGTGATCGGCCTGCCTTGGCCTCCCAGAGGTGGCATGAGCCACGGTGCCCGGCCTGTAGTTTCTTTTTAAGTGTCAGTGGAAATGCCCACCTGGTTTTATTCCTAGAGCGGCTGACAGGTGAATCATTAGAAGAATGTGCTGCTATCAGACCACTCTTGCATTCTTGATATTCCGCGTCCATTGGACCATTACTATTTCACATGTTTTTGAATTATATTTGCTAATTCTTTTTTTTTTTTTTTTTGAGATGGAGTTTCGCTCTTGTTACCCAGGCTGGAGTGCAATGGCCCGATCTTGGCTCACCGCAACCTCCGCCTCCTGGGTTCAGGCAATTCTCCTGCCTCAACCTCCAGAGTAGCTGGGATTACAGGCACGCGCCACCGGGCCTAGCTAATTTTTTGTATCTTTAGTAGAGACGGGGTTTCACTCTGTTGACCAGGATGGTCTCGATCTGTTGACCTCGTGATCCACCCGCCTCGGCTTTTTGTATTAGTATTCACTGAAGAAATTAGTCTATAATTTTATATTCTATTTTGTTTAGTTTTTTAAAGAAACAGGATTTGATCACTTCTTTGTTTTTAATTTATTAATTTTTGTTTCCATCTTTTTAAAACTCTGCTTCCGCTAATTTTATAATGCTATTCCCCTAAACCTTTTTGAAGTGGATATTTGATTTATTTTAGTTTATTCTATTGATGCAAATATGTGCAGCTTTTCATTTTCCTCTGAGAACTGCACAGACTCAGTTCAGCCTTTGGTCAGGCTGGCTCTGCTTCTCCAGGAATGTTGTGGAGTCTGTGGTGCAGGATGGCGCCTGCCGAGGTGCCCGATGTGCAGATGGTCACAGCTGTGATGTCTTCGCTGTAATTGGTCAGCCCCACACAGCAAGGAGACTTCTTGTCTCATTAAATATGCCGGGGCCTCAGATATCAGGGTCACGGCCCCCGCCTTGTTATTTCCATTCGCCGGCCCCGGTTATTTTTATCCTGTTTAACATGTCTTCTGTGAGTGAATGAAGTTGGGTTTGCTCTGTGAGCCTCTGCCAATGTGTACATTTCAGTAGGTGACTCGCAGAGATTCACCTTTCTTGCTGTGATTGGCATATCTGGCCTCAACTCTGTGTATATTTTGTGTGTTGTGTGATATTTACCACGTTTGTGGCTACAGGGAGCGGGGAAGTCCACACAGGACGGGCCTGGGGGAGCGCAGAGGTGAGGGGTGAGCACCCAGGGCCATGGGGGTGCTCTGAGAGGAGGAGGTGACAACCTGTGTCACTGCTCCTGGCCAGTTCCCAAGAGGACACCATGTGCCACACCTGGCAGCACACACAGCCCCCTAAAGCCTCCCTCAACCCCCTCGCGATGAAGAGCAGCTCATGGGCGGGGCTGGGCACAGAACTGTAGGTGACCAGCTTCAGAGCAGTGTCCGGGAGGCTCCTCCCCACACCTCAGGGCTCCTCAGGAACCTACTGCCTGCTGCACAGGGGCGCCCGACTGGCGTTCCGGGGAACCTGGGATCAGTGCCCTCCTGGCCACGGCACACTGACCTCACCATGGACAGAGGCAGGTGGGACCTCGAATGAACCCCGGATGCCCAGCCCACTCTGCAGGGGCAGCCCTGGGCTGGAAGCAGCCTCCTGGGAGTAAGACTCAGCAAATCTCTGCAGAGCTACCTTTCAGGCACAGCCTGGTCGGAAGGAACCTGGGACTGGGCTCTGGCCCACCTGCCAATGACTTCACCAGGCAGTGCCCACACACAGACATGGGGTGGCAAAGGGAAGCCCAGGCGTCCAGGGCAGATGTGATGTCACTGCAGGGCCAGGTCCTGAACCCTCTCCCCCTGGGGTGGCAGCCCCGGCTCCGGGCAAGTCGGAAGCCTGGGGGTCCTCGCAGGCAGGCAACGCAAGCCCCGGAGCCACCTGTTCTTCCTGAAGGTCCCCCCCTGCTCAGGGCACCTGGTTCTCCAGGAGAGAAGGGCAGGGAATCACTTTTGGAAGAGAGGAGGCTTTTCCAGACCTTCGGGGTCCCCTGGGGTCCCCGTGCAGCTGTGCAGGGTGCAGGTGGCATCCACCTAGAGTGTGGGTCATCACCCTCCCTCCCGCACCCCAGCCTCCGGGCCCAGGACTCACCTCCGTGGGCTGGAACCTCAGGTGCTGGCTCATGATGTGGAAGTGAGGCTCAGGCCTCTGGGGAAGCCCCCCACGGCACTGGCCCAGAAGTAGCGCGAGTAGAAGAAATGGGGGGCTTGGTGGGAAGCAGAGCGAAGGTGAGGCGCTGCTTCCACCCGGAGCGCAGCAGGCTGTTCAGTCCGCCCTCTCCTGCCACAAGCCGGCCTCGCCGGAGCCCGAGCCCGGAGCCCCGCGCCACTTCCTGGTCCACACCCGCGCCTTCTACGACCCCCCGGCGGCCCGAGCGGCCTCCGCCCTGGGCTCGACCGCAGCGCGCCGCCAGGCCCGGGGGTGCAAGCCGCGCTTGGACCTGGTGCTGACGGCCCGAGTGCCTGGACCAGCCCTTGGTGCTGCCGCGCCGCGCGGTCCTGGGGCCTGGACCCCCTGGCGGCCTTCGCCGGGAGCCACTGCAGCCGCGTGTGGAGCGCAGGGCGCGCCTGGAACACGCTGGAACCCGAGCTCTGCGCGCACCTCAACCGCACGCTATGGGCGCGGCGGCTCGTGGGCGCGGGGGGCTCGTGTGCGCGGGGGGCTCGTGGGCGCGGGGGGCGCGGGGGGCTCGTGGGCGCGGGGGGCTCGTGGGCGCGGGGGGCTCGTGTGCGCGGGGGGCTCGTGGGCGCGGGGGGCGCGGGGAGCTCGTGGGCGCGGGGAGCTCGTGGGCACGGGGGGCGCGGGGGGCTCGTGGGCGCGGGGGGCGCGGGGAGCTCGTGGGTGCGGGGGCACGGGGGGCGCGGGGGGCTCGTGTGCGCGGGGGGCTCGTGGGCGCGGGGGGCGCGGGGGGCTCGTGGGCGCGCACCTGCCTCCCGAGTGGCGAGACCTCACGGCGGGCGCGGAGCTTGACCTGCAGCTGGCGTCGCTGCAGCACGGCCTGGTGCCCATCCTGGTGCCCATCCTGGGCTACCAGCTGAGGCCAGACCTAGACCCGGTCACCGGCCGCCCTGTGGGGACCTGGCCGCCCCCGAGCTGTTCCTGCGCCAGTTCCCGGGGCGGGTGTGGGATCCGGGACGCCCTGGGGAGCAGAGCCCCGGCCTGGAGGAGAGCTGTGTTCAGAGGCCGGCGGGGGCCCTCAGAGCCCTGGAGCAGAAGGGGCGCCCTCAGCCCCCGTTACACGGACTCCACAGGGCGGGGTGACAGTGGCCCGGAGCCACGGAAACCGCTGGGTCCCGCTCCCTTCCCTGCACATCCCACTGGGTCCGTTAGCAACTTCCTTTTCATCTACTCGAAAGCCACGCAGGCCGCCCGGGCAGGTGCGGGATTCCAAGTCACGTTGGCAGTTTTCAATGTGGAGGCTCTTTCCGCTGAGGGCACGTCCGGGAGCTGCTGGGACCGTCCCACAGGCGGTGGCGACCTGGGAAGCGGCTCTGCTGGGCCACTTGGAGTCTCAGATTTTAGCACATGGAGAGCGGTGAGCAGCTGTTCCCGGAAACGTTCACGCTCCAGACAGAAGACTTGCGCGTGAGCTCGAGGGTGGTTTTAGATGCAAATCTGTCGTGGTCGTGTTTCCCCCGACGTTTCCTGCACTTGTTGCGCTCGCAGAAGACACTGAACGTGAATTCACGGCTGTACACAACGTACATCTTTAACTGTGAATCCTGTCAGCATATCTTCAATGTAGGAAAAAGTAATTCCAAAACTTCTGCGTTAATGTCAGGTTATTCCAACATTTTATATTAAGACTGTGCTCATTTCAGTCAAATGCAGTGGCCTTTGCTTCAAGGCCTGTGGATTTTGTTGAGAATTTCGAGATTTTTCAGAAAGGGACTCTGAGCTGGGGTAACTGTGAGAGCTTCCTGGTGACGTGCCTGGGACATGCTGTGTCTGCCCTTCCATGCTCAGTTGCTGATACGGTTTCTGCCTGAGCACCCCGACCTCCACCCCTGGACGAACCTGTGCAGAGGCCTCAGGCACTCCTGTGGAAACAGACACACCTCCCGCACCCAGGAGGCAGGTGCCACCAGGGGAGGCCCCTCTCCTTCCTGGGCCCCCACCCCCTGCTGCTGCTTCTGCAGCTGCCCTGTGACACCCAGGCCCAGCCAAGCCCCACACAGACCCCCTTTGAGGGGAGCTGGTTGGTTCCCACCCCATTCGCTCCCTGTGTGCTCAGCAGCACTTTGCCTGGCACCATCTGGCAGCCCATCTGGGCCTCTGGATGCCCCACAGGACTGGCTCTCAGGAAACACCCGGGTGTGGGCAACGCTGGCCGAGACCGCCTGGGCCCCACTGGGCTCTGGGTGTGCCCCGGTGTCTCCTGCTGTGTAGTGATGTGCTCATTTGCATAGTAATCACACCCCACATGTGCTAGATGGCTCCAGAACACCCAGATTTGGTGTAAAAGTGGGTGGCACCGCGGTTCTGAGCCATCTTCACCTTTTCCAGGAGTCCCGTGAATGTTCCTGCAGCCCAGGGGGTCAGGGCAGAGGTCTCTTTGGGGGTTGCAGTGTCCCCTAACCTCCCTGCTTTGCCCCCTCATCCCTCCCCATAGCACAGCAGCTGGGCCCAGGGGCTGCTGCCCACCAGAGGACGGGGTGCAGCCTGGGGCCCCGTCACCCTCACTCACTATCTTCTGGATGGAGCAGCAGAACCCATAACAGGGGGCCTCTGTCTCCTTGGGGTGAAAGTTTCCAGGCTGGCTCTGTTCTTTGGGAAGGTGTCTGGAGGCGCCATGCCTCCAGGTCCCAGTTCTTCCACCAAAGTCCCCGTGATCAACCTGACTTTGGGAGACGACAGGGCCATGGTCCTGAGGGTCACGAGCTCAGGGGCCGTGGGACTGGGTGCCCTGGGCCTGGTTCACAAGCCTGCAGCCTCAGGCCCCAGCGCCATCCTCAGCGGGTCTCAGCCTCCAGGGCTGTGGGCTCCCTGCCGAGCACATCCAGGGCTTCAGCACCCTCTCTGCAGACTCCGGACCCGGTGGAGTTCCCCGGCTCTTCCATCATCCTGCCCTTTCCTCTCCTGCTTATTCTCTAACAAGAGGCGGGAAGGAACCACAGGAGAGAGGGAGACAGAGGCCAGCCTCTTCGTGTGTCCGAACACCCCTGCCTGCCTGTCCAGGAGCCTCTTGGCCCCGGGGACACACAGGTGTTAGGAATGCTTTATTGACAAATGGCTTCTGGGGAGGGGAGGCCAAATTCCCTCTTAGCTCCAGGGGGTTCCAGGGTCCAGCCAGAAGCAGGGCCCTGGCATGGGGCTTACACTGAGCAAGGCCGCTCAGCTGGAGTGTGGTCCCCGGACACTGCTGCTCCCAGGCTCCCGGCCACTACACGCCTTCGCAGGTGTCTGCGTGTCCCTGGAGGCCGGGGCTGGCTTCGCTCGGGGCACTCGGTACTTGTTCTTCTGGCTGTAGAGCAGGTTCCTCTGGAAGAGGCGGGGAAGGTGGCCCTGGAGCAGCAGCACAGCCAGGACCATCCCTGAAAGAGAAGGCAGGTCCCAGGCAGGCCGAGGGGCTTCTGGGCCCAACGACAGACAGGACACCCCCTACCAGGCCTGCGCCAGGAGAGGGGAGCCAGGCAGCCTGGCAAGGGCCCTAAGACCCATGAAGGCTGGCCCCTGCCTGGCCCTGGAATTCCTTCCCTGGTCGTGCCCTCCCTCTGGATATGCCAGCCGTCAGGACGGGGCAAGCCCATGGGGTTCCTTGCACTTCTGGACCATGCTCTGGGAGAGGTGACTGGGATTCCCACCCCCGATTGTCCTGAGCCACCATCAGAGCCTCTGTGGCCATTTTCCTCCGGTACCTTATGTGGCGTCCAGGGTGGCTGTTTGCAGGGCTGTGGCCTGGCATGGAGGTGGGGGGTGGGAGTGGACAAGAAAGATGAGGGCACCCTGGGAGGGAGGCAAAGCCTGCTGAGTCCTCATGTCCACGTCCTTCCAGAACCCCAGGAGCAGAGACGCCTCCGTCCCTGCCTGCCTGGGTCACCGGGAAGTCAGGAGTGGATGGTCTCTGAGTTTGACCTCAGTCCTCTAAGGATTTAACCCACGGGGTGGACTCCACTAGGACTAGCCTGAGCGGACCCGCCTCTCACCACCTGCAGCTGCTGCGGCTCCTGACAGTGGCCTCTGTGCCCACAGCCTGCTGACATGGGCCGCTGCCCCTCACTCAGCCCTCCAAGGCCCAGGCTGGTCCTATCTCTGCTCCCAGGAGGGCAGGTCCAGGGAGGCGGAGTGACCTGCTCAGGGGCACAGCCGGTAGGTACCGGTGGCCGCTCACACCCCGGGAGCCAGCCCCACACCCACGCCTGGCTACAGGGCTCCGGCCTGCAACCTCAGAGCTCCCCAGGGCTCAAGCTGACTTTGAACTTGTGGGTGGAGGAGGTTGATGGAGGGACACCAGCCTGTTTTTCAGCTTCCTGAAGCCGCTGTAAGATCACAGGAAAGGGACCCTCTCAGAGGTGTCAAGCACCCAGAAGGACAGATGGGAGGAGACGCAGGAGCGCATCACGGGGCTGGCAAATGTGGATGGAATGGTAGGGGCCGGGTCCCCACTCCGCGGGGCCGAAAGCCGGGAAACAACCCACTTGTTCCAGAGATGCCCTGTGCTTTCAGAAGCTGGCCTGGGTCCCTCAGGATGGGTAGCCCAGACTCACCTGGGAGGAGGGCTGGCAGTTCCACATGGGAAGCTCTGGAGCCCCAAAGCCCCAAGATACAGAAACAGCCAGCGCCTCCCTCCCTGGCCCTGGCAGGAGACAGTTCCTCTCTAGAGGGCGCTTCTGGATTCCAGCATCAGGCTGCCCAAGCCTGGAGGCCGGCTCTGAAAAGGGGACCCCAGCCTCTTCCTACTTGGCTCCTAGAAGTGCCAGATGCCCTTTGGGCTTCTCCCTGGAGGCAGTTCCAGAGCCAGAGGTAGCAGCAGAGGGAAGAGTATTTCCCCAGAGTCCTGTCCTTCACAGAAGCCAGGGTGCACCCTTGTCAGAAATAGGGCCTGGTCCACGAAATCAGTTAAATTCAGGTGACACCGTCCTGGAGTGGAGTGAACCCGAAATCCAATGACTGGTGTCCCTCTATGGAGAAAGGGACAATGACACAGAGGAGGTGGCCATGGGGCGGCCAGCAGACACAGCAGTGGTGTGTCTCCCAGCCTCGGGACACCCAGGTGCCAGAGACCCCAAAGCCTGGAAGAGGCAGGAGCCCCCCTGCAGCCTCCAAGGAGAGCTGACCCTGTCAATGCTGGTCTCCATCTGCAGCCTCCGGAGCTGGCTGAGCACACATTTGTCATGTGAAGCCTCTTTGTTGGTGGTCCTTTGGCTTGTAGCCCATTAGGCCACCCCGGGCCACGGCGTGGGGCCTGAGAAACTCAGGAGGAAACTGATCTCCCACCCGGGACCCGACCCCAGGACTCAGCGACGCTCAAGTGCAGGTTGGAACCAGGAGATGGTGCTTCGGACGCAGGGGTCTGAGCTGCACCCGCCAGATCCCGTTTCTCCGGGAGCTACCGTGAGACGGGGACCACCAAAAAGAAGGAATAAACCAAAATAGGAGACGCTGAGCACGCAGCCGGGCGGGCGGTGAAGGGCAGCCCGAACGGGAGGTGGACGCCCCGGGGAAACGGGCTGGGGACCCGCCCGGAGATGCAGAGCACCCAGAAGCGTGGCGGGAAAGAGTCCGGGGCCTGGTCACCCGCAGGAAGCCAGGCCTGTGCAGGATCGGAGAGGCCTCCCGGGCCATCCCAGGGTGCAAAGGGGCCGCTCCACCCCCAGGATCACAGCCCCGAAGTGCAGCAGAGCACCCCATATCGTCTAAGTGGGGCTCCCTGTCACCTGAGGGTCACCAGATTGAGTCCCGCTCGGGGAGCCGGGCTCAGGTGTGTGGAGAGTCCCCAGGACGTGGAGCACCCTTGCAGATACCGTCCCCGTCTGCCCACCTCTGTCCCCAGCCTGCCCCTGGCACCAGCCTGCTCTGCACTGGGAAGGTATCCCAAGTGAGATCTGCCATCACAGGCCCTCCCCCACACACCACGGCAGAGCCCTCCCCAGGAGCACTGACCCGGCACCCTCACCCCCACCCTGGAGGACCCTATGTACCAGGACGCGCTCTGGACCCCAACAGCCCGAGGGATGCCACCCCGCCCCTGCCCTTACCTGCCAGAGGGCCCAGCCAGTACACCTGCATGTACTCCAGTAATGTGTGGCCTGAGCAGCCAAAGGTCACAGAGGCAGCCAGGGCAGGGTTGAAGAAGGCGGACGTGAGGGGCCCGGCTGTGGGCAGAGAACAGACAGCCCTGGTTCCAAGCCCTGCCTGCTGCCCCTCTCCAGGCGGGACCCAACCCCCGCAGAGTCCACACCCAGAGCCGGTGCCTGCAGGCCTGGGCTCCACCTGGTGCCTGCACTGAGACACACAAGGCAGCGAGGCTGGTTCAGCCAAGGTCTGGGTCACGGGCAGCAGCCAGGGGGCCCCGCAGGGTGTCAAACACCCTCCACACGTCTCATCCTGCCATCAACTCCTGTCCCCCATCCATGCTAGAATCCAGCACCCCACCTTGTGGGATGTGGCCTTCAAGAGAGACGGGGGACTGAGAGAGACAGACACAGAGACTGAGAGAGAGACAGATACTGAGAGAGAGAGAAAAAAGAAACAGAGACAGAGAGAGACAGGAGAGACAGAGACCGGGAGATGGGGAGAGACAGGAGAGACAGAGACCGGGAGACGGGGAGAGACAGGAGAGACAGAGACCGGGAGACGGGGAGAGAGACAGGAGAGACAGAGACCGGGAGATGGGGAGAGAGACAGGAGAGACAGAGACCGGGAGACGGAGAGAGACAGGAGAGACAGAGACCGGGAGACGGAGAGAGACAGGAGAGACAGAGACCGGGAGATGGAGAGAGACAGGAGAGACAGAGACCAGGAGACGGGGAGAGAGACAGGAGAGACAGAGACCGGGAGACAGAGAGAGACAGGAGAGACAGAGACCGGGAGACGGGGAGAGATCTCCTCCCAGAGGGTAGGAGAGGAGAGGGAGAGGAGAGGACAGGGCTGTGGGCTATGAGATGCAGGAAGGCAGCTGCAGTCGGGCACTGTCTTGCAGCCCCAGGCCAGGGTGACCGACACAAATCACAGGACCCACCAATGCCAGGGACCTGCCTTTGGGCAGGGAAGAGCAGGGAGCAGGCCCAGGGAGGGTCACAGGCCTCAGGGACATAGAGCCTGCAGCCGCCCCGGTGCACACCAGGATCCAGGCAGCTCCGTCCCTGAGGTCAGGCGCCCTGGGCCTCAAGGAGGCAGGAGCCTTGGCGACAGCTCTCCAGCACCACCCAGGACAGAGGCCCGGGCAACCTGCCACAGAGGTGTGGCCCTGTGGACACCTGTCCTGGGAGCTTCCCAAGCAAAGGCTTTCCTGGGAGTGGAGGGAGGGCAAGGCCGGCATGGGGCTGGATCAGACAGAGGTTCTGAGAGGAGGAGCTCACACGGGGGGCCCAGATGCAGCAGAATCTCAGGACTCGGTGTCAGGAGGGGCCACAGAGGCCGAGTGGGGCCGGTGGGACAGGACCTGTCACTCAGGAGGGGTGAGAGAGGGTGCAGGGACCCCCACACCAGACCAGGGCTGGGCCCGGAAGCCTCTGCCTTGGCTGTTCCAACTACCCCAGGGGCAGAACTTCTGAGAGGTCCAGGAACAGCTGGGAGTAGGGGAGGCGCCACAGGCAGGATGGCCCTGGCAGGGGACAGGCTCCTCCACAGCACCCCGTGTCCAGCACAGGCCCTTGTCCACCTGCCAGTTCGCAGGAAATCGCCACCCCTTCTTGTGGGCTTGTGGGCCACCTGGGCCAGCAGCCCCCGCTCCTGGGTGTGCATGGAGGCCACACAGGTGGAGGTGTCCTGAGGGCCCAGGGGAAGGGAAAGCACCGCTCACCTGCATAGGCTGTGACGGTGACCAGCAGAGCCACGGCGGGCACCCTGTGGGAGGGAGAACAGTGCCGCAGGCGCAGGAGGGTCACATGGAAGCAGAAGGCGCAGGTGGCCTCCACGAACGCCCCATGGGGCACGGACGTGCGCAGGGTCGAGCTGCAGCTCTGGGCCATGAGGCTCTGCAGCAGGTGCAGGTCGCTGAGCTCCCAGGCCCAGCAGAGGCGCGTCAGGGTGCAGGCAGCCTGAATGCCCAGCCCCTGGGCCGCCAGCTTCATCAGTGTGCCAGGCAGAGATGCCTCGGCCATGAGGAACTCCTGCAGGGACACGGTGGGGTTGGCCGAGGCCCCGTCCAGGGTGGCCCCGTGCACCAGGAAGAGCAGGAAGATCAGGGTGAGCAGCAGGTCAGGCCCGAAGCCCCCAGCCCAGGGCCCAAGCACCACCAGCATCCTCATCTCCAGGCAGCAGGCCCCGAGCTGGGCCGCGCCCACTGCCTCCCGGGCGAAGGCTTCATAGGCGCCCACAGGGAGCAGAGCCTTGGAGGCCCGCCTGGCTGCCTCGCAGAGGGCGAAGGTGGCAAAGAAGAAGGAGAGGGACACGTTAAGACCTGCCATCAGCCCAGGCCCCGCAAGGAGCTGTGCCTGCAGGACACGAGAGGGACCAGGTAGGGGCTGGTTGGTTCCCACGACTGGGACCGAGGAGTGTGGGAGAGGGCACCTGTGCCTCTGGGAACACCACACCTGCAGCCCCTGCTCCCGCCCTACTGGCTGCCACTCAGGTGCACAGCCAGGATGGCCACAGGGGCCCCGCCCCACAGCCTGGCATCCTCCTGGCACCTGACACACCTGGCCCCACTGGCCACACTGGGCCAGCCCTGCACCCTGGAGACAGCCCCAGCTCTGCAGAGCCTTGAGCTCAGCTCCCCAGCTCCCACCTGGGCTCCTGGCTCCAGGACCCCAATACCTGCTCCCTGCACCTGGGCTGCGGCCCCTCTGAGCCAGGGTCCCCTCCCCAGGTCCCTGCCTGGAGAAGGCCCCACTTCTGCCTCCTGCATGGATTCTACGTTCCCAGCTCAGTTAAGGCCCCTCTATTGCACTGGCATTGTGCCCCACTGCAGTGAGGTCCCCACTGAAGCTGTGTCTCCGCCTGGGAGGGCCCCTCATGCCCCTGCACCTGTTCCGTGACCTGGCTCAGGGAAACTCCCTCTGTCCGCACCTGCTGGTGTCTTCCCTTGAGTGAGAACCCCTAGCTGCCTGCACCTGGGCTGTGTCCCCTGCTTATGGGAAGGTCCCCCCATTCCTGGCTCCCTGCACCTCCGCTGTGCCCACCTCAGCAAGCTTCTTGACTTGGCCTGGGGTTGCATCTGTGTGAGACCCTCCTGCACCTGCTCTGTGTCCCCGTCTGGTCAGAGCCTGCCGCAGCCCTTGCCTCTGCGCCACACTCCACCGGCCCTCGGGGAACTCGGGACCACCCCTCACATCAGCCTCCCTCCCATCTTCCTGCCCTGAAAGTCCTTCCCACACCTGTAACCCTAGCACTTTGGGAGGCCGAGGTGAGTGGATGACCAGGTCGGGAGTTCAAGATGAGCTTGGCCAACATAGTGAAACCCCATCTCTACGAAAAATGCAAAAATTGGTGGCAGGTGCCTGTAATCCCAGCTGCTCGGGAGGCTGAGGCAGGAGGATCACTTGAACCCGGGAGGTGGAGGTTCCCGTGAGCCGAGATCGCACCACTGCACTCCAGCCTGGGCAGCAGAGTGATATTTCATCTCAAAAAAAAAAAAAAGCAAGAGCTTCCCAGGGGTGAAAACTGACAGTGAACTTCCAGAGCTCCGGACCCTGAAGGGATGGGGCATGAGCCCTGGGGGCCCCGAGACCGGCAGCCTGTCAGCCCGAAGCATGTCTCTTGTCCCCTGGGTCTGCTCCCAAGCGGTAGGACACCAGCCACGGCCAAACGGGGTGTAGCACGTGGGACCTGCGGGGTGTCCCCCAGCCTTCTCCTTCTACCCCGGGACACACTCCAGCCCCTGACAGCCTTCCTGCAGCCCGGCCCACAGCTCCCCTTTCTTTGAGACTTAGATTTCCTTTGATTTCTGCAAACCCAGGTGGGCCCCAGCTGGTGTCCTCCTTGCACAGCTGGGGAGACTGAGACCAGGAGGAAAGGGACCTGCCCAAGGGCACAGCAGAGGCGGCAGCTTGCAGAACAAGGGGCGACTGTTTCCGCTTTGCCCTTTCCAGTTCTGGGGTCCAGAGCTTCCTCCAGGTGGGGAAGGCGTCTGGTCCCCTCCAAGGAGGAGAGGAGGCCCCAGGTCTGCGAGTCCCACAGGAAGGCCCTCACCCGCCCCCCTCCCCTCCCACTGGTCACTCCTTGGGGGGGCTGAGAACCCCAGGTTCCAGGAGGGCTTGGGGGCCTTGAGCTGCCTGTTCCTGCGAAAGTGCCTTGCCCTCTCAGAGAAGCAGAGGAACCTCCTGGACGCTGCACAGGGAAAAGCCAGGCTTTCCCTCTTGGGATCCTATGGAGAATAAGCTCAGACGGATTCCTCAGATTCTGATCCAACACCACTGGAGACCTGAAATCTTCCTCCCAGTGCCACGGACACCGGCCCACAGTGTCCCCCCCACGGAGCTCCCCGCAGGGAGGACCCGCGTGGCCCACCCTACCCCACACACAGGAAACCTGAGAAGGAATATTTAACGTCATTCCCAGCTCTTATTTCTTTATTCTAGAGAAGTAAAACACACGTGTAACCAGAAGATGCAAACAGCGTGAAACACGCCCGTCTTAAGTGTGGGCGCGCATTCGCTGTGCCCGTGTCAGTGGCCTGAGTCTCCCCAGCCCGTCCCGTCCTTCCCGGTCCTCCCTGCCCTTCCTCAGCAGGATGGTCCACTCTTCTGGGTTCTGTGATCCCAGCTTCCCGCTTTCTCTCTGGAGCCGGTAGAGGGATGGAGCTCTGTGCGGGTTGGATCTGCCTGTTTTCAGGGAGGGATCTGTCCCTGAGGGTCCGTGTCCCTCGAACGTTTCAGAGTTTTGTTCCTTTTCATTGCTGACTTGACCCCGTGTCTTGAGCCACAGTCTGGCCATTTTTCTGATGACGAACATTTGGGTGGATTTCTGTCCTTGGCTGCTGTGAATAAAGCTGCTCCTAGCCTTGTGGTCCATTGCTTTTATAGACACAAACGTTTATGGCTTTTGGTAAATACCTAAAATGCCCCGGGTCAGCTACGTCCGCTGAATAAATCACACATCTGTAAATTGGGAAGGAAGACTTTATTTCCGGTAAAGGGGCAGACCCTTCAGGGTGGCTGCCCTGACTCCCTGGGCACCTCAGCCTCTGGCAGAGCCCCTCCGTCTGTGGCTGTGCCCATCCCCAGCACAGGGAGGGCAAAAGACAGGGGTGTTGGGGTGCACAGGTTATGCTTTTGGGACTCCAGCCTGGTTCCCAGCCCCTGGGACGCTGCCCCTGAGCTGCCGCTCCCTGAGCTGCTCTGCTAGTCCTGGTCATGGGGCCAGGACTGGAGGCAAAAAGCAAGGGCTGGGCTCTGGGTGGGGAGGTGCAAGCCACTCTCCGCCATCACTGCCTGCCCAGAACCCCTCAGCCCGGGCCAGGAGCCAGCCTGGCCCACACCACACTCTGGAGGCCCCACACAGAGCTGCCCAGCCCAGAGACCCATCCCACAGCTCTGGGAGTGAGCAGCCGTAGCCACCCTCAGACCCCAGAAACCCTGCCCAGAGCCCTCGTGGAGCCCCACAGCCCCTCCCACGGGCTCTAGGGAAGGACTGAGCTTCCTGGGCCCCTGGTGTCTGCCTGAGTAGGAGGTCAGCGCCCAGGTCCTGAAGGGTGGCAGAGCGCAGTACTGGCCAGCCTGAGGCCAGTTACCACCAGACAGGGCCCTGTCAGGCCTCCCTCTGTGGTCCTGAGTCAGGGCCCAGCCCTGGAGCCTGCCCTGCAGAGGACCCTGGCCAGCCGTGAGTCGGCCTCTGAGGGCCCAATGGGAGCCGCACACATCATCTGAACTGTGCCCCATCCAGGACACCTGCGCTCAGCTGTGCAGGGACCCCTCCTGCTCTGAAGCCAGCTGCCCCACCTCCCGAGATCCCCTCAGAGACCTTGGGGGGACCCCCAGGAGAGGCTGCATCACTGCAGGGAGCAGGCAGCAGCTGGGTGGACTCCACCCAAGCCAGGAATGCCAGGTCAGAAGAGGTCTTCCTGGAAACCGCAGCCCTGAAGAAAGGAAACTGAAGCCACAGCCACGCTTTGGGGTGGGATGTGGGAAGCCCTGGGAAGGAAGCCGACCCTTATCTTCTTTCCGTGGCAGGGTGCACAGCGAGCCACAGGGAGGGGACTGTTTGCTGAGGAACAGTGGAATCGGGGAGGGGTCCAACCTGCACCTCCTCTCCCGAGAATCAGTGCAAAAGCTCCCTGGGGCCTGGCAGTCAGGGGGGGCCCATCCCAGTGTGGGTAGGGACAGGCCTCCCTCCCACGAGGGTCACCTGGGGCCACCTCACGGCCTTCTGTGTCCTCCCCAGTCACTGGGGGTGGAGGAAAGTGCCCTTGGAAGACCCAGGGACCCCTCTTGGTCAGCCTTGCCCCTGGCTCAGAGCTTTGGGCTAGGGCCCAACCTGATCTGGGACTGGCTGAGTGTCCACCACTCGGCCACTCTGCTGCCACACCTCAGGGTGGGATAAGGGTCCACCTGCCCTCTCAGAGGCAGCCAGACGGGGAGGGGGCTAAGGGACCCTCCAGTGTCACCCTGTGCCCTCAACCTGGAAAGGAGACCCTCACCTTGGGGCAGGGGATGTCCTGGCAAAGAGGGAGCCACTTGGTGTCACCTGGACCAGAGGCCTGTGGGGCCAGGGGCCTGGGTGCCGTGCCTGGGAGACACGTGCCTTGAGATGGCTCCGCAGGCCTTATCGTCACGGGGTGACGGCCATCTGAGTCCTCCGACCCCGTCCCTCCGTATTGCATGCCAGCTGAAGGATCACAGCGTTCCTACCTTTGAGAGGAGAGCTCTGTTTCCCACAAAGGTTCAGCCTGCAGCCTGGCTGGCGCAGGCTGGGAAGTGTGGCCTCCAGCGGGAACTAGAAACAAGCACTTCCTTGATGGGGAAGCGGGGGAGGGACGCGGGGAGGGAAGCGGGAGGAATGTGTGCTGAGCAGGTGTCCACCTATGCAGATGGAACGGACTTTCGGAGGAGCTACGAATATTCACGAACACACGTGCCTGCTACATGCATCCCATGATGCCTTTGGGGCGGAGACTTCCATTTCAGTGAATTCATAGCAGGCCCCACCTGTATCCCAGCACTGTGGGAGGCCAAGGCAGGCAGATCACCTGAGGTCAGGAGTTCAAGACCCGCCTGGCTAACACAGTGAAACCTCTGAGGTCAGGAGTTCAAGACCAGCCTGGCTAACACAGTGAAACCCCATCTCCACTAAAAATACAAAAATTAACCGGGGGGGTGGGGGTGTTGGAAGGTACCTGTAGTCCCAGCTACTTGGGAGGCTGAGGCAGGAGAATCGCTTGAACCCGGGAGGTGGAGGTTGTGGTGAGCTCAGATTGCGCCCCTGCACTCCAGCCTGGGCAACAAGAGCAAAACTCCATCTCAAAAAAAAAAAAAAAAAGTAGGCCCTATATGTCACCTCCTAGGTGACACGGAGGACACACGGCCAAAATCAGTCCATGGTTCACGGTATCTTACTGGGAAGAGATGCTGGTTGGTTGTTGGGTCAGGGGTCTGGCACGTCTTTCAAAAGGGCTGGTTTCCGCTGACCTCTTAGGAAGGGGCGTCCAGCGGCAGGCGTCGAGGGAGGCGGCAGGACAAGGCGCACCTGATTCGTTTGCTGGGATTTCGATTGGGATGCACTGAGTCTACAGCAGCCACCAGGAAAAATGGACGTCTTAGCAACACTGAGTGCTACAGCCCGGGAGCGCAGCCCGTCCTCCATTCTTTAGATGCTCTTGATTATTTCCAGAAGCTCTGCAGTTTTCGACGCGCAGAGCCTCTGCACATCTTGTTTGATTTATACCTGCCGATTCCCGTTTCCTTTTTAATGCGAGCAGAACGGTACTGGTATTTGAAATGTCAGTTACTTACTGCGGTTTATGGGAGAGCAGCTGACTTTCCTGTACTGTGTCCTGTGGCCCTGCTGTACCCACTTCCTAGTTCCAGGAGTTTTGCTTTGTGTTTTTGTCAATTCTTTGGCATTTTTACATAGAAAACTCTGTTGTCTACAAAGAAAGATACTTCTGTTTGTTCCTCCCCAACCCGCCTGCCTCTCAGTCTCTTTTCTTGTTTGATTGCACTTGGAATCTCCAGCAGGACGCTGGAGGGAGCGCCGGGAGGGAGCGCCACCGCCACCCTGGGTCTAAGCTGACCGGCCAGTGCGATGTCGCCTGCTTCAGGCTGGGGAAGTGCCCGTCCGGGTTTCCCTTCCTGCCTCCACCCCAGAGGCAGGCATTGTGGAGGAAGTCTGGGCATGTTTCGAGGTGGTTACTCTGCCCCTCCCGCAATGGGAACATGAGGGGATTTCTCTTTGCTCTTCTCTGTGAGAACTTGGTTCAAGGTGGTTAAACCCGTGAGCACATGAGCGTCCCCCCAGCCTGGGGCACAGGACCCCCTCTCTCTGCAGCTGGTCCGCACGCAGCCTCCAGCAATTCGCCAGGACGGCCGTCATGCCAGGGGTGGCTCCAGCAGCGTCTGCTCCAGGCGCCAGCGTCCGCTGGGACTCTGTGCTGTCTGTTCAGAGTGTGCAGTGGCCGTATGCTCAAAGGTCTGATCGGTGAAAGAAAACACTGATTTTTGGGTTTGTCAGCTTTTCTTGTTGTAAGGATGGGCTTCGTGAGTTCCAAGCTCTTTATGCACCAAAGACACGCGCCTGATGTTGTTAACTTTTTTTTCTGCAAGATTTTATTTTCCAAATTACATATTATGCCAGCCAGCCTGCTTTGTACTCACAGGTTCAAAACTTCCGCTTGTATTATGAGAATCATCTGGCCTGTAGACACCTCTAACGAAACCATGTCATACTTGGCATATTGCAGCGAAGCTGTGTGACCGTCCTCATGACCTGAGTAAACCCTCTCATAACGCAGAGAAGTTCAAGAGGCGGCATTGCCCTCCCCAGGATCCGAGTTCCCAGAGCTGTCACAGTGTCAGAGCGGAAGGAACCCCTTCCTCTTTTTAATATCACGTCCTTGAAGCATGTGTATGAGGAAGCTAAAATCCAGAAGAGCAACTCCAAGCTGTATGCCAGCTCAACGCTGAGTCCGCAGACTAACTTTTACATATATAAACTCTCTCTATCTATGTACATATATCAACGATATATGTATGAAATAAACTAACTTTACATATCAGGAAATGGAACTCTGCTCTTCTTTCATAATCAAACATTTCAATGATCTAAGACTTTCTACAGCCTGTGTGTGGTTAACTTTTTAAAAAATTAGGATCCACATGAGGTCTCTTACATTTCTTTTGTTTCCCTCATCCTCTCATCCTGTAATTTCTCTGTTGAAGAGCAGAGGTCGTTTTTGAGTGAAGCCTCCCACGTCTGGGCTTCCGTGACCGGCCCGGTCACGTCTGCCGGCTCAGCCTGTCTTCCCCGTTCTTCTTACAGCCAGATCTGGACATGTGACTGGCTTCAGCGTCAGTTTTTTGTAAACCACCCCGTGGGTGGCTTGCGGCGCTCCATCCACAAGGATGGAGGTGGGTTTCATGCTGCTGTGACTCTGGTGATGCCAGTGCTGCTGGTGCTCACCGCCTGGCTGCATTCAGTCACTTGTTCATGTGTCAGGGATCACACGGCCATGGGGTTTGAGGTTCTCTGTTCCTCTCTGCTCCTCAGCTAGCTGGCCATGCTTAGGTGCAGTTTCTACGGGAAGACAGGATAATGCTTGGTTCTGTTTCCTGATTTCCTTGTTTCCAAAATGAGTCGCGTCCTCTGAGGGTCCCCAGGGAGCTACCGCGTCATTATAAACCCATGGGTGAGTCATACTGTCATATTGGTTTGCTTCATGCTGCTGAAAAGCCATACACGAGACTGAGCAATTCACAAAAGAAGGAGGTTAATTGGACTTACAGTTCCACATGGCCGGGAAGGCCTCACAAGTCACGTCTTAGGTGGATGGCAGCAGGCAGAAAGAGAACCTGTGAGGGGCAACTCCCGTCTTTTAAGACCATCAGATCTCCTGAGACCAATTCCCTACCACGAGAACAGCCAGGAAAGACCCACTCCTGTAATTAATCACCTCCCACTGGGCCCCTCCCACAACACACGGGAGCCACGGGAGCTACGAGATGAGATTTGGGTGGGGACACGGCCAAACCGTACCACACGTGTTCCAGTCATCACATTTATTTATTAGCCTTACTGATGCGCAAACTGTCCCATCTTAGGCCGGTGGGAGGCTCTAAGTTGGACCCTGCAAAGTCTGACAATGACTCTGGGTCCTGCCGGCAAAACCCTTAAAGTGTGATAATGTTTTCGTTGGAAACGTTTTCGTCACAGTGCCGTGCAGGTCTCACCCTGCTCTGAACTAGCGACTTGTCCCAGTTGTAGAGTTCTAGTTAGACTGCACGATCTCACCTCCAGGAATGTGTCACTGCTAAGTAGCTGGTTGTTGTTTCTAGGCCTTTTCAACAGACAGAAGTAGGAAATATGTTGGTGTTGTTTTTTTTTCTGAAGCAGAGTCTTGCTCTGTCACCAGGTGCCAGGCTGGAGTGCAATGGCACGACCTCGGCTCACCGCAACCTCCGCCTCCTGGGTTCAGGCAATTCTCCTGCCTCAGCCTCCTGAGTAGCTGGGATTACAAGCACGCGCCACTACACCTCTGGAGGGCATGGAGGCTCCTGAGGACTGGAGGCCCTTCCCAGAGTCCCCTGAAGTACACAACTGTCACCCCACACTGGCTCCCAAACTCCTGCCATGCCTTGGTCAAGCCCAAGGCCCCCGTGTGCAATGGCCTGGCCCCCATAACTCCAGGAGGCTCTGAGGATCTGGCCCAGCACAGACCCCATGGGCCGGAGACTCTGAAGAATTCAGGCCCCAGAGGCTGCCTGGGATGGGCGCAGTGGCCTGGAATGAGGGTGGGAGGTACTATGTCCCTGTGGAGGCGCCTGGGCTGGTTCACAGGGGTGCAGCCGGTCACGGAGGGAGACAGGTGGAGGTGGGTCTTCCAAGACCAGCACCCAGTGTATACTCAGTCCTCGACGCCCTCCCATCACCTCCCCCTACCCACTTCCAAGGCCAGCCCCTCCCTACCTCATCGCTGGGGGAGGGGCACTGTCTCTGGACCTCACTGGATGCTTGCACCTGCAATCATGTTTTGAGCCCCCCCAACATACCTAACACGTGAATAAAGCCACAGCAGAGCCCACGGACGCGTGTTGGGAAAGAGCCACGTTTATTTTTAATTGGACACAGCATCAAGTGCACACACGGTACAGGAGCTGAGGGCTGACACTCAGGCGTAAGACATGGGGGCGGGAGTCGTGACGTGGGGACGGCAGCTATGACACGGGGTCTGGGGTGTGCCCACAGCAATCACATATGTACAAGCCAGGGACGCGGCCTCTGAGCCACAGGGGAACCAGGGGACGGACGAGCTACGGAAGCACAGGTCCAGGGAGAAACACAGGTTGCCACAGCTGCTGTCCATCTGGAGGACCCAGCAGCCCGGCCCCAGGGGTAAGGGAGTGAGCCTTCTGTGGTCGCTGCATGGGCGAGGCTGGCATAGGACCAGTGCAGCAGCATGGCAAACACCTGTAACATCAGCCCCACCGGGAACCAGGGGCGACAGGGGCCACCTCACCACAGCTGTCCTGGGTGGGGAGGGTCTGTGCCCACGCAGCTGGTGAATGAAACACTGGCATCTTCCGGTGATGACACCCAGTGGGAGGCCTTGGACTTGCCACGCCCGGGCACTGGTCAGGTCTCACCAGGGACCCAGTACTGGTCTGCCTGGGCCGGGCATCCCCTTCTATCTGGGACTGCAGCAGAAGGAGCTCCCCCTTTCCCATGGAGGATGGCTGCCTCCAAGCCAAATCAAGCCCCCAGACTCAGCAGTATAAAGCACTCAATGAACCCCTCCGAGGGAGACGACTCTCCAAACCTGCCTCACCTTCCCCACCGTCTCCTCCGCCCTGCACCCCGTGAGCACCTCCACCTCACAGTTGTAGAAACTGAGTCCTGAGCATTCAGAGAAGTCCGCTGATGTGAAATGGGGGTTTCTGGCAGAGAGCACTTCAAGAAGCCGGTTTTCCTCACTTTGACCATCAACTCTGGGTTCCTGGGCCCTGGCATCCCTCACTAGAGCAGGCCTGGAGGGAGGGAGTCAAGGCTCCTAGTCAAGGCCAAAATGGCACCTGGCCAGAGGGCATGCCTGGCAGCCTCCATGGCGGTGGAGGCTTCTTCATTCAGGCGGCTCCCAGGCTCCTCCCCTCAGCCCCACCCATGCCGCAGGTGCTCTGCAGGTTGGCTGGCCTCAGACACCTGCGACCTGGGGGGCACCCAGACCCTTCAGAGGCCGCGGCCTCAGGCTGGCTGACCTGAGTTGGCCGTGGTGGGGCCTGTGCCCCCCCCGGGGCCCCTGCCTGGGGCCCATGGGTCTCCGACTCCTGCCTCTCCTCCCTGCCTCCAGGCGGCCCTGCGTCCGGAGCAGGTGCTTCTGCAAGAAGCTGCACTGTGTCCCCTCCTCTCTGCATCTTGGCCCACTGCCTCCAAAGGACACCCATGGGGAGCACAGGCCACCTGGCTTCTGAATTTTATTCTGGAATGTGAACCCTCACCTGGAGATTTCCAAATAAAGCTCTCGGTCCTGCCTTCCTGAACCAGGGTTCTCACTCACAGAAACCCTCCATCGGCCCCTGGGAGAGCCTTCCAGGTAGGGGGTGAGGGCGCAGGCACCACACAGCACCTGAGCCCAGGTTTGAAAAGGTGAGCCTATAGTCCCAGCTCCCAACCAGGCTGGCCCCAGCAGGCAGCCACAGAGACTGCAGTCAGTGTGGGCCCTGGCCCGCCCGCCCTGCACTCCGCTCTCCGGGGTGGAACTTAAGGGGCCCAAACAACCTTCCTAAAGGAAAACTTCATGCCAGAGCCCTCCCCTGTGGCACAGAAGGCCCATGCTCCCCAGTCCTGGGCTGGCTGTCTCTCCCCCAGGCCTGGGATCGGGGTCTCTGAGCCTCATGTGACCATCACGTGGGACAGCCTGGGAGGCCAGGGGCCTCGGAACCGTCTCCCCTGCTCCAGGAGGCAGGGTCTGGTGAAAGTGCTGGGCGGGGCCAGAACACCTGGCCCTAGGTCAGGAGCGCCAGACCCCACGTAACTGCTCCCGTGGGCCATGGCGGGACAGGGGCTTTGCTGCTTGGCTACTGTCTTTCCTTGAGCTGAAGAGACCAAGTCGGCCTCTGGCTGTGGTGGGGAGGCCCTAAGACCTCCCAGGCCTCTGGAAATGACTGCTATGACCAGACTCTCAGCTTGGGGCTGGCCCTGTCCTGTCCTGGGTGGCCCTTGGACATTGGTGTCTACAGAGAGGGTGAAATGGGACCAGAACAAAGGGACACCCCCAACCCATGGGATTTTCTCAGTGGGACTCACAGAAACTCTCTTCCCTGGGAATAGAGTGGAACGTCTTTGTAAGAAACCCGCAGTGGCAGAATTTCTTCCCAGAAGCTACCTTCAGCTCACTCCATTTCTCACCGCAGCTGAAGAGGCTGCCCCACAGCCCTCCACACCTGGACCATCACCCTGAATTCCCGCCTTCCCTGACATCCTGGTCTCAACCCAGCCACCTGAACCCAAGGGTCCAGGGACAGCACCCAGTCCCACGGTCTGCACACTGGCTGGTGACCCTGACCGTGCTCCCTCCAGCTCTCCGCCCGGGACACAGCTCAACAGCCTGGGTGCCACCTGCCTCATCTCAGAGCTGCGTGTCACCCCACACCCTCTCCTGGGGGAAGCTGCCGGAACTTTCCTTAGAGTCACTTCTCAGGCGGCTGCCCAGAGGGATGTGCGCTCTACCTCCCACCAGAGTAACCCACATCAGCCTTCAGGCTGCGCACACTTCTGGCATCACAAGACTCCCCCACCCTCCCATACATACTCCCCGGGCCTCGTGTGGTTATGGAGAAGCCGGGGGCCCAGGCGATGCACCTGTGTGCTAGCCCAGAGGTGCCCCCCTGGTCCAGACAGTTTCTCACCAAGGCCCTCTAAGGTGGCTGTCCCTGCCCTACCCTCCTGTTCCTAGCAGGCTTGGAAGACACACTCGGGAACAAACGGGTTGGGGGGTGGTTGGGGGTTCCCTCTGAATAGTATAGGGCTATGTGGAGGCATTAGAAATAAATACTTATAAATACAACAAGTCTTATAGTTAATTTCCCAGTGGACTGTTTCAACATCACTAACTAACGTATATTAATTATAAGTCTGTCTATGCTTAAAAAAATATTAGAATGGCAGCAAGAACCCCCGTGACCTGTGCCCTTGGCCCCCCAGCCTCTCCCAGCGTGTTCCACCCAGAGCATGTTCTACAAGAAGACATGGCACTCGCAGCCTTTGCTGGGAGCACAGCAGGTCGTGTGGCACGGGTCCCGGGCCTGGTGTGGGCATCCCCTGGGGGGTCGCCCCGGTCGTGGGCGGTCTGGCAGGGGAGGGGCAGGGCAGCAGGTAACAGGACAGACAGGGACGAGGGTGGGGACAGGCTGAGCCTGCCGGCTGTCACGGGAGGGCTCAGACCCGCATCTGGGCAGACCTCCTTCTGGAGAGCTTGGACCTGCAGGAGAGTCGGCAGAGGCGGCATGGTCAGGCCCGGGACGCTGCAAGCCATCTCCACTGTGCCCTCTGCAGGCAGGCAGCCTGAGGGGCAGCCACCGACCCCGCATCCCTCTGATTCCCTCACCACCCGGAGAAGGGGCTGAATCTCTGCTTCCAGCCTGTGCGACTCAGCCCACCCATCCCCACCGCACCCCACTTTGCACGTCTCTGCGTGGGGGGACCGGCTCCTTCCTCAGCCCGCCAAGGGCATGAGGTTTCCCCCTGCCAAGGCCACCGGGTTAGGATGTCATTTTGGAAGTCTGACCTGAGATCTATCCCTCCACGAGAAGCCATGACTCAGAGGGAGCACTAAGCTCTACGGGCGTCTCCAGCCCACGCAAGCAAGGGCAGGCCGCGCCCCCTCCCCCGGCTGTGCCCCCTTCCCCCGGCCGTGCCCCCTTCCCCCGGCCGCGCCCCCTTCCCCCGGCCACGCCCCTTCCCTGGCCACTCCCCCTCCCCGGCCGCGCCCCCTTCACAGGCCGCGCCCCTCCCCGGCCACGCCTCCTCCCCGGCCACGCCCCTTCCCCGGCCACGCCCCTTCCCCGGCCACGCCCCCTCCCCGGCCGCGCCCCCTTCCCCGGCTGCAGTGTTTCCCTAGGCGCCTTCGCAGGCAGGCAGGCCCTACCGTATGGTTCCCGCCAGGAGGGGGTTGAAGGCGTAGAGCCAGTCGTGCATGTCCTTGTCG